>JAVLUX010000009.1:37470000-38070000 GCA_032164185.1 Moxostoma hubbsi | reverse complement strand
AGCTATTATTTATTTATTTGTTTTTATTTGTTTATTCATTTTTATTTTTCAATAGAGGTGTAGCCTATTATCCTGGCACTAAAACAATGAGGATCTCAGTTAGGGGGAAAACATGAAACTACAACTAATTAAAAACGCTTAACTGAATAATAAAAAATAAAAGAAATATAAAAAAAATAGTCAGTGCTTCATGTGGTAACATCTAAATTAAAGGGATAGTTCAGCCCAAAATTATTTTATTTATTATATATTATTTTCAGCCTCTCATCATTTATGCACTCTAGTGCCATTCCAGATGTGCATGACTTTTTTCTGCTGCTAAACACAAACAAATTTTTTTAGAAGAATTCTTAAGCTCTGTTGGTCCATATAATGCAAGTGAATGGGTATCAAATTTGTATTAATAAAATTAATATTGATTTTTTTATTATTATTATTATTATTATTATTATTATTATTAGTAGTAGTAGTAGTAGTAGTAGTAGTAGTATTACAGTGAATATACAGTAGTGATATTTTTCTGTAGTAAGTTTTTTGTACTGTATGTATTGAGCATTTATTTTGACGGAGCTTTTATTTTGAAGTATTTCTGTGTCGTTTTGATTGTCTGAACCTTGGATTTAGGATGGACCACACTGAACCTCTCCGAAATTACCGGACAGGTTGAACTGCGTTTCACATCCCTGATCTCTACCTGACTCACCTCGGTCTATTGATGGACTACACTCTTGAAATGCAATGCATAGACAAACAATTGACAACAAAAGCCTCCATCAGCCAATTAACAAGTAAAATTGCATCTATGTGAACCTCTGCCGTTAATACAGGATGGACTTCAAAGACATTGGTCATTAATCTTACAGACACCTACCCTTAACACTTACTTAGTTTAATAATTTTAAACCATGACTTTAACTGTACATAAGTAATATTTACATTATATTCATGATGTTAGCCAGAGGGGAACCGGCCCACACAGTGAGTCTGGTTTCTCCCAACTTATACAACCAAGCTTCCCATTCCGGAAAAGTCAGTCACTTTGTGAGTGTTATTATTAAACCACATTAGGCTGCTGTTTATGTGGTCTGTAAATGACAGCACTCTGCCTGCTGTCATCTGCTTCAAACCGAATGCGCATTGCTCATGATGTTTTTTTTCTTGTATGAGGCAACACGTTCTAAAAGGCATGAGCACTTCATGCTCCACATATTCACAAGCACTCACATTTAAAGCACTGCACATACAAACTATATATTTATCACATTTAATCGCAAATTTTGCTATTTAATAATCTCAATATGAGATGAAGGGATTTTAATATGTATGCTGAATGTTTACGTAATGACATTTGCATATCATATGGAATTGGTTTTTGGTATCAGAGCATTTTTGCAAGTACTAGTAAATGAGTGCATTATCGGGACATCACTAATTATTACATATCTACATACATTTACTATCACAGGATATCTGTATCTTTGTTTATAACGTAATGAATGAGCACTATATTCATACAAATAAATACTACATCGTGTTTATTTTCTGTGCAAAAATGAATTAACAACAATGGTGATATTTCAGTATTCCATATACATGTACACCTACATTTTATACATGTTATGTCTTGGCATTGTTTTATCAGTGATTGACTTGATTTACATTTGACATTGCTGTTTGATCAAGAAACAACATGGAAGTAAACTATAGCAAGTAAAACACATGAACAGTATGAGATGACTATTGGCATTGGGTGTACTACTGAAATTATGTAAATTGTGCATCTATTTAGTGCCTGAGCCATGTGTAGCCTATGTGTATTTTATATATAGCTCAATTTGTTTTTCACAGCCAATTTCATTGTGAAAGTAATGAATCCTGTTCTAGATTTGTTGCCTTTTCTCTTTGATATATGAAAAATAAAACGTAGAAATATATAAAAATATATTTTATTCTATCATTTTTTATTGTCTTGAAAATATGGGGACATTTTTACACTATCTGGGCATTTTGTGTCTGATCTTAAGACCCGAATATGTAAGATTGTTTGGTGAAATTCAAATGCATTTCAGGGTTAAACCATTATTGTCACATTGCCACACATGTTTTCTTACTGTTTAATATTTGCTGAGAAGCCTGCAATATGCTGTTTTATGGCAGGTTCTATTGTGTCAACATATGCCAGATAGTGTGCCAACATGCCCCGTTACTGGGGCAAAAGATCAATGTGTGTTCAATGAACAGTTTTCATTGGCGGTAACAGTGGAAATGTCTAATATATTTTTGGAGCCAAAAATGTTAAGTATGTGCCTTTAAAGAAATTGACTTGCAAAAATAAACCTAATATACACTGGAGTAAAAAGTGTGACAACTAACCACAGTCTCCCCTGTATCATTTTCAAATGTGTCATCCAACTAGAGAACAGGCTTAAAACTTTAAAAAGGTCTTGGCGGGCTGGCGAGCTCTCCTAGTGTTTTTGGGCAGGGTTGGAAAGTGGTTTGGATGACTCTGCATGACATATTCTCAAATGTGAGCCAAGCACATTTATCAACGGTTCATTTGACACTGATTACTTACAGAGGGCTGTCCACTGCACTTGCTCGTTAAAAAGTGAGAAGGGTCCTAGAGGTCAGAAGCAGTCTCTTATTGCCAACCCACATAATCAAATCTGACAGGCATTCTCCCGGTAGACAGCGAGGGGACCCGTACATCATAAGGGGGTGAATCAGAGGTAGTGTGGATAACCACGGCAACAAATGAGTATTCACACTCTAAATCATTTCCCTCTGTCAGTCTCATTTGAAATGGGGATTGATTATTCCCGGAAAGATATGGAATTACATTCTGAAATAAGCAACAAAATTAATTTGTACAATCAACTCTAAAATGTGCTAGATAGGGATAGTACAGAAAGTACAGTTTTGAAAATAAAATCACTTTTCCAGTTTCATCATGAAACAGTCCTCATGAAAATCATATGAAATACATCATATAGTCATAAAATCTACTGATCATGAAAATAAATCAGGCATAACTTGCTGTATGGCCCACTGAGACTACCGCACTGGATCCATCTTTGGGAAGTTCCAGCCAAATAAAACATGCTATTTACTTAAACCATGATTAAGCAGTTAGTAACCGATATAAAATAATAGTTCTTGACCTCAAATCAAATCCCATCCATCTTAAGATATTACATTCTGGATGTTCTCCAGATACGGCACCATAAACTCTGTTTCACTCCATTAAGCTAAAAGTATTGCATGTTTGGCCAGAGATGTGCCACAAGTAAATTTCCTTTGGGGTTAAGACACATCAGAAAAACCATTAGTTCCCCTTGTATCGCAGATAGTTTGCATCATAATGCTAAGTAAATATATGTCCTTGATCACCATTAACTGTGCTAAACTGCACCAGAATATGTTGTGTTTTGAATGTTGGTACATGATATTCCATGACCAACATTCAAAAACTGCTGATCCCAGGAGATCAGCAGTTACAGAAATACTCAAATTATTGAGATCCAATTTTTTCTCCATTCTGATGCTTGATGCAAAAATGCACGGCACTGCTGCCACACGATTGGCTGATTAGATAATCGCATTGATGAATATTTGTGCAAGACAGACTGGTTTGAGTATATCTGTAACTGCTGATCTCCAGGGATTTTCATGCACAACAGTCTCTAGAATTTATTCTGAATGGTGCCAAAAAAACAAAAAAAATTCAGTGAGCGGCAGTTCTGTGGACGGAAATGCCTTGATGAGAGAGGTCAACAGAGAATGGCCAGACTCTAACTCAGATAACCGCTCTATAAAATTGTGGTGAGAAGAATATCATGTCATAATGCGATTCTGAGATGCAGGGTGGCGCTGTTTTGGCGGATCGAGGGGGATCTACACATTATTATGCAGGTGGTTTTAATGTTGTGACTGATCGGTATATATACAGTGCATCCGGAAAGTATTCACAGAGCTTCACTTTTTCCACATTTTGTTATGTTACAGCCTTATTCCAAAATGGATTCAATTAATTATTTTCCTCAAAATTCTACAAACAATACCCCATAATGACATCATGAAAGAAGTTTGTTTGAAATCTTTGCAAATTTATTAACAATAAAAAATGACAAGTATTCGCAGCCTTTGCTCAATAGTTTGTTTTAGCACCTTTGGCACCAATTACAGCCTCAAGTCTATTTGTGTATGATGCTACAAGCTTGGCACACCTATTTATGAGCAGTTTATCCCATTCTTCTTTGCAGGACCTCTCAAGCTCCATCAGGTTGGATGGGGAGTGTCGGTGATAAGCCATTTTCAGATCTCTCCAGAGATGTTCAATCGGTTTCAAGTTTGGGCTCTGGCTGAGCCACTCAAGGACATTCACAGAGTTGTCCCGTAGCCACCCCTTTGTTATCTTGACTGTGTGCTTAGGGTCGTTGTCCTGTTGGAAGATGAACCTTCGCCCCAGTCTGAGGTCCAGAGCACTCTGGAGCAGGTTTTCATCAACGATGTCTCTGTACATTGCTACATTAATCTTTCCCTCGATCCTGACTAGTCTCCTAGTTCCTGCCACTGAAAAACATCCCCACAGCATGATGCTGCCACCACCATGCTTCACTGTAGGGATGGTATTGGCCAGGTGATGAGTGGTGCCTGGTTTCCTCCAGACATGATGCTTGCCATTCAGTCCAATCTTTGTTTCATCAGACCAGAGAATTTTGTTTCTCATGATCTGAGAGTCCTTCAGGTGCCTTTTGGCATAACTCCAGGCGGGCTGTCATTTGCCTTTTACTAAGGAGTGGCTTCCGTCTGGACACTCTACCATACAGGCCTGATTGGTGGAGTGCTGCAGAGATGGTTTTCCTTCTGGAAGGTTCTCCTCTCTCCACAGAGAAATGCTGCAGCTCTTTCAGAGTGACCATCGGTTTCTTGGTCACCTCCATGACTAAGGCCCTTCTCCCCCGATCGCTCAGTATGGCCAGGCAGCCAGCTCTAGGAAGAGTCCTGGTGGTTCAAACTTCTTCCATTTATGGATGATGGAGGCCACTGTGCTCATTGGGAACTTCAATGCTACAGAAATGTTTCTGTACCCTTCCCCAGATTTGTGCCTTGATACAATCCTGTCTCTGAGGTCTACAGACAACTCCTTGGACTGCTCTGACATGCACTGTTAACTGTGGGACCTTATATAGACAGGTGTGTGCCTTTCCAAATCATGTCCAATCAACTGAATTTACCACAGGTGGACTCCAGTCAAGTGTTTGAAACATCTCAAGGATGATCAGTGGAAACAGGATGCACCTGAGCTCAATTTTGAGTGTCATGGCCAAGGCTGTGAATACTTATGAACATGTGATTAGTTTTATTTTTTTATAAATTTGCAAAGATTTCAAACAAACTTCTTTCATGTTGTCATTATGGGGGTATTGTTTGTAGAATTTTGATGAAAATAATGAATTTAATCCGTTTTGGAATAAGGATGTAACATAACAAAATGTGGAAAAAGTGAAGTGCTGTGAATACTTACACTATTTATAAGAGAGAATGAGAAAACAAAGGAGGTGTGGGCACAACTTGAAAAAATGGATAAGGTACAGCGGGTGGAATGATGTCCTCGGTCACTAAAGACCCTAGTTATGCATTTAAGTGTTAAGGGAAAATGTTGAAAAGATTCACCCAAAAATTAGAATTAAGTCATGAGTTACTTCATTTTGTTACAGACCTGTATGACTTATTTTCTTCCATGGGAAAAAAGAGAGGTTAGGCAGAATGTCACGATTTACTTTCATTGTACAAAAAAATTATTAAAAAGATGCAATGAAAGTGAATGTTGACTTCCATGGAACAACTCTATATGCATTCCATGGAAGAAAAAAAAAGTCATAAGGATTTGAAACACCAAGAGGTGGATTTTGGAAGTCCTTTTTATTTTTGATCACTTTAACAATTCTGGTAGGATTAAGCAAAGAATAATATGATAATAATATTTTGAGTTGAAATATTTGTAAAGCAGTTCAATTGAAAGGAGGAGGCGAAAACCGGCTTGAAAATATAAATCATATTTTATTTTAAAAATAAACCAAAAAACACAAACACACACATAGGATGGACAGCTGCCCGTAAACATTCTCTCTCTGTCGCACCACTGTCCGCAGTCGGCCTTTATCCCTCTCGGAGGCTTGATAAAGTGCCGGGTGTGTATAATCACTGTCACATTCCTCCCTCTTAAACCCCCCCCCCCCCCTCTTTCTCTGGGGGAGGGTGTGCCTTTTGCCCCATCTGCAGGCAGGTCATCCCCGCTTTCCTGAATCTGGGAGGGGACAGGGGAGGGAAACAATAAAAAAAACTAGGGGGGGTACTCCCTGTAACAGTGCAGTACCCCCCAACAAAAAAAGACAACAGAAAACAGTACAATTTAAAAAAGAGGGAAAATGCCAATGTGGAGTAGCAGTGGTAGAGAGAGAGGAGAGCGAGAGAGAAAGAAAAAAACATTTACTCTCTGGTTCTCCAATACGCAGTAGCTTGGTCCTCGGCCACTCCTCCACCCTCTAGTGGACGACAGCCACGCTTCCCCTGGCGGATCGGAGGCAGTCCTCCAGCCCCTGACAGACGGAATGCCCTACCACATTCTCGGGGAACAGAAGGGGTCTCCCCCACGCCTGGCAGCGGATCTCCCGCTCCAGGAGGTCGGCAGTGAGCCCCTACCTGCTCGCGGTAGGCGGTCTCAGATCCTCCCATGTTTCAGTGGCTGGTAGGGGTCTCCTCTGCTCCTGGAAGCGGCCCTGACCACTCCAGGCATTCGGCTAGGAGCTCCTTCTCCCCTCGCAGTCGGCGGCCAATTTCTCAACTTCCAGGCAGCCGAGCTCCTTCGTCCCCCGGATGATGGCCACGGTTGCTCCATTGGGGTGGATGGTAGCAGCAATAACTCCACTACGGCGTTGGGTTTTGGCACCAGTGTAAAGCATTTCAATGGAAAGGAGGAGGCGAGAACTGGCTTGACAATATAAATAATATTTTAAATATAAGTAGTAAGCCAAAAGACACAAACACACACATAGGATGGACAGCTGCCTGTAAACATACTCTCTCTCTGTTGCACCACCGTCCGCAGTCTGCCTTTTTCCCTCTCGGAGACTTGATTATCCTGATAAGGGGCCGGGTGTTTATAATCACGACCCGCCCCCACCCTCTGCCCTGTCACAATATTGTATCTAGTTGGTGCTGTGGCACATCATTGTTGCTCACATAGGTGATGCAGGTTTAAATCCAGACTGCAACCAGTCTCAATCCCATTCTCCCTTTATTCTTAATAACTTTATATTCCCTTTCACGGTGCTATTCCACCCGCTGTACCTTATCCCTCTTCAAAATAGATATTATATCTTATTTTTAATGCTGTTCCCCAATATCAAGCTTTTGTTTCAAAACCAAGTGCATTATTAAAGCCTGATCCTAAAAAGTATTCTTAAATTCAAGCATAATTCCTCTGTGGTCTGGCCTGTCATGTATTTCATTAATATGCTATTATTGCCTCTAACCTGACTCTAGTCTGTCAAGCTGTAGGGACAGGCTGACAGATAGCCCCACCATGTATTGATGTGTTTGTTCCCGGGTTAGCTCTCACTCGTAGATGGAAAAATAATTTGTTTTGTGAGGGTAGGAAGGCAGTTTCTAATGACACAGCTTATTGGAATGTGTGTAGGCATTCATTCAGTGCTTTATGACATCATAGTTGGATAATAATGCACTTCAACAATTACAATACCTTTGTACGAGACATTGGAAATGTTTCTAAAGACCGCAACCATGCATTGGTAATTTTATTTACTTGATGTATTCACAGTCTGAGTGTCACAGTAATTTGTTTGCTTTAATTTTTCCACATGTCCTGTAACTCACCACTCAATAAGTGAAAGCAGTGAAAGACTTGGGAATAAAATGTGGATATGTTTTAATTGAAAATCTAAATCTTTGGATGCCTGTCCTTTTTCTTTTATCCCACGTTGCCTGTCACTGGTTCCACTGAGCATGATGTTTTTATCTTTGACTGAACACAGAGAAACACACTTTTCTTAGTGCAGCTCTCTAAATGAAATTAATTTAGGCATTTGTGTTCAAGGTGATATTTTATTTGGTATTAGCATATCAATTTGCTAATGCACAACTTTGATTTTTGCTGCAAAAACAAGGTGACAGCTGTTGGAAATGGATATTGATTATAAAAGGCTGCTGCAGTTTTCTTTTTACATTTTTTTTCCTTTTATCTTTGTCTCTCTCTTTTGGTCACGCTGTAATGTCTTATTTGGTGCAAAGCATGATGGATAGCCAAAGCGGATTTCAAGGCTTCACGTCAGAAGCACACAGTTGAGGATACCTGATAGAATTTCAGCCCTCTTTTCTGTGGAATCTCTTTGATATCACTATTAATTTTCAACCTTAAAGCTTAGCCTTGAAAATGGACCAATGCACAGATAACTATACAAAAAGTTACTCAGGTTTTAAATATTTTGTTTTATGGTGATATAAGATGGCCATATAGGATTGCAAATGGAAAATCAACAAATCACCTATGTGATAAATGATATGTAACTGCCCACATTTACTATAGACATGTCTCTTAAAGTTTGACAACCAGAAAGTGGCAAAATATCTGTTATATATTTTATGAATGGATTTTAACTGATTAAATAAACCTGGAGTTAAGTGCCTTGCTCAAGGACACAATGGTGGTGTCTGTGGAGACTGAACTGTCAACCTTCTGTTTACCAGTTCTGTGCTTTAGCACACTACACTGCTACCACCACTCCTATGCATCAGCCAGCACTAGTTCTTTCGTAGCTGATCTCACTCTATTTTGTAATGAGTATATACATACATGCATGCACACAAACACACTCATAAAAACTCCTTATGGTTGAATGTGTGTCCAAGAGATCTATGATCTCACGTAAAAGCATGTATGCATGACATCTTGCTGCATTAGGTACTCATTTGTAACATTACGCTCAGTTGTTTCTACCGTATTTAGAGAGACGTGTGAATCTGGCTCCCCATCTGCATCACAGCTGCAAGGTGTCCTCTTATTTAATTAACTTTGACATGGCACTCCAAACACACAGCAACTGTACAAAGCAAATAGCCCTGATTCACTACACACATACACATTCAAAAACACTTCTAACAATAATGCCATCATAATCATTGATTCTTTCTTTTATCCGTTCATTTAAAATTTGCAGGTCTGTATGATATCTAAGAGGTAAAATCACTATAACACACTACCTTGAGTGGATTATTGCTTATTATCATTGCATGATTTGTAATTTAACCTATTTTAAATACAACAACTGATAAATGCTATATAAATTAAGTTATTGAAGGTTTGTTAGAGCCCATTGGAAGTCCATGCAAGTCAGATAAAACCTGCTAATATGATCACTCACTGTGATCTATTGATGACTCAAATTTATTAAACCATTCAGCCATAAATCAATAGGATTGATAGCGGAAATCTTATGATTGAAAAAAGGTCAAAGGTTAATTAAGTTTAAAGCATTTAACACTCAGGCCAATTCTCTGTATCACTCTGTAAATCTTTAGCATGGCTTCAACTTATGTGTTCAGCAGTATTATGTACTGTCAGTTCTGTCATCATGTACTTATCCTCACATCGTTCCAAACCGGTAGGCTGTTGTTTTTTTATTATTTTTTTGCTTAAAAATTGGACTGATCCAGCTCTCGAGTTCAACTCAGTGACTCCTCGCTGCAGTTCTTGAGTTAGCAGCTCGCTGGAGGGGAAGATTATCAGATGAAAAGCAATTTCATTTTTTCTCTGTTTCTTACACAATGCAATTGTGTGGCTTCAGAAGACTGATATATAGTGCACAAGTCTTATGGACAACATAAGTGTGAATAAATAATGAATAAAGAATTTAATTTTGGAGTGAACAATTCCTGTTGGAGAAACAGAATACTGCTTGTATTGCTTGTAATGCATGGGCACTTTGCCTACTGAAGTTTGACAGTGTTGAAAACCTATCCAGAAAATTAAGTATTTTATCCAGTCTTCATTTCTCTGTCCAAAAATGAATATGTTCTTGTTCAGATTTGGATGAACAGTTCTTAAATGGCTTCTGTTACAGGTTCAGTCTTGTTGATTAATCTAAATAGGTGAATAACTTTCCTAACAGAATAACGTTTCATCTAAAAAAAGCTTAAGTTTCAATGCCAGAGCTGGGTTTTTACAAATATGTGACATTTGTAATGCACATAATTTGCATATTTTCTCTGCACTGCACACAAACACTGAAAGTAAGCAAAACACATTATATTTTTTTCAGATGAAGTGTGAAAAATAATGAAATTCAAAACGACATGTTGACATTTCCATTATGAGGGTTACGGGAACAGTTTGCAAACCTGTGATTGATCTTTATTCAACCTTAACAGGCACAAAAATGCACTTACAGTTTAATGCTGTGCTCTCAAACTGCCTTAAATAACATATTGATTTTTATTTTCAGAAAGCAACAGTGTATCCGCCTTAGTCAACAGCATGTGACATTTGTGTTCACAGCATCAGCAAGGAGTGAAAACAACAACAAAAATTGTGACCTAAAACATTTACTTAGATAATGACAATGACGTCCATACATTCTTATTATAAAACAGGAAATAGTTCATTTGAGAGCTTGTTCAGATCTGATAGAATCACAGCTTTGGATAATGGCAAACACGTGTCGTTTTACAGCAGCACAAAGTGGGCACACTGCATTTATTTCCTCTGTGTTTTTTCTCTGCTTTTGTCATGCCTGACACAAGCTGCTTTCATTAATAAATATCTCTGATTTCAACACAGCACATTGCACATCACTGTACTCCCTTTGTATAAAGTAATCACATGGTCAATATCCAGCAATAGTCATTGTGAGTCTAGAGAACTAATGTGTATTGTACACATTTAAAAAATATTTGGAAGACACGAGACCTCCATACTGAATTCTCATCAGCTGTGAAATGTGTTCTGTATTGATTTGCAGACAATACATATTCTGTTGGTAACTCGAGAAGCTTACTTCTATCAGGAAGACTCGTAGACTTGAGTGAAATTTAAGATGACATTTATTTGATGAATATAAAACAGAAAAGTAATGTCTCTCTTTGGCGTTGGCCCCGTCTGGTGGTCCAAAGTTGTAGTACTCGGAACCGTCATATCCTGCCGGAGATAGGAGGCAGGGGCGAGGAGCCTTCCCCCGTGCAGGACGGGACTCAACTAGTGGTGGTGGTGGTGGTGGTGGGGTGGTGGACGTTACCACGTTATCACACTGAAACAGCAATGTGATAGATTGTGAGCAGACTTATAAAGCAATGGCTTACATGTGATTGGCTGGGAATTACCCAGCTAATGGTGCGATGATGTACAGCTGCTAGTCTTCCTGCTAGAACTACGCTGCGCTTACATATCTTTAAGATAAATAGTACATTACTCTGAGTCATTGACTTTTAAATGTGTTAGCCTGCTTTGATCATAAAAAGCAGGTTTTACTCTTAAGCTTTAATGGTCTGAGACTTTATTGAAGTGTTAAAGACATGAACTAGCCTCGGGCATGCTCAAGGCAACTGTGGACCCAGAGAGTAAAGGAGGCTCAGCCCAAGAACAGCTGAGGATTTGTGGAGGATGTAGAGTTGAGAAATTGCTGGGGATGCACCCTGCTCCAGGCAATTTAGGAGAGTCAGAGGAGAGTAGAGTGGAAAAACAAGACCAGATACAATTGCTGACTCAGGATAAAGTGTAGAATGATAGAGAGTGAGAGATGCTTGTTTGTGTTTGTGTGTATATAGCTGTTCAGTGTCCTAAATTTCATGAAAACCTTTAGTAACTTGTTAAGTATCTTGTCCACTTTACGTCAGTTGTGATTCAGCACTGCTCTTCTGCTGAATCTCATGGTTTGAGGACTCAGAGATTACCTGTAGAATGGAGTCAAGATGAGATATTTTCATGTTGATATTATGTTATTTGCTTAAAGATTTAACTTAGAGGAAGATAAACAGCACTCTTAATTATATTTTAATGTGATATATTTAAGTGTTTTATCCACTACACAATACACATTCAAATTTGTATTGTACCACACGTATCATTTTAAGAGGTGAAACTTGTCTAAAGGAGTTTCATAACAAAGTTCGGGAGGAGCATGTTACTTTAATCTGACTAATCACATTGCCAGTGTAAGCATTTATAAACAGATGCTGGGCCCACCTCCATGTTGTGACAATTCTTCTGGCATCTCTCCACCATTCCAACTCCCTCTGTCTATTCATTCATAACTAAACTTAGTATATTCAAGTTATTTGAGCTTGGGTCAAGTCTCGAGCCTCAAGCTCTCCGCAAGAGGGAGCGAGCCAAACACATTTACATTTTACTCACTGCAGAATTACATTAACTTGTAGACTACTGAGAGGGCTAATATGAGTCCAATTGAAGACACTATATTTTTATAATACAATCTACAGCTTCAGTGGACAAAGCAAGTGAACCGTCATACTACAATAGTAGGTCTATGCACTACAAAAAATATGACTGTAAAATAAAAAATGTGAAATGAGTATTTAATAATGATTAAATACTTTATTGATCATGAAAATAATATGCATAAATATGCAATATAACAATTACATGAATATATTTTTAATAATTTACTTTGAACTAAAGGCTTGCATCTGACTACTATCTGCTAGGTTTTTTTTGTTTTGTTTTTCCGCAGAGGGCACGTGATGCCCTTTATTGCACGTATAACCATCGCACATTATATCTTACAGATGCTGTAATTTCATGCCTTCACGATCCAGCATCTCACTTTGGGGTATGCTCACTGTGCATCTCTGTGTGTGTGTGATGGCCATATGGGCAGGAGATATTGATTTGGCTTTTAAATCTACAAACAAGTGTATGTGTGCAGGAAACTGATTAGTACATTTTGTCATTCTCACAAATCTTTTAATTTCTGAAAACAAACTGTTCACCGTCTGTTGCTCACTTCGACGTTGTGTCGAAGAAGCGACACTAGGGGTCTCTCTTGAGCGCCGAATATGCCAATGAGAAGTTGGCAGACAGTATGTGCATACCCTGAACATACGGGTATAAAGGCAGGGAAATACGTCTAGTTCATTCAGAAATTTTCTTCGGAGTCGATGGTCGTGTATGCAGCGAGCTGCGAGTCACACACTGTTCCTCCCACCTCTGGTGCAATTGCTGTTGGATCTACGGTGCATATCAGCGGCTTTCTCCTTGTCTGCACGGCAGTGCAGTTTGCCCCTGGGCGCTTCGACAGCACAGTTAAGAGTTATTTTCTCTAAAAGAGTTAGTTTCTCTAAAAGAGCAAATACACAGCTGCCGTTGAAAGTCTTTCCACCTCTGTGTAGTTTCTGGATGCGGTTGATTTCTCCCCACCTCTGACGGTCATAAAAGCTGCCTCACGTGTCTGCCTCACGTTTTATGAATGGTTCATGTTCTCAGTGCGAGAACATAGCCATGGCAGCATTGTGGTCGTGGCTTTCTTTTGTCATGAGAGAAAGCCACTTCAGCCGCCTCCCATGCCTCGTCTCCTTCCTACGGGATTGGGGCAGGCGCCGTGGGCGATGAAGGTGATTTGGGGATAATGACGGGTTCCGTTTCACCGGTTAAATCCCCTCGAACCACCTTCCTCTCCGGCACACTTGCTTGCTTCCGTCTGAGCTCTTGATGAGCACGGCCCAATTCACTCCCTTGAGCTACCGGAATTGGATGACGACATCGCTGCTGCATCGGAGAGCATTACAGCAATGTCTGATGCTGATGACTCGCCTTGGCCGCCACCTCTGGGTCTGCTCGCCCAGTCTGAGCCTGAAGCACAAAGGTCTGCTATGCTTTTCCGGGCTACCGCGAGCACGAGGCTGGACCGGAAAACCCCGTCCCCCCCCTCACGGCTACTTCCTGGTTCTGCGGGCATGTGTGCCGCTCACAGCCGCGCCCCATTCTTCCATTCTTCACAGATATATATCATATGCATGATGAGTTGAGTAAGCCGTAAAGGGCACCTTTTACTGCCCGAAACCAGCTTCCTCGCTCCTCCGCTCTCACTACCCTCGACGGTGGAGCGGTCCCAGACTGCTTCCGCCCTGCATGCCATGCCCCCTCCTGCAACCAACACCAGGCCAAGGCACTTCAAAACTTGCACTTGGGTAGTCCTGTTCTTGATGTGCTGCAGGAACTGCGCTCAATGACCGAACGCGCCCCCCTGGCCACGAAGGTCAGAAGCGATGGCACTCAGAAGCGATGGCCACCCTTGTGGTCCAGAAACAAAATCTATGGACTGGACCTGGTCGAAATGCGGGAGGTAGACAGAGTGGAGGCTTCACCCCAAGTCGGGTTGATTTGGGAACAACTGTCATATTTAGTACTGTGAAATGGAAATTTGAAAAATCTAGAAATTTATCTGTGAGGGTTAGGTTTAGTGGATGTATTATTAGCTCAGTGTGAAAGCAGTAGAAATCAATTAAAATTATCCAACATGACAGAAAAACAAATGTGAGTATGTGTTTGCATGTGTGAGTAAAACTAGCATCAATCAAAAATATGTTGTGTGGTATCACCAGTTCCTCAAGTTTAAACAAGTCCATATTTATCCATGAACAATAAAACTGCTTTTAAACAAATACAAATAGCACTCATCGAGAAATGAAAAATTATGATGTTAAATCACTGGAACAAAACATGTTTTCTTATAGCATATCCGATGACTCATTTATTTCATGCCACATTTATTTAAAAAACCTTTCTACAATCTATAGCAACATACAATCTAAAGGAATGCAAATGAATTACTAGTCTAATTCAATCATAATTGGGATCAATCCGAAAGATATTAAAAATAAAATTTGAGAATCAACTAAGATCCAACTGGAAAAATTATTTGAATTTATCATGTACGAAATTGATCCTTTTTGAATACTTGTTTGATGTAGAATTGGTGATACTGTAGATTTATGATAGAAAATGAAACGCTTCAAAGTGCTTCAGGATTGTAAGTTGAAAGATCTGCAGATCTTCACGAGAGATCCGACTAGACGACTCAACGGTTACTGGATTTTTCATTCACTGCCCCTGATTACACAATTTACGATCCTCTAGAGGACCTCAAGGGCTTCTAAGTAAATGAAACAATTACAAACATGCTAGCAAAACAGGCATAATTGCAGCTGTGACTACACTGCCTTGAAATGTTTTGTTTGAATTTACTCTGTCCTCAAGCAGAGTCCTTAAAGATTACGCTATGTTCTAAAGTACTATTTGCCAAAATTACACCTAAATGATGTGCTGCTTGAAATAAACTATTTGAGTTAAACAATTCAGCTTTTAAATCTCGCTCTGATTACAAATTCCCTACATGTGAAAATATGCAACTTGCTATTAAATGAAGATACTCTGAGCAGAAAGCTTATTGCAAACATGAGAGAAGCTCTTTGAAGCTCAGATTGGTTGAAAACAAATACTTCTGTAGTTAAAAAGTCCTATAGGAATGGAAATATATTTTCCTCTGTGATTTGATGCCTCCACAAACTGAAACACATTGTGTAAAATGTGTTTATTTTTAGGTTTTGTTCCAATAATTGGGTTCCTCAAGACTTTGTTTTCCCTCACTGCCGTTTTTTGTTTTTGTTTTTTTCTCCAAGTTGCTGTTTGCGTTTGTGTCTATTTCAGTTGGTATGGGGAGGATTTTTCATTAACTTAACTACTTTTGGTAAGTGTCAGAGGCCGGTTTGACTGACAGCACGATTCGATTGCACCTTTGGCCAGAGATTACTCTGTTCTAGAGTAGGCGTGGCAGAGTGAAATTGATCAATCTCCCCAGTGTCTGATCCTATCTTTTGGCTCATGGCAGGGTGAAATGGGGTATGGATGGACTGTGGTTTTCTGGAAATGGGATTGGATTGGAAGTGACCTGGGCTGAATGGGGGTGGGTATGTTTACATTTGACTCATCCCTACTTTTTAAACTAGAATTGACCCCATTGATCCAAAATGCTCTGGATTTGTAGATGATTAGGAGAATAATACATTGAGCTGAAATTAAATTAACTGTTTGACTGTTTTTAAAAAGGTTTCCCGAACACATTGCCCCAATCTTACACCACTGATTGAGCATATGCTGCAGTGCCGAAGGGGGTGGGATTCTCAGACAATCAAGCAATGTTTTGATAGTGCCACAGAGACAGTTTTTTTTTTTTTTTTTTTTTACACTTTTTATGGAAATCAACCTACAAGTTGCAACTGTGTTTTACCTTTAAATGGGTTCTGTAACCATTTACTCACTCTCATATTGTTCCACACCCATATGACTTTCATTCTTCTGTGGAACACAAAAAGATGTCAGGTAGAATGTTGGTCACTACTCACTTTAATTGCTTGGGAAAAATATATATAATGTAATGAAAATGAATGGTGTCAGTCTAACATCTCTTTTTGTGTTCCACAAACGAAAAACATATGAGTTTGGAAAAAAATGAGGGTGAGTAAATGATTACAGAATTTTTATTTTGAGTAAACAATCCCTTTAACCCCTTTAAGTTAATAAGGATAGTTTGCCCCAAAATGAACATTCTCTTATCATTTACTCACCTTCAGAACATCCCAAATGTGAATGACTTATGTTCTTCTGCACAACACAAAGATTTTGAGAAGAATATCTCAGCTCTGTAATGTAGGTCCATACAATGCAAGTGAATGGTGACCAGACCCTTCAATCTCCAAAGATTACATAAAGGCAGCATAAAAGTAATCCATATGACTCCAGTGGTTAAATATATGTTTTACTAAAAAATCTTCTCTTTTACTTTCCCATTCACATTTTGAAAGTGAAAGTGGATATTTATATTTCAAAAGGATTGAAATATTGATCTGTTTCTCACCCAAAGTGATATAATTGCTTCCGAAGACATATATTAAACCACTGGAGTCATATGGATTACTTTTATACTGCCTTTATGTGATCTTTGAAACTTGAAAAGGTCTGACCTCCATTTTCTTGCATTGAAAGAGATACGGAGCTTAGATATTCTCCTAAAAATCTTTGTTTTTGTTCAGCAGAAAAATGAAAACCATACACATCTGGGATGGGATGAAAGTAAATGATGAGAGAATTTCATTTTTGTGTAAAATATCCCTTTAATGTTTTACACATTGTTTACATGCTTGGATACATTTTCCTCTTCTGCCATGATGTAGCTCTAGCTTCATGTAACTGTCACTGTCAGAATGGAATATAGAATGTATCTTGTAGGTTCTATAGTGTATTAGCACAAATCATCGGTGCAGAATTGAGTTTAATACAGCAGTGCAGTTATTTCCCCTGCTGTGAGGTGCGTGAGACAGCCCTCCATCATCGTCTTTAATCTAAAACGATGAGTATACTCATTTCTCCACTTCTGTTCTGCCAACACACCAGATCATCTTTTCCTCCAATCACTCATCATTACAGTACAACTAGAGCACTGGATCTGTGGGGCTTCCTCTCCCTCCCTCCCTTCTTCTCTTTCTCTGCTACAATCCTGCAGCCTTACTAGTTTGTTTCTCATTCACCCTTCTGCTGAGAGAGGCCCGCTATTCCCTTCTCCTCCAGCCTAACTCAGCTGCAATCTCACACTCCTGTGGTTTTTCTATGAAATATCACGACTGCAGGACTACTTTTCCACTTTCAATTGCTTTTGCAGGCAGTGGTGCAGGAGGGACGAGTGTGTCAGGGTGCCAGGATAATCGATGCTGCTGTACGTGGGGTATCTCGCGGCTGTAACCCACATTTGGGGAGAACAGTGTGAAGGAACAAACTTTATAAAAAAAAAAATAAAAAAAAAGAAAATAAAAAAAGCTAGTTCTTCACCGAGATAAATACTGTAATTGCTGTTGGGCTGTTTGGTCTGTTGAAAAGGTTCTTAGGGCTAGTTTGGGGCATTTGAGAAGGGACTTATCAGAAATGTGCTGTAGACTAAATCAATGCCCAGTGGTACACATGCTTAAAGGTATAGTCTGTCGTTATTAACTCACCCTGATGTTGTTCCAAACCCATATGTCTGGCTTTCTTCTGTGGAACACAAAAGGCGACGTTTTTAAAGAATGTCACAATCACTGATTTCATACTATAGCAGTTGATGTTAAAGCTTTAAAAAGCACCCAAATGTATCATATTCCATGACTTCTGAATCTATACGATCACTTTGTATGATGAACAGACCATAACTTCAGTTGTTACTCACTCTCAAATCAAACCTTGTGGGTTCTTGTGTTATAACCTCATGATTTTTGGTGAGTAGATGTGCAAGAACCGATGAAGTTTGATGATATTGATGTGTCGCCACATTTGAACTTTGTATATGTAAGTTGATCAAGTATTTGATTTGATTTTATTTAATTTGAGAAGGGATTTCCCTGCCCCTAAATGCCACAGAAAACCAGAAACCATGTTTGGTCACTTAACATGCCAGTCAGAAGACCATAAGTCTTGCATATAGAAGTGTGGCTAGATGCAAGACTACTGTATATTCTTCTGATGCTGCCTCAATTGGATCAGGATGGTGTCTGTGTGTGGTAGAGTTTATCATGGCCAAAAGCCCTTCTGCAAATAAAGCTAGATTTCCCTGAGCTCCCACAATGCTTCATCCACCAAAATCTCTTTCTCCAGCATCCAGACCGCACATTCTGCAATTTAACATTTGCAAGATGTGGCCCAATGTTTCTGGAGTGCTCTGCACTCACTTTTCAAATCGAATGAGGAACTTTGATAACTAATGAAAATTTTAGGCAGGAAATGCTTTGATAGACAAATTAAAATTCAGCGAGAAACAAAATTACTTGGAATGAAAACAAACCCAGCGAGAGGCAGCTGTGTATTTGATTAAAGTGAGAGGCGCACATCAAAAGCAGCTTTAATATATACGCTTTTAATGTATGAGCTAAGGTCAACTGCTTTTTAAAGACTAAAACAAGACTTTCAAAAGCAGTTGGCATCCGTAGAAATGCTTGTGTACATTAGTATGTAAAGGAAAGTGTACCGCAACTAAGGTCAGACAGTGCGGTTGTAAACTAAAAGAGGTTAGTCAGAGGTGCTGATTCAGAATCTGTGATCATATATACATTAATGTGATGAATGTGTGCAGGAAGTGCCCCTGTTGTCTGACTTTTCTATGAGTGATGCTATAAATATGGTAGAATGGTTTTCTAGCAGGCTGATAGATGGGCATCTGTTCCAGCAAGCTCTAATTAACATCTGCTGTCTGTGATGACTCTTACTGAAGTAACATCTCTACTGTCAAACCCAACAGCAGATGATGCATGGAAAAGTCTGATGATAGTCTGTAGAGCTCTGATACAGTATTCAACAGAACCTGATAGTAATACTATGAATAAAATCCGGGTAACCCTTTATTTTACAGTATTTTGACTTTCCTGGTTCATATATTGTAAATATGTTGTACCTACAAACAAATGTGTAGTAACAAAGGTACTTACCTGAAGTGTTCGTAAATGGTAACTAATATGAAACATTAATTTACTCACCAGTGGTACATACATGGTAATTAGGTTGTAACTCCAGGCAGGTATGGGGTAATAACAGGCTTATGGTAACTTATGGTACTTATGGCAAAATATTACTGTACTTACCAATGGTATGTACTTGGTAAATACTCTATGTTGTAATTACACACAAATGTGCCATAACAACACATACTTATCTAAAGTGTACCTACCTGGTAAATAATATGAAACATTACAGTATTTCTCAAAGCTACTTCCAGACAAGTGTGGGGTTATAACAGGCATGCACTTACAGTGTACATACATGTTAAATGGATAATGGTCTGCACTTATATAGCGCCTTTTTAACCTTAGTGGTATTCAAAGCACTTTACACTGCGTCTCATTCACCCATTCACACACATTCACACACCAATGACAGCAGAGCTCCCATGCAAGAAGCTAGCATGCCATTGAGAGCAACTTGGGGCTCAGAGTCTTGACCAAGGACACTTCGGAATTTGCAGTCATGTGGGCCAAAAATCGAACCACCAACCCTTTAAATGGACAACCCGCTCTACCACCTGAGCCACAGCCTGCCCTCATATTTATGTCTTCTGTAAAAGCAGTTGTTTTAACACAAAATATTAGCTGTTATTATCAGAATTAGTCTGGTCAGTTGCAAATTTAAAACCCTTAAAACAAAGAGTAATATATACACGTGTGCTTGGGAATTTGCAAACTTATCACGTGTCAGGACATTTGCATTTTGCAAAACTCTTTTATAAGACATGATGCTATGAACCTCGCAGACGTCACAAAATCGAGCAATTCGTTTTTATAAGCACCTATTTTAGCATATTTATAGCCTTTTATCTTCTAAACTAAGTTACAAACACCAGACAAAACAATAAGAAGCTATTAATCTGCCAATTGTACATAATATGCATTAAACTATGGAAAGTTAAAAGTGACAAAATAGTGTTTTTTTAACCACGTTTTATAATGCATACTTTAGTATTGAAAGCACACAATTTCTTATTTTGAGCAACATATCTGAGGCAAAATGGAGTATGAAATTTAACTTTTAGTTGCAGTAATATTTCATTATTAATAATATATATTACACCTCACAGATGTAAGATTTTAAACTTTTATCATAAAGTGTTTTATATTTTGATATTTCATCAAAGGTGGCCTTACATATCCACAGTGGTCTGGGCTAAGCCTTGAATATGGCCTATGAACCCTAGAAACGCCCCTGACATCAGGTAAGTTCCTATTGTTGCTACACATTTGTCTGTTGGTAAAAAATATTAACCATATATGTACCAGGAAAGTACAGGTACTGTTAAATAAAGTGCTAACAAACATTTTTATTTATAGCCACAAAACTGGTCATTTATAGCCACACAACTGCCTGCAAGTCAGCTATAAAGTTATCAAGTTTGCCAGAACATACTACTTATTTAGCCTTCTTGTTTGTGAAACGATGGCCCCGCACAACAGAACTACATTTCCCATCATTTAAAATACATATAAAAAAGCATCAATTAGACACTTAATGCACATCATGTGATTTTCATTTTCTTGTACTAGAACTAAAACGCTTTCTGTCAGAGAGTGAAAAAGAGAGGAAACGTGAAATTAAATTTCAATTTTATTCTGACCAAAATCACTTTTTTTACTCAATAATTTTGTATTGTTTTCCAGTCAAATTTATAAACATTCTAAAACAAGATACATTATTAAGACTACTTGAGAGTTTCCTACTTGGAAGTTGCACATTATGGCTAAACTCTGATTCCAAGGAGACAATCTTTGATCATTGTGGAGGAGAATATGGTTTCTGTAGGGAACGAATTGTTCTAAACATTATTCTAAATGCAGCTACCTTGTTATTGCTTGCAATTTTTTATATAGAGAAAATTGACTTGTTTCCTTTTGATTTAAGCTTATTTTTCTCTTTTTTTTAAACATAAATTTTAAAAAAAGTTTGTTCGATTCTTCTGAAAATATCACTAATTTTGCTTCACAAGTAAATGTATCTCTATTTTTTAAGTTATTTTTACAGAAAAATAAGACAAAAATACTAAGTTCAAAAATATTTTTTTTTGCATTGCACCTTTATAATGACTTCCGTAAGTAAGTCTCAAAGACGTCATAAGTTCATCCAACTGAAGCAGTTTGCATTTAATGTCTTTCTGAAGGATTCTGTGATAAACGCTCATGGATCATCACTTGTAAGGTTAAAACCAACACTTTATTGATAACCTCACCCCCCTTTAAACACTAGGCTACAACGTTACTTTATAGGCATGATATAGAACATTGTTATTTTGAACATTATGGTTGTTCAAAAGTTAAAAAAAATCCCCAACTGAAAATTCAAATCTGTGCAGTATTCTTTGTGTCAAATTGTGCAGCTGTTTACAAAGAAGTAAAAGATCAGAGGCAGCCTTATAATAATTGAATATTATTATTTTTTGCCCTCTTACTCATCCTCCAACCCCCCCCCCCCCCCCCCCATTTTTAATGAATTTAGTTTATTATTATTGCCATTATTGTTGTAAGTATTATTTGTTGTTTTTACTACTGTTATATCTGTTATACATTTCTAGATTTTATTTTGTTTATATGCTTCCACCCCAACATCCGGATATGCTTACATACGAACACACACACACACACAGATATATATATATATATACACATACAGGAGATAAACTTGTCATGTTGGTATGTATGTTTGTTTGCCTTGGTTATTTTGTATTTGTTGTTATGTAAACACTGCCACATTCTTTGTTTGCATAATAATACAAAAATGTTAAAAAAATAAAATAAAATTAAAACATAGAACTAAATGTGCAATCTTCAAAAACACAGAGCCTGAGTTGAATATGTCTAAAACAGCCATGACAGTGTTGTAAGTAAGCTGTCTCTATAGATGTGTTTTGCTGAAGTGGATTAGGATGACGCCATGTAAAGATCCCCTTTGTGAGTTTTGTGATCTCCCTCTGTTCCTGTGGCTCATCCTCTACAACAGTCAAACAATAGCACAGTGAGTAGCCGGGACATTTTAAATTCAGAGGACTGCTGTGGAATCAAACATTCCCTGAACATCTCAATATACGACTTTGCTCGGACCGTAAAAACAGGCTGTTTTGTTTTTACACCAAGCAGTCTCCCCAAACAAATGAAATGTGGCGTATAATATATTTGTGCTTTAACAAATAACACTGTCTATTCAAATAGCTAATTTTTTTTGCCATGCACTGTAGGTTCAGCGGTCACAGGTCAACATCCCTGCTGAAAAGAAAGTGATTGGCCTTGGCTGGTCTCTCAGTCTGGTCAGAGTGGTCTGTTTGCTGGTTTTAGAGGAGCCTTGGACACTTTTCAGCTTGTCAGGCTGGGAGATGAGCAAACAATCTTGCAAAAGAGCAAAGACTTGTTAAAGATCTTTTTTTATTGCATGTTTGTTTTTTGTTTTTGCAGGGATGTGTAATGTCATCAATTTCAGCTGAGAAACAGCATGAACGTTCACAGAGAACTAGTGGGCATATTACTCTGGGATTTTGGTATTGATTGAAAGTGTAATGAGGTGTGTACGCGTGCGTGTGTGTGTGTGACCTTTTTGCCATTCATTGTCATGTGAAGATTGCACATGTTGTGTGCTAAACGTTTTGTTTTTCTTTAATGAAAGTAAAGGCCGGATGCACAGGGAGCTGACACTAAATGTCACCGCTAATCAACCAGAATTACATGACAAATTAAAAACAGCCATTGGACCACAAATGAGTAATAAGCAAGAGACAGAAATTGCATAATTGGTAGTTATTTACGCATTTCTCTAGCTATATTTTATTTTGGATTGTATTGGTTTTGGATTAGCTATTGGATTGTGGCATTCAAGAAATATGCCTCTGTGCTTAATGTATTAAGTGCTTCCCTGTTGGATGCATCCCAGGCAGAGCGTATTGGGAACGGATGGATTCCCAGACAGTTAAGCCGTCGGACTGAAGACCACGTCACGTGACCCAAATTGAATCCTCTTCAATCTCCCTTTGTCATGTTCACCATATTAAGTAATCATATGACACTATGGACACCAGTGGCAGGGCTAAAAGGATGACCAGCTGTCATTTAGAATGTGGTGATGGATCACCCTCTGATGATTTGTCGTTTTATCATACCACAAATGAGGACCTTGTCCATAGCAGATGAGTACTATGGGCTACAGTAGGAACTATTGATTCATTTTGGAATGCATATTGACATAATTTGAAAAGGTTTTATGTGTGGTGAAGAAGCCTCCAAAGGCCAACAAATGATGGATGTTCGCTGTCCAAAAAGATCATTTTCTTAATCAGTAGTTTTGTTTTACTGTAAAAATAACTATACATATTTAAAACAACAGGCATTAACATGCATAAGAAGCAAAATGACACATGTTTTCAGAAAAATATATAAATACATTTTGATTAAAACTTTAGAGTAAGACACTCTAAATAAAGTTTTATTCTACATTTGGTAATTCAGTTGATTGATTCTTGTTTGTTTAATTGTATAATTATTTATTTGAAATGTATAGGTAATTAATAGTAACTTTAATTTTATTTGTTTGGTTTTAATTACATTTCATTGAGTTTAACTGGGAAAAAAGTTATAGTTAGTTTATTTAGCTTAAAATAAACTAAATAGATGTAATTAGATTAAAATAACAGAATTTGAGGAGAAAGAATATTGAATTTTAATATCTAATTGTGTTTATTGCATTTAATGTATTGTATTTTAGATGTATTTGTTGTGTTGTTTATTGTTTCATCTGTGAAGTTTATTTTGTTCAAGTTATTCCATATAAATCAGTTATTTCACTAAAATTAGTTGTTGAGACACTCAACAACTAATTTTAGTGAAATAACCCTAGTTATCTTCTGATTGGCCCAACTCTTTGCCGCCCGGGTGCCATCACATGTGCATCCTACTCTACACTTAGTATGACTGTGATAAGCTGGCTGGTAAATTTTCAGATTTCACTTGCCATTAATAGTGGCGAAGAAAAAAAGAGATCCTTTCACTGCGTGTTAAGAATAAAAGTTTGGTTCCGTGTAACTCCGTGTAATGTGTGTCCAAACATGACATCCATGTAATCCTTTTAACATTCAGTGATGTCTCTTTTCTTTTCCTTTTCTGTTCTTTACAGTCAGTTGTTGATCAAAAACAAAACATACAGAAAGATTTCATTCTAATTAACTATAGCAAGAATGTGAAAAATAAGCTGTTCGAATCTAAGCCATGCTTATCCAAAACACTTCTGTGAGATGCTCACTGAACTGCCACTATTCTAAAAAACTGTTTTAGCATTTGTTCTACTTATTAACCTCATAAACTCAGAGCGAACTAGTGCCGGGAGGGGTGCTGATCACAAAATATATATATATATATACTGTATATATTATAGTATTAGTCAACAAGCAGTTTTTCTAATACTGCTTTTGAATTTGCTGACAAATTTGAATGGTTCCATTTGCGATCACAACAATCATATTTAGAACCAGTAAAAAGATCACGCAGCCATGTGTTATGTAGATTTGGAAACGTCTTGATTAGTAGAATGAGCAAATCTGTTTCACTCAGAGACCAAACTACTGTGAGAATTGAAGAGTGAAATCCACATGTATTAGCTTGTTCAATTTGCATGTGTAATAAACAGAATTTGTCACATTTAGATTTATAACTTGAAAAATGCACATGATTTATAAAATGGCAGATCGCAGGAACTGGCCCCCACAGTGAGTCTGGTTTCTCCCAAGGTTATTTTTCTCCATTAACCAACATCTTATGCAGTTTTGTGTTCCTTGCCACAGTCACCTTCAGCTTGCTCACTGGGGTTATTAATACAATTATTATTGAATTACATATTTTTAAATACGATTAACAATCACATTTTATCTAATTACACAATGATGATTCATCGACATTATAGACATTACAGTTGTATCTTCTGTTAATGCATGATCTTCTGAAAAGCTGCTTTGAAACGATGTGTGTTGTGAAAGGCGCTATACAAATAAAATTGACTTGACTTGACTTGACATCTTACAGCATACGATTCTGAATCAAACAAGCCCACACTCAGCGTAATATGATATGATGATTATTAAATATTCCACAAAGAGTGTCATGACAGCTATGGTGGCTTATAGCTAATAGTGTCTCTGTAGCGCCGGTATCTCTAGTAGAACTTTTCCAACAAAACTGCAATGGTTCTCGTGCTGAGCCTTGCTCGGCTGGTTCACGGCCAGGGCAATCTGGATCCTATCATAAATCGGCCGCACTTTTCCACTGACTTGAAATCCGAACTGTGATATCACGGGTTAAATGGCTATGTGGTAGTTTTATGTGACTACATCAAACATAAACAAACATGGCACGTCACAGTGTTTGTTTACAGCTTTTATTTCTATTTTTGAGGGCATATTTAAGCATAAAGATAAATGCAACCCAACATTATTACATTGCTCAACAAGATTGCCAGAGACGATACTATGCCCAAGAAGACAGGTAGCGAAATCACATTATTTTGTATGAACTTTTAATGGGGCTTAACTTGTTAAGGACTATAAACTGTAACAGTGGAACATTTGTGTAGTAGATGGTTATATTTAGATTTTTTCTGTAACATAATATTATGTTTACGTCTTGATTGAGAATCCCACCAGTTTACTTAACAGATAGCCGTGACCTTCTTAACTAAGTGACTAGCTTGTAAAGAATCTCCTTACTGAACAAAAGGATGCACAAAATAAGATGAGAAGAGTGTACGGAAAGCTAACAAAGTTGGCAAATCTTATAATTTACTGAGATCCACTGCAGAGAACACCAAACATGGGCATGCATCATGTCTTACTCTATCTCCTCGTAGACTCTATTTATCTTGTATCTCCGCGAGTAGAGTGCTCGTTTCATCCTTGTTTCCCCAAAGCTTTTGATGTCTGACATTTTTTGTGGGTGTTTTTTTTTTTCTTTCTATTGTTGTTATAGAGTAATGAAGTACTCCATGCAGCAGACAGTAGCTACTGTTGTTGTTTTGGAAAACTTTTCCTGGTGACAAAACTAATAATCATGTCCTCCACCCCCTGACGTAATCGGTTCCTGCGCAGAGAACAGCGAGAATTCACACTGGCCCAGAAAGCCCGCACCCGAACCATGGTGGTGGAAAAGGGCTATGGGATCAATTCATTGAAACATGATTCTTCACATCATATATGTGTTAGATCCTCCTCATTGGATGTCTAGAAAGTGTTTGATTCATTAATTGGATAGTGTCATGACACCCTTGTGGGGTGAGAAGAACCAGAGCACACATACAGAGACTGTGCACAAGAAGGTGCTTAATGCACATTTTTTTGGAGCGATAGAATGTGCCAGTGTGATTTTGTGTTATAATTAGGTGCTTAAGTTGGTATTAGTTGAAGTAGTTTTATATTTTTTCCAGATATTTGCATTTATTGTTTTGAGTTATTCCATTTTGATGTTCAAAAAAACACCTGAATACTTGCTTGGAGAGGTTTTTTGACACTTTGATAAATAAAAGGCCACAATACCCAACACGGTTTCATATGCTATAACTTTGGATTGCTATAAAATTAGCTTTGACAATTCTGTTATCAATAAATAATTGTTATATAGTTTTGTAAAGACGATCACTTTCATGGGCAAGGAAGAGGCGAGAAACCGGCTTGTCAACATAAATAATAATTTAATAAAGAACTTAAAACAAACATATAGGACAGCAGACATGTCTGCTGATTAAGCTCTCTCTCGCGATCACCGTCTGCGAGTGGCCTTTATCCCTCTTGACGGCTCAATTTAGCCTGATACGGGACCAGGCGTGCGCAATCACGTGCCGGTCCCGCCCTCCACCGTGCCACAAGTTTATATGTTTGAGAACAACACCTAAATTAATTTGGTTACTTTTCATTCTTGCTGCCTCAAATTTATAATGTCAAACATGAATTATTAACTTGAAAAGTTTATTTCTGGCGCTCATTTTTAAATTTGTTGTCAGCAGTGTTAAAACATGAGAGACTCTAAGTGTGATCCTAATATATATATTCCTCAAATTTGCAAAGGTTTTATATGAATTGACAACATGCAATAAACTGTCTTTGCTATAGTTTTTTTAGTTTGTTTTTATAGTTATAAGGTCTTACTTTTGGATATGCCATTGTAACAGCATAAAGATGGGCAAGGAGGAGGTGGGAACTGGCTGAACAGTCAACATAAACTTTAATGATATAAATGACCTTAAAACAACATAAAACATAAGGACACAGATACACATACAGTGTGGCCACGTGCGTTTCTTTCTCTCTCTAGAACTGCCGCTTCTGACTCACCTTTATCTCGCTCTCCCGCTGATCAGCCGGCTCAGCGCCGGCCATGAACCCTCACGGCCCGGCCACGCCCTCTTCCTCATCACAGCCATTAAAATATGAAATCTTAAAATGCCTTCAGGGTGTTAGCTGCTACTGCAAATATTTGAAAATAGTGCAAATCATGCTTGAAAGCAATAAACATGTATGTATGTATGTATATATATATGCTAAATAATATGTGGATTTTCAAGACATCATATTTATTGATGGAATACACGGAATTTGTACATTTTTAAAAAGCTAAAATGTGAGCAATTTTGAAAAACTAATGATGAAATTTTTCAAATTAATATTTCCGTAATGTATCAAATTAGAAGGTTCCCTGTTTAATAAATAGGTATTTAATCAGAATTTCTGCAAAATTGACATTATATCTAACATATACCCAATTGAATTGGAAGCAAGTTGAATCGAGAGCTTAAGAATCATAATCACATCGAATCAGGAAATCTGTATGAACACCCAGCCCTATAATTCTCTCTACATTTTGTTCATTTTTTATAAAAACAAGATCTAATATCTTATGTCAGTTTTGGCTCTCTACACCTTGTTTTAAGGATGTTTAGATATTGTTATTGGAAACACATTTTGTTTTCTTTTTTGCAGTGTGGAACACTCGCGCACTTCAAATTCCCGTTCACTCTGTGAACAAATGCAGAAACACACAAACAAGACAAATTCACTTTTACTCTCTCTCACACACACTCTCTCTAACACACGCTAGCGAGTCTCGAGGGTGTTTAGACTAATTACCCCTCTCAGTCATTCTGTCAGAGAGGGGCTTAGGTGTCTCTTAATGTGAGTGCAGTAGGCATTAAAAGACCACAGGAGCCCGTGCCTGCATGGTTAGCTATAGATCTGCTCAGACCTCTGGAGACTTAGGCCAGCAACGTTGGAAAACTGACCCCTGGCCTGCATTTTAAAAATGGCCCTGAACGTTTGCCACACACACTCAATATGGGCCCTAAATACGCCCCTGCCCACTCTCACACTGACGCATAAAATAAACAAACATTGCAGCTAATAATACCTTTCATACTTCTTTACTTAACAAGAAAACTTCCCGCCCATGTGATTTGTCTTGTAGAACACTAAAAACTCTCCATGTTTTATCATTGTGTAATGGGAGCACCAAAACCCAAGTAATACTCATTAAAAGGAAAAACTACCTCTGTTGCTGCGTTGAAAATGTTTTTTCTTGTTCTCAGCCTAACACGTAACGATACATCAGGGCCCGCTATGGAAAAACTGTACTGTTAGTGATGATCTGTTTGCTGTTTGAACTTCTGTAACACAATATTATTTGTTTGAAAAACAGTCCGTAATGTTCATCTGTACTGTCTTGCCTGCTGATCATATGATTGTTGCACAGCAGGCTGCCCATAAATCCATCCGCTTGCCATACTAATTATGGCTGAAAAATTACTATGTTCTCTATATGATGTGTGTGCGAAGGGTAACACAGAGAAGGACAAAGGGGAGAAAAAGAGAGTGGGGACTGGTTGTAATGGCCATAACATGGAGTGAGAAGAGAGATAGGAGTGCTTTTAAAAGCTGACCCTCTCTGACCCGCTCTCTCTCCAGAGAATATGACATCCGTCTCTGGCACAGCAACAGCATGCAGGTCAAAAAGGGGCCTGTTTTGCTTAAGATGACAAGAACTAACTACAAAATAAATGAATTTATAAATCAAAATCTACTTTTTTATATATGATTCACATAGCCTGATTAAGACGCTTTAACTGTGTGTGCTATGTTGTTATGACAGTTTTGTTTGACTTTCGATTCAAAATTAGGCATATGGGGTTTCGTTTGAAGGCTTAGAATCTGAACTTTCCATCAATAACCATCACTTCTGCATTCATGTTACAAGGCCTGTAAACATTCGCAAATCTGTGCTACCTACAGGTAGGGTTGGGAGGGTTACTTTTGAAATGTATTCCACTACAGATTACAGAATACATGCTGTAAAATTTTATTTGTAATTTATTTAGTTAGATTACTTTTTGGATTACGTCTACTTTTTTCACTTATTTTGAATATAAAAACTCTGCCAGTACAGTAAGACAAAATGCACGTTAAAAATATATTCTCTGAAAACCCTAAATATCTTATGCAGTGTTGTTTCTAAAACAAGATCAATCAAACTGATCAGGGTTTTAAAGATTTTTAGATATTTTTTTACAGGAAAACAATACAGAAGTTATTTTCAAGAATATGATTTTTGCTCTAATATCAAAGGTCTTACTAGAAAAAATTAATTATGATCCCATGTGAATTTTCTTGATAAAAAATATGATCTTGCCTGGTAACATGCGCATGTAAAATGGCTAGAAATAGCATTTTAACTTAGCGTAAAGCTGACAATTTACACAAGACTTATTTCTATTTCTTCTGCTCCAAATATACTTCAAATTTATTTCTCTGTCTGCTCGTATGAATGTAACACATCATCAGAAAGTGTTTCACCGCTGTTCAAATGCACTTTGGATCACATAATTCCATCTGAAAGGAATAAATATTAAATGAAACAAAAGACTTTAAAATGCAAAGTAATCTCTTGAGTAATCAAAATACTTTTTGAATGTAACTGTATTCTAAATACCAATTATTTAAATTGTAGTGGAATACAGTTACTTATATTTTTTATTTTAAATAAAAAAATCCTCTTACATGTATTTTGTTACTCCCCAACCCTCCCTCCCTCCATATATCTAACTATCTATATATCTATCTATGCTGAAGACATGAATGTAAGTGGAGGGACAATTTACACCTGGAAGTACATTGAGGGTCTGGATTTGGTGTATTTTTGTAAAAGTAAACTGGATTTTTTTTTTTACAAAAATAATAATAATAGGGCAAATATTCTTCTGGATAAGAAATTACCCAAAACATTTTGGGTATTTTAGTATTTAAAAAATGATTGCTAAAATTCTGTAACTGATGATTTGCAGTACATCAATGCATTCTTACACCCCTTGTCTTGAAGTTTCAGTGTAAACATATTTGTGTCCTGTGGAGTCTCTGATTAACAATTAAGAACTGTTTGTAAATTCATTGACAAAAAGTAAAAGAAATGCCAAAGCTTCTGGTGAGAAATTAAAAATATTAGCATTTATTACAGCGACATGAAGAATCTCAATTTGACCATCCCTTCTTTGCGAGCTCATATAAACCTGAAGTGTGTGGAGAGATGGGCATATACTGTAGCATACAAAAGAACAGAGATCATCTCACAATAGACAAGCCCAAACACATGTACAGAGCCAGGGCAGAAAAAAAAGACAACTTGATAGACAAATTATAAGCAAGATTCATCTATCATCTTCTATCACAGTGACGTGCACAGGACAAAAAAGGGCACTGAGTTTTTTAAAAAATTTTATGAGTAGTTATTATAAATACTTAACACATTTTTTACTTATTGAGTATTTAACAATTTTATTGTATATACAGTATATACTGTACATATATTTTCCCCTTTATCACAAATTAGTATGTGTTATATTTCTCACAAAAAGCACCATGGTAATACACTTATTTATTTATTTTCAGACATGGTCTGTGATAACCCCATGTTTATGATATGTGTCATAGTAAAACCATGATGTTTTTTAAGTACCTTGGAGTACCATGACTGTATCATGAAATATGAACATGATCAATCATTCAGTACCATGGCATTACACTGGTAACGTGGTGCCTGGTGCGAAGGCGCAATGAGAAAGTGTGAGCGTGAGGCGATCGACTGTGTATGGTGGTGTTTCTGGTTCCCCCTATGGTATGAGGGTGCCCCCCTAGGTAGAACGGCATTTCGGTGTTCCGGGGCGAATTCAAAACTTTTTCTGGATGACCAAAAGGGCACCTTTAAATTTGTGAGTGCATGTGCCCCTGCTGCCCCCCGTTCTGTGCACGTCATTGTTCTATCATATTTACAACATTCAATATCCAGCCACTAACAATGTTTAGTCACACAACCATCTGTCTAAATAATTTGGTGAGCATATACAGTATACAGACATTGTTTTAATTAGCTGTATTTGATATTTGGCATGGTTTTTTATTAGTGTTGCAGCAGTAAAGATTGCAGCTTACATTTTATTGATGGTTATTAATTGCCATCATCATCATTCATTTTTTATTACAGTTTCAATTGGAACATGTGTATCTTCAAATGTATCTCGTTCATGCAGCCAATTTTGCCACAGCAACATGTTAAGTCCCTAGATAGAATTTAATTTGTTATGAGATTCATAAAAAATAATTAATGTATGGCGTTTTTGAAAACACAGGTTGAGTATTTTAGATTAATTAACAAATCTCAGGATGCAACCAATGAATTATTTGCAATGTATAATCACTTGTTTAAGGAATTTGCTTTTATCTCTTAAAATATGCATGAATAAAACTAAAACAACTGCTGTAGTTGTAGAATTTGCATTAGTGAATCCAGTTCATTTTAAACATCATTATTTGTTGTTGCTGCTTTAATTAGGGAAATTTAATAGGCCCTAAGTCATTGAGGTCCAAAAGCATTGCCCTTGCATATGCTGTTTCAGGAATTTGACCAATTTATGTAAATTATGCAGTTATGCACACTCTAATGAATGACATAGATGATGATGAATTTTCCTTTAGCACAAAAAAAATGACAGAAATGCGCACTTGACGGAAGGGATTGTGGTTGTGTGCACTTAATAAGCCCATATGGAATGTGCAACTTCAGAATTACACAGATTTCTGTAGAATTAAAACATATTTTTATCAATCAAACATATTATAATAGCATGTTGAAAGGGTTTTAAATACTTTTATTTAACTGCAGAGCTCTTAGTTTTACCATATTTACATTCAATCTGCAAAATTCCACAGATTTTCCCCCACAATTAACACAGAAAAATGTGAAGTGCAGATTCCAGATGGGCCAAGCGACTAGTTACAGTGCTGTGCTCAACCATTGAAACACAATCATGATATAAATGAAATAACAGTTTGAAAAGACATTGGGGAATCTTGACTTAAAAGACAACAGCTTGTATGATTATCTCTCTGTACCATAATTTCTAGTATTTATGTCTTATGTATATATTTAAATAAAACATGTAGACTTCCACTTTACAGAAAAACCTCACTAGTACAAAAATATACAGTGCAGCAAATCAATTTCAATAAAGTTAGCATGACTAATCTTGTTCAGTCCAATAGATTCACGAAAGTTTCTTTCTCCCTATACGTACTTCCTGTAAGAACGCATTTCTATACTTCCGAAAACAGCAGACAAAAACCAACATATTGAGCTGGGCTTTAATATCGAGCTTGAGTTTCTAAGTGACGCAATGATAAATACTATGTACATTATACTTCATGATATTGCCTCTAGGGGGCAGGATAAAAAAAGAGAGATAACTGCACAGTTAATAAGGCATCTAAAGTCAAGCAGCTAACGGCACCACTTGAGTGAAAAAACTGCAGTCACTGTCAATCAAAAGATGAAGCTTAGAATCCATGCTACATTCCAGAGATCGGTTATTATCGCACATCGGCAAATGACGTTGATAACACCACGCGCCCGCTTTTACCTCTTCATACTAAATAAAGTACATCATTACAAACATTCTAGTTTTAGTTTTTTTCGCTTTTGTTTTCTTTTTTTAAACCAACACTGTACATTTTATACACTATAGTACAATAGTATATGATGTGGTTTTCACGCACTAGTTACACAAGTGTAAACATAAGGACGATGTGAACATGGTGCATCATGTTTATCAAGACAACGCACACATGAATATCGCTACTACTTCGTAATGACTTGTACACAATCTAATTTTCCGTCCCAGTAAACCAAACACTGGACTGCAGTAATACAAGACTTGTCATGAATACATCTGGTATCTGTTCAGCAAATTGACAGAAATACAATTTCTAGTTTTATTTTACTTTAAGACATATCTCGACATGTGTCTGAAAAGCTCATTATTCAAAGCAACACAGGAAACACTACAATGAGTGAGGAGCAGCTATTTTTCAGCTTACTAGAATAAAAAAGCGATGCTTTTATCTTGCAATCCCTCGCTTGCCTTTGCTGTTGTCAGCAGACATAACCTCAGACATCTCCTCTGCAGTCTCCAATTGATCGAAGCAATGTGTCCATCAGCTGGTGCATTGGAGAATACTGGATGCTGCACCCTGGTAAGAAGCCATCAGTCCAAACATTGCCTCAAATATGACAAAATATACTAAGAACATCTTATGTTTTTTTACCGTGGCTCATAGATGATGTTTAAGGAAGATCCATTCTCAAGTCCCGAATTTGGATGTTCTTTTAATCCAAGTAAAATTGAAACCTCTAAAATGCAAAATATGTCTCATATGAAATGCAACTGTTGAAACTAAAATGACTATACATAAGCTGTGAATTTTCTCAAATGATTTACATTTATTTTTGTTTAATAACTGTACGTCATATCTAATATGCCTTGGCCTTGTGGATTGTAAATGAGTCTGTGTTCCTCGGCTTAGAGGAAGCTCGGACATGCATGGACGGAAGCCGGAGTGCTGACAAGGGATTGTATGTGGAAACATCCAGGGTGAGAAGTGTAAGGTGAAGCTGCTGATAGGAACTTTTCTGGGAGTGGTTAACTCTTTCAGTCTGTATGCTCTCAGGCTGTGGCAGGCGATGGAGAAGGCTTGTTATACCTGCACATGCGTCCCATGTGCGTGCAAATTCTGGACACTGGAGAGAATCTTCTTTTGGTGCCCGACCAGAGTGACGTCCATCTTGCTTAACTCACTGAAGGAAAAAAGAGACAGAAAAGATATGTTTTAAGACATTATCCTGAAATTGTAGTGACACATGCAGTTGACTAGTTTGATTAATAAAGCACCAATCAAGAGAAAAATATCTTTAAAATAATGATCATGACTCAACTATCCTCAAAACAATGAGTTTTAAGAAATTTCTACAGATTTTTGTCACTGAATGCCAAATACTGTTCAAAGTGACAATATTGCAGCCAATCAGAATATATTTAATATTTAATATGCAACTACGAGGAGGTGGATTTTGTAGCAATGAGATTTCACCGCAGGCGAAGTAGACAGTGCAATGTGGCAAAAATGGAAACCAAATGATTGGAAGAAAAAAAAATATATATAGATAGATAGATGGATGGATGGACGACGGACTGATTGATTAATTGTTTGAAAGATGATACAGTTGAAGTCGGTGCTGCTGCTGGAGGGACAAGTGCACTTCACAAAATAGATGGCATCCTGAGTAAGGAAAATTATGTGGACATATTGAAGAAACATCTCAAGACATCAGCTAGGAATTTAAAGCTTGGTCGCAAATGGATCTTCCAAATGGACAATGACCTCAAGCATACCTCCAAAGTTGTGGCAAAATGGCTTAAGAACAACAAAGTCAAGCTATTGGAGTGGCCATCACAAAGCTTGAAAAATTGGTGGGCAGAACTGAAAAACTGCAAGGAGGGCTTCAAACCTGACCAGTTCTGTCTGGACGAATGGGCCAAAATTCCAGCAACTTCTTGTGAGAAGCTTGTGGAAGGCTACTCAAAACGTTTGATACAAGTTAAACAATTCTAAGGCAATGCTACCAAATACTAAATACTAACAAAGTGTTTGTAAAATTCTGACCTACTCTCTCTACTATTATTCTGACATTTCACATTCTTAAAATAAAGTAGTGATCCTAACTGACCTAAGACAGGGAATGTTTTCTACGATTAAATGTAAATGTATAGTTTAATGTAAGTGTAGTTTAAATGTATTTGGCTAAGGTCACAAGGGGGGTCTTGTTCTACAACACTTGGCTGGGGTCATTAGGACAAAAAATCTTAACAGTTTGTAATGTTATAGTACTGCATACAGTTGACTTTTTGTTAGGTTATGAAAGCTTCAAACAAGACAACATATATTTAACAGTATTAACATATCTAAAAACTAAGTCTCAGTAAACAATGATTTTCTAGTGTCAAGTTATTATTTTGATCTCACTGAATGCAAAATACTATGAGAAGCAACAAAATTGCAGCCAATCAGAATATATTTAATGTTAAACCTTGTGTGACCCCACGTACACATGCGTGGACATTGTATTTTGGCTTCGCTATACACATGCATAATTACATTTCATTTAAACAATCTGATCTCAGTTCAAAAGGCTCTGGTTAGACAAAACTTTTAACATTGTAGAGACAGGATTAAGGGCTTTTTGCTATATGGGGTCTAACCTGGTTTCAGACATGGCGTCAAAACAAACCCAGGGACCTTAATAAAGACAAAAACACCACACTACAGCACATTTTTGGACCTCAAATTTGGCACGTTTCATGTGTGATTGTGTGCTAATTAAATAAGAGCTCATATGTTATCAGGGTAAAGTCAGATGAAACACATTGAGGCTGGGAATGTATGTAATGGATTGTATATAAAACAGTTTTTTTGTTTTTAATTTGATAACTTATGCTTTTATTTTAAATATTTATGATGAACAAAGCCAAGCAGAATCCAGTCTTACCACAAGCTGATGTACAGTATGGAGTCTAGAGAAACATAGCCCGCAGTGGCAAAGTTCTCTTTGTACTGGCCCATTCTGATGCTGTCTAGCCATTCATCCACCGTACTCACGCTGAATTCTGGGGTGGTGGGGTCTTCCCTGGAAAGGAAATTAAATTTGTAAAATTTGTGCTTTGTTTCATTACTAAAGTATTGATAACAGAACTGGAAAAGATTGGTCTTGGATCACAAATCGGCTTTGGAATCTAAAGTATATGCTTAAAATAATTTCCCCAATTTGGATATAGCCTTAGGCTTCAGCCTATTCTTATAAAACTCATTTCCATCTGATTTTACAGATTGGTACAGATTTAGAATAAGAAGTAGGATACATTTAAGACTATGATTATTTTAATAGAATGTTGCAGGACTAACAAAGGATGTTGATCCAAGGACATTTGGAACATTTTACATTATTTTGATTAACGTTGAACTAGAAATACATTTTAAGTTTTATGCACTAAAGTAAAATTAAACTAACCTTTCAATTATTTTATTTTGGCAATAGTTTGGAGCAGAAATTGAATAATTAAAAACAGAAAGTGTATAAAAAGCTGAGATTTCCCTTTTTACTTCAGTGCATAAAAAACTCAAAACGTGTTTCTCGGTCAAAGTGGCACTAAAATACAGAGCAAGTCACATTTGTAGTCGATATCATATGAAGGAATCATTTAAATGAGAAGGGAACTAATCTTAGGGAGCTCCAGCTCAAGTTAAAAGCTTTTGTGTTGCCTTTTTGTGCATCGTGACAGGCGAGTCAGGTCCACACTCCTGTGAGTGACAGAACCGTTTTAGTGAAATCTGGAGGTCAATTCAATCTCCAGAGCTGGGATGTATTCAACACCCTCTTTCGTTCTATGTTCTTCCTCTGGATACTGAGGGATAAAATGACTGGCAGCTTGGGTTATAATCAGAGAGACTGTGATAGGGAGTAGAAAGCGTATATATCTCATGAAGGGCTCTGACTCAGTGGCTTTACTGCTGTAATCTGAACTTTGCCACCTCCTCTCCAGCTTTCCTGATAAACTGCAGGTGAAGGAGGGAGTCTGCGGTCTATTTCATGTCAGGTTTTACAATAGGGGATCAGGCTATCTATATGACAACGTCTAAGTGTTTTTACAAAGCTGGAAGATGGATGTTTGCTGGAAAAGGATCAGTTCCACTAGATTTAGTTATATAAGACAATAAGTAGTTACTTGGCTTGTTGTTTCACATTAAATTAAAGATTTGAGAGTTTAAGGGGCAGACAAAGCTCATTGGATTTTCTTTGGCTTTATTTGAGATGTTAAGGATTTGCTTTTGTGAATTTTAAATCAGTATATCAGTTTAAAAGTAAATATTTTGTTTTAAACTTGTGCTGTCCCTAGTGCTAGACCTCTGTGAACATACAGCGTTTCCACTAGTTTATATGTAGAAAAATAAAAAAATGCTGTGAAATTGCTGAGACTGGCTTAAGGCTGGGGTACACATAATTTGCTGTTCTATCTTGTAATTTACCCTTTCAAAATATACTCTTCTGACCACAAGCCCATGCATTTGACACATGTACATTACAACTGTTTTGTGATGCTCTTTTTTTACAGTCAACGGCGGGTGCAGATGCCTGCCATTGTCTAGACTATTTGCGTGTCTAGAAAAACTTGGATGCACGCAGACAGTATGTACTCTATGTGCTGTTCTGATAACTAAATTTGCACCACGCACACTGTGCAAGAGACGTAAAAATTATGCATACTTTGGCCTTTAGTCCAGCATGAATTTCCATACTGGTCTGAATTAATTTATGCTGGTAAGTGCTGGTTTGACACTGTTCTAGCTGGTGGACCAGCATAGCCATGCTGTTAACCAGCTTAACTTAGCTGATGAAGCTGGTTTACCATGGGTAGTCTTGCTGGTTTAGCTAGTTAAGAAGCTTGATGGGCCTTCAGCATCCAAAACACAAAATATGCTTGCATCCAGCTATGTTGTCTTTTCAGCAGGGAAGTAAAAGTTCATATTTGTTCCTCACCACACTGAGCTGTTGGCCAGCTCTTTCAGGCTGTTGGGGTTGCGAATCAGTTTGTCGAGGGTGTTGACGATCTGACCAAATTTGGGTCGATCACTTCTGCTCTTCTCCCAACAGTCCAGCATCAGTTGATGGAGAACCACAGGGCAGTCCATCGGAGCTGGCAGCCTGTAACCCTCATCTATAGCTTTTATGACCTGGAAACAGATGCATTCATATTATTTTTCATTTAATAAACGCTTTCTTTACCAATGCAATTTACAGTATATTTTTAAGTGTCTTTCTCATTGACACAATGCTGGCATATTTGACACTTTTGAAGTTTGAACCAACAACTTTTGTTGTAAGATCATGTATTTAACCAATAAGCCAAATCCCCTAGCTAAAAAAAAAAATGGTTTTAGATGGCCAGTACTGATCAGTTGGTTATTGTTGTTATTGAAAGTAAACTAGTTTGACCTGTGTAGGTCGGATAGGCGACCAGACTAAACCAACATGAATGTGTCCAAAACATAATTGTAAAGGTTAGAATTGTACCAGCAATTGGTCATTTAAGATGGTCATGATGTTTTTCTCTTTCAGTAATTCAGATTTCTATATTATTTTGGATGAATGAAAATTGCTATACTTTCACTGGATTGTCTATTGCATTTCCTGGATCTTTGAGACCAATAACTAAAAATCATGTTACAGCTGACCAGACTGCCATTCATATATGAATATAACTCAACTCTATGGTTAAAGCAGCTCCTGTTCTCCGCCACTTATAACTCTTAAATCAAATGGACTATTTTTACTTTAGACACGAGAACTTTGCTCTTTAACACTGATTTCTTTGTTTCAGAGTCTTTAAATCTTTATAATTTTCAGTGATGCCTTGAAACTTTAAGATTTCTCTGACATTTCCTCTCATGGTAATAAAGGCAGAAGTCAAAAATGGTTAGCATAATACAGCCATGGTGATTGAAGTGTTTTAACTGGCTTGTATAAAAGAGAGGAACAGCTGGACAGCTCTTGTTTTATTAAGCTGCTAAAAAACCTTTGTCATCCATGCGGTTTTCTATACAGACATCACAATAAGAAGATTTTACTTTCTGAATGTTTTCAGGGACACACAGCTTGGGGCTATGAGGCTTTGCCCCCCTGAGAAGCTTCAGTGGTGATGATATTAGTGGAGCAGATTTCAATTGAAACAAAACATATTTGTTCCAAGTTTTTCAAGGATACTTACGTCTTGATTTGACATCTCCCAGTAAGGCCGCTCTCCGTACGAGATAACCTCCCACATGACGATGCCATAACTCCAAACATCACTCGCTGAGGTGAACTTTCTGTACGCTATAGCCTCTGGGGCTGTCCATCGAATGGGAATTTTTCCACCCTAAACAAACAAAAAAAAAGGAGATAGAGTATTAAACAAACAAAAATAATTAAAATCCTGATAAACAAAAAACATTTTAAGCCAACCTATGATGGTTAGCTGGTCTGCCAGCTGGTCTCCCAGCCTGAGCAGCTGAAAAGTGGCCAAAACCCCTAATTTTTGTGCTAAAAAAAACAAACTGCTTAGACCAAAGTAAGCTGGTTTGCTGCTCATAACTGGTCTCACAGTCTGGCCAGTTGGTCGGCTAACTGGTCTCTCAGACTGACCAGCTGAAAAATGTCCAAAACTCCTCTAAATCCATCAAACCAGACCAGTTCAATCAGTGGAAATCAGCTTGATGACCAACATGGAGCAGCTACTCTCCCTTAACTGGTTTTCCTACTTTAAACCAAACTATGCTGTTTTGCTTGTCTTAGCTGGTCTCCCAGCCAGTCCAAGTTGGTGCTCAGCTGGTTTAGCTGATCGACCCACTGGTCTCATGCCAAAAACTCTTCTGAAACTACAAAACTGACCAGCTAAAACATGTTGGCTGGTTTAATTATTTTTTTTTTTGGCAGAAATACACCATCCATGCAGGCTGCAGAATTGCTACTGATACACAAAATACAGATCTAGAGGCTGTTTTTGTTTCTCTCTTTTCCACCATTATGATGAAGTCTATATTTCCCTAAATGTCTTTTTAAATAGCTGCAGTCATTGGGAGTTAATCTCTGCAGTCAAAGTCAAACAAAAGACAAACTGGCTGTACTCTATATAGACATGCGTGAGGAGCATGCCAAAGAGCCGAACCAGGGCCCATGGGGTAAAATCATTTAAAGAGAATTTCAAAAAGCAATCTTTAAAAATTTTTAATTATATAAAGTCACGGCACATAAGCGGGTGCCTCGCGTGGCCTAAAGGGGTTTCATCTTCTAGCGATTTGAGTACTCGAAGCGTCTGGGAACGGGACGTTGAATGTCAGATACACTTATATTTTAAGAGTTCCTCTCTGTGTTAAATATAAACTTTGCCTCACTCACTCAAACACACACCCCTGCTTGAAAACCCTGATTAAACCAGCTAAGACCATCAAACCAACAGAGAGAACTTGGTAGCTGGTTTCTGCTTGGATCAAGCTGATCATCAGCTGGTAAACCATCTTAGGTCAGAAAAAACAAGCTACTAGCTGGTCATACTAGCTTAAGGGTGGTCAAGCTGTTTTTTGGAACATGGTGGCTGGTCAGCCAGGTAACTAGCTTATGACCATATTAAGCAAGCTAATGACCAGCTTGGACCATCTAATGACCAGCTAGAAACAAGCGACCATGTTCCAAATCAAAGCTACCATCTTAAGCTGAATTTTCCAACGGGGACATTCAAATATCACATCAAAAACCAATCTACAGAGGTCTATTCAGGGTTGTGGAAGCACTTCTCTCCACCATTCGCATGTGACAACTGTTTCTCATGCTGAGTCTACACTTTGTCCACCTGAGTGGACACCAACAGCTACACACAGCCACACACCCCACTTTTGCCCTTGGCCTTCATTCACATCCACAGGGTGCTCACTAATTACCAAGTTGAGAGGAAAGGGAGAGAGAGGGAGAGAGACTGCTAAAGGGTTTAGGGGCTTTGGAGGCTGTTGTCCTGTCAGAAAGGGATGTAATTAATTAATACATGCTGGGTAGACAAAAAGACTGGCCCTTAGAGGAAAGTCAACTCTCTCCTGTACCCTGACATTCATAAAAACCTTTTCTGTACTTTTCTCTCTGTGTCTTTCTTTTTTTTCCCCTTTCATACAATCACACATTTGCATAGGACATGAAAGACATTTTTAAATAGATGTGAGACATTTATATATTTTTTTAACTATCCCTGCTAAAAAGACCAGCTTTCTGTACTCGTTAAAGATTGACAGGGCAGTGAAAACCAGCTGAAAACACTGAAATTAAAGAGAACCATCAAATAAACTACAACCTAAGTGATACTTAGATTCATTATGCAAACAGGATGTTATAAAACAAAAACAAGATACATTTTAAATCCGTTTATTTCTTCATCCATTTTTGTAAAATCAAAGATAAACCATTTCAGAATCAAATATATCTTTAAAACACGAAATGTGATTTACCCGTGTGGTGTATGCAGCTTCAGGATCATCCTCTAGCACTCTGGACAGTCCAAAGTCAGACACCTTACACACCAGGTTACTGTTGACCAGGATGTTACGTGCTGCCAGGTCACGGTGGACATAGCTCATGTCTGACAGATACTTCATTCCTGAAGCAATCCCACGCATCATGCCAACCAACTGAATGATCGTGAACTGCCCATCATGTTTCTGGGAAAGGAGGAGAGGACAGATGTATTACATCTGTTATTTTATTTGGCTTTAACAGGTGCCTTATGCTCTTCAAAATAAAGGTTCTTCAGTTTTTCCTGGATGCTGAAGGTCAGTTTGTCCGGGTGAAATGTCCCATTAATCTGAAGATTTCAAACAATTTTCACAATTCCAATGGTTTTGCCACCAGTTCTCTGATTCATTATGCAAAAGACACTGACCTCTGGTTTTACAGCTCTTTCCACAATAATTTCTATAATGCTTACAGTGATTTATTAGTGTAAAACCATCTGGATTTTTTGTTTCTGTTAGCAAAACAAGACAGCCCAGACACACATTTTGCCCAAAGAAATCTCTGCAATGAGCAATTAGGCTGATGTCTTAATCTCCATAGCTGGGCTATACACGTATTTAGTTAAAAACCCACTTTGTCCCTCCGAACAATATAAATCTCATGCACTTGTATTTCAAGCATCATATAGTTGGTAAGCTAATTATGCTGTGTTTTGTGAAATGTGGAAATTGATTGATTGTCTGGCCTGATCAACTGGATGTTATCAATCTAGTGGCAGAAGCCACACTACTTACAGTAAAAGCAGAGAAAGAGATAGATACAGAGACAGAGAGGAATGTTTTGTTTCTGTACTAGTAAGTGATGCTTAACTGATCTGTGGTCTAATTAAACACATGTAGCTGGGTGTCCGAACTATGAGCTATTAGCCATAAAACAGACCACATAATTATATTAGCTTTTTATGTGGGCTAAGGGGTATTTATGGGCTTCATTATGTATGCTGTAGAGAGATCGAAAGTCTCAAACAGCCCCCCCCCCATATTTTTTATTATGGGTGGGGGTGTCCGATTTCATTTTCATTTTCTCAAAGTGTAGGCTATTAAAAGGAGTCCTGACTTAAAGGAAAACGTATCTGTGCTGCGTGTAATAAAATTCTGTGGCCGATCTGCTGGGTGATATAGGCGGTAATAAATTATCAAGGATTGTGGAGGAGACGTTATGGCAGCAGGGTTGACCGAGCGTCCCTTCATTATAAATCCACTGAGTTCATTCACTCACTTCCTGCCTCTTTTCAAGACACATTCGTCACACTTTCGCTCATACACATACTCCAGGGTTATTATCGTTTATTAAAACTAAGATCAAAACTATTGATTAAAATTTTTGGGGTAAAAAATAAAAACAGAAATAGATTAAAAACATAAAATAAAATAAATTAATTAATAATCAGCAGGTAATATTCATATTGCTATTTTCAGTGATAATTGAAAATATCTCTCTTGTGTTTGTGCAGATGGCGAAATAGCGGTTGACGCAGGTTCATTTGACAATTGCGCTGAAAATTCAAACGGTATCGTGCAAAATCCATTTTAAATGTAAATATTCCAGAAAATATTCTATGTCCTCAGCTTTCTCCTTCACTATAATTATTAAAACAAAAACCTAAAACACACACACGCAAACACTCACTTTCATCGGAACTAAAAAATAATAATAATTTCACATCAATCTACACTCCATACACCAATAAACTGATTTTTGATCACTTTGAAAATTTATTACAAATAAAAAACTAAAATATCACACTGACATAAGTATTCTAGACCCTTAAGTCAGTAATTAGTTGAAGCACCTTTGGCAGTGATTACAGCTTCAAGTCTTTTTAGGTATGAAGCGACAAGCTTTGCACACCTGGATTTGGGGATTTTCTGCCATTCTTCTCTGCAGATCCTCTCAAGCTCTGACAGTTTGGATGGGGATCGTCGGTGGACAGCCATTTTTTTTTAGGTTTCTCCAGAGATGTTCGATTGGGGTCAAGTCTGGGCTCTGGCTGGGCCACTCAAGGACATTCACAGAGTTGTCCCTAAGCCACTCTTGCATTGTCTTGGCTGAGTGCTTAGAGTCATTGTCCTGTTGGAAGGTGAACCTTCGGCCCAGTCTAAGGTCCTGAGTGCTCTGGGCTAGGTTTTCATTAAGGATATCTCTGTATTTTACTGCGTTCAGCATTCCTTCAACCCTGACCAGCCCCGATAAAGCCCAGATCAGTGGAGTGTTGGAGTGATGGTTGTCTTTCTGCAAGTTTCTCCTATATCCACACATGATTTCTGGAGCTCAACCAACCAGAGTTCTTGGTCACCTCTCTTACCAAGGCTCTTCTACCCTGATTGCCAGTTTGGTTTTTGCTTTTGTCATCTGGTTTTTGCATTTGAAATCTGTTTTTTGCTTTTGTCATTATGGGGTATGAGATTCAAGTTTCAAGGTATCAAGATTGATGTGAAATAAATGATAGTTTAAAGCATTTTAGGCTGCAACATAACAAAATGTAAAAAAAATAAAGGGTCTGAATACTTTCTGAATGCACTGTGTGTGTGTGTGTGTGTGTGTGTGTATATATATATATATATATATATATATATATATATATATAAATAATAGAAGTGTCCATAAAAAAGACTGAACTAAAACAAAAATAAAAAAGTACATTTGAAAAGAATCAAAAAACGAAACAAAAAGCAAAACTACAATAACCGAGGCACACTCTACAATAGACAGGAGCGAAAGGACAGTGTTCTACCTGAATCCATGATGCGTCTCCTCCATGCATCCATTCCATGCTTAATTTCCCTTCAGTAATAGATTTTCAGGGAGGTGTCCATGGCTTATACCTTTGAGCAATGCTCATTTATTGAGTGCAGGTAATTAAATGTAAGGCAGTATCTTTAAATGGCATGTGAACATCGGTGTGGCCACAGGCATTTTGCCTTCCTCACCTTTAGGAATGTGTCCAAAGATCCATTCTCCATGTACTCTGTAATAATCATCACAGGCTTGCCTGTAGACACAAATAAATAAAGACAGAAAATACAAGATTTACCATTAAAATCTATATGGAAGGAATAAAAAAAACATAAAATGTCTTAACAGATTGATGATTCTACACAAAGCCACGCAGAAATAAATCATGGTAATGTTGTCATTAATCCTTTATCGCTGGGATGCTGAAACAGGAATGAAGGAGAGAAGAGAGGAGGCTAAACCCTGGCCACACTCTCAGCTTCTCTCGCAGACAGCCCCATTATTCAGCATGACAGACCTTCATCAGAGCCTTCCACCATCAACGACAGCAGTTAATTAACCCTGGCAAATCCACTGAGAACCAATTAGAGAGCTTTGTTTTCATGATGGGCAGTCAGGACAGTCTAAAAGAGCTGATGGGAGGGCTCAGCACCTGTTTTGGTAGGCACGAGCAGTGATGGATGGCAGGTAGCAAAAGACAGATCTCCTGTAATCTCAACATTTTCCTGCTTTCCAGGATGAACTGAATTTGTCTTACAAATGACCTAAGATACAATCCAGACCCCAAGCTAAGAAAATTAGGTGTTAGTTAATAAATTGAATGCAACACGTCCGTCCTCTCATCACCTTCCTCAGCAATAGTTGGACAAGTATTAATCTACTGATTAACCTGATAAACACTCACATACTCACTTCCCATATGAAATCATTAATGTAACAGCCTTCTCTGTGTGTAAGGTCTTAGAATTTAGCTGTGTTCAAAAACCTAGTGAGCTACCTACCAAGACTGCATTTTAAGGCATCACAGGCTGTTCCAAAAGGTAAGCAGCAAAATGATGCTTGCCTTCAAGGAGGCCATTTACACCAAGCACTTTTTGCATCATATCTGCGCTGTTTTTTAAATTGTTTTTCTATGTATGTAAAGAAGCAGTAGAGACTTTTTTACTTTATTGTGCCACATTCTACTGTGTCTCGCACAGGAGTGCCGTGTATTTTATTTTTTTATTTTTTTTCAAATGTCTAGTTTAATTATTAGACTACAAATAAAAGTATAAAATTGTTTTAATACACAGCAGATTACTTCTAAAACAATGAACTAATCAGATGAATCTGTGAGAGAGATTATATACAATTTTATATTTAAAAGTGTATGGGAGTTAATGAATCAATAAACATACCTTCTGTTCAAGTCTGTTGAGCTCAGTCTAGCTGTCTTTTAAAGCAACAATGCATCCTGCATGAATTGCCCCTTAGAATGTAGTATGTAGTAATTCTCAGTATGCAGTGAGGCTGCTCACTAGGTTTTGGAACTGAGCTATAGTAGCAAAAATACATACATACGCACATGCATAACACAATGCGCATATACCATTCTACTGCAGTCATTTATCTCCCACAAGGCATCATCTGAAAGCCGATATCTTAAATAAAGTGGCAGAATGAAATAAATGCAAACATATTCCACGGCCGTAGTGAGTCACAGTTAACAGGATCGGTAATTTCCTTCTCAATCCTCTGTCCTAAATGTATCACACTCAGGTCACAGAAAGTTTCAATTTAGAGAGTAATTTATCCATTTAATATATTTGTATCATTTAACAGACATGCCCACATACTGATTTTAAAGTACAAATCAAAACGTGACCGCTGGGAAAACAACCAATGTCCAATGTGCCTGTTGATTAGTTGGGGTGTCTGATTCTGGTGGTATACAATACACTATGCTTGCCCCTGTTAAAATGGAATGTGATTAATATGTAAGAAGCCATGCATATGCCATTTCCAAAACTAATGTTTATGAGAAGGTGAGTAAGGTACATGGAAAGCGATGTGAGGTGAAGAGAGTCCAGTACTTTAAATGGCAGGGAAATGATGTGGTCAGTTTTCAGTCTCATAAAATCATAAGCCTTATGGACATGACAGTATCTAGTAGCTGTGAACTTGTCTTACACTCATAAACACTTAAACGGATAGTTCGCCCACCCCCAAAAAACAGGGTAAATGATCCTCTGTTTTATAATTTTCCTTCTTCAATAATGCTAGCATTGCATCGCATTGCTTATCTTTGTTGACAGCTGAATACCTGCAAATCTAATGGTAGCTTTGCCATTTTGTTTTCATTTGTTGCCATTTCCGAGTGTTGGACAATAGAAAAACTTGATAGCTGCAAGTACGAATACAAGTAACTTACATCAAATAGCCAAAAAGAGAAAACAAAAGAACAGGCCAAATAAAGGAAGCACACAATCAGAGACATTATAGGATAAGACAGGTCACTCATATACACATGAATGGGAGACTTCCATTCACTGTAGGAATAGCCACACAAAATAGGTTTTTCTCAAAAACAGAAAACATCTTTGGTTACTTCCCCTTAAAAAATGTTGCCTTTGTCTGGCTATACAGTATCAGTGTCAGTGTATATCAGTGTTTAGTAGAGACATAAGTGCTTAGTTGTGGCCTGCTGTCCCTGTCTCTCTCAGGTACATGTAAACAGCAGCCGTGTCAGTGCTGATAAATTACTTTTATTCCTCACATGGAATACTAAGATATGTGCTCTAGTCATGGGAGGTGTATGTGTGTATATACAGTATGTGTGTTTGTCTATAGATGTGAATAATGGGTTTGATCACCCCCTCTGAGCATTACCATGGCAACCGGCTGGTTGTACATCACCTAAAATTAAATCGCTTGCTTTTCTTGACACCCCCAAACCTCAAGCCGCGTGTCTTGTTTGAAAAAGGGGGAAAAAATCCAATTCTCTTTTACTTTTTGGAGGCAGATTATGTAGCTGTCAGCCGGAGAGAGAGAGAGAGGAATTGGACGGCACTGTACTATCTGGGAATGGCACAGCAACGGGTGGCCTAGTGTCACCGGGCCTGCAAGTATGTGCGTGACTGCTTTTTATCACAAAGACGGCCTAAACAGTGATTGGCATTCATCCTGAAAGACCGGGTGGTGGAGGTAGTGGATCTGATCAGAGAAGATACCGAAGATACAGAAGCTTGGGGGTTCAAGCCCTAGCACCGCCGTTGACCCAGTCTGCTCCAGGGGCACTGTATCATGGCTGACCTTGCACTCTGACCCCAGATTAGCTGGGTTATGTGAAAAAAATAATTTAACTGTATATATGCAAAAATGTATGTATAATGTGTGACCAAAATAAAAGCTTCCATTCTTAGAAATAAAATACATGTGTGTCACAATATCCACCAGGTGGTGCATGAAAGCCTTGAGGAAGAGCTCACGCCCCTCTGTCTAGTTATGCCCGTTTTACATCGCAAGCGTGATCGGCGCATGAGCAGAGCTTCTTTTTTTCGGCATCCATAATAACAGATTACAGCATTCGCATCGGAACCGCCAGCAGCACGTCAGAGCAAAGCATGGGCAGCAGTGCAGCGGGGGTTTCGAGTCTATTTTTGCAGCGCTGCTCGTGCTCATTTAAAGTGACCATGCACTGTTGATGGATAAAATTAATGTGATTTGACATAATAAAATGTACACAATGCACAGAATAAGCATATATTAGTAGTCTAGTGTGTCTTTATACTGTATCATCTGAAAAACAAGTGTTTAGTGCATTTAACTTTTAATGCTATTTCTAATTAACACATTCTGGGCTTATGCTTCAAATGAATGGGACAGACAGAGCCTGATTCCTGAAAACCGGTGGACCATTTTGGTGGTGTTTGATTGTGTCTTACTCTCCTACCCTCATTGCCTTGTTTAATTAATAGGCAACAGACATTCAACTTTTGGAGCTACAGTATTTGCATTATAAAAAAAAAAGAGTCGCAATGTTAAAACGACTGATTTTGGAGCGGAAGATATGTATTCACAAACCGTGAAGGAAAAGCATGCAATATTATTTACGTCTACAACTCTTTATCTCATGCGCACTGTTTTAACTTGGACGGAAGAACTGGTTATTGTAGCTAACATGAAGAAAAAAGGCGCTTGTCAGCTACAATAATTATGTATGTGGAGGTTCAGCTGTCTATGATCATACTGTAGAATATATTACATTACATTGTGTCAGAGACTTTTCGGGCAGTGCGTTATTTTGAAAATCCAAGCAAGCTACATATAAAAGATATAGGCCAATGTATTTTGAAATTGAGGACATCGATATTTGTTTTTATGCAAATATTTACTTTTTGTTGTTCTTAGCAAAGTAAACCTGTGTTAAAATATTTGGAAAGTATTTATTTATTTATTTTCCTCACAGGCATGCCATACACTGTAACTTGTGTGATGTTGCTTGTTAGGATTTTAAGCATGTTTTGTAGGCTAATATTTAGATTTTTAAATATTTTTTTTAATATTTTTTACTTTCTTTCCTTCCAGGTAGATGGTGAAAAAAGTATATGCTGTATTCATGAAACAAGACCACATATTTGTACCAGACATGTGTAAAATTAATAAAAATACTAGTACATTTACACAAACTTAAGAAAACCCGAATGAGAAGAATTCTAATTATAAGAATTGTAGAACTATTAGTAGTTTAATGTTTTTAATAATTTAAGTGCTTTTTCTTTTAATATTAATATTATTATTATTATGTATTATTAGTATAATTATTATTTTGTATAAAACAGCATAAAATGTTTTTCTGCATATTTTCTTTTTCCATTTCCTCATTTTTCCCCCTTCATTCACAAGTGGCGCCTTATGGGAAATACCTGAAAAATATTTGAGATTTTGATATAGACCTTTGTGTAATGGACTAAAACAATGCTCAATGAGAATCAAATTTCTCTCACTCCACTTGTCAAAAACACGATTTACTGCAGAAAAAACCCCGGCATAGTAACACATATTTTTACGTTAAGCCAGTCATTCCTAGAAGTGAAGCTTGATGTAGCTTGATTTCTCTTCGGAGAAAAAAACTTCACGAAACTCCACACTTAACTCCGCATTTAAACATCCATTTGTTTGTAGTCAGTTGTCTTATTTCAACCAAGGCCATTGATGTTTTTTTTTATCAACTCAAAACTATACGCTTTGTGTTTAGATTATGAGCTCTTGACATTTTTAAGTAGTGAATAAGACAAAGGAAAGTGTGTTAAAATGTGTTTTTTTCCTGGTCATTGTTTTGAGTATCAATAAAGCCATGTTAAGCATCTTAGAATGTCCTTTGAACTCTAATATAAATCAATACAATTGAGCGCTATGTAACAGAATTTGTATTCCATATAAAATTGCATCACTAAAAGAGTCATTAGTGGTTTATCGGTATGTGCACAGCATACACACACAATAAAAATGGCTTGTCCACTTTTGACGTGCTTTGCTGCTGCATTACAGTTGCGAGAGAGATTCAAAGATCCTCAGCTAAGCACAAGCCATGCATCAGCTTCGGCACGAGAAAGGACCGGTGACAAATGCATTTAGCCTAACAAAATAGTATATATCAAAAATAAACGTGCAAAAATTACATACATTTGTACTCAATAGTCAGTGATATGAAGTCAAAAGTTTATTGCCATTGCTGATCAATAACGCTTACTTTTTCTTTCTTAAACTGTCTAAGGTGGTCCCATGTGAGAAATTAACTCACTGACTAAACCATTAGCAATCGGTTTTGGTTTAAAGAATGAAACACAACTGCCCTCTACTTATCATGTCTCTCCTGTACCGCCTAATGTCGTTTCAGACTGTGTGATGTCACAGGATCTGTTTCCCTTTGACACACATTCTTAAAGGCCGCATCTGTAGCTGTGACCTTTTAGTGTGACTTTAGCAAGCTACTGTGTGACAGATAGTATGCTATTTTTTCCTGCCAAAACTGCAATTATACAGTTCAGTGTGTCATTATTTAAGTTTATATATATATATATATATATATATATATATATATATATATATATATATATATATATACACACACGTTTTTTTTACCCATATTTGATGACCATTAATCCTCGTACACACATGCAGCGACTTAAACGCTTGATGTCTCTAGTTTCTGTACTATGAAGTCAGTGTGAAGGGAGTGTGTTTTTATATGAACTGCAGCAGTGCTCATTGCATCATATCATTATAAGATGAACAAACTATCAATGTACGAATCAAACTCGCTCAGACTCCCCACAGTTTCTAGACATGTTATTATAGTTTATATAGTTATTATAGACATGTATGTGGTTTAAGACGAATCATCTAGAACTGTGAAATCGCAGATGACATTAGCTACACTGACAGAGTCTTCGCTCCAATTGGTTGTCGCTCCCCAAAGTTGCTCCTCATTTGCATAAAGTTAAACTTTATGTTTCGCCTCGCCATGCACACATCTAGTCACCAGAGGTTGCTTTTGCAAGCGATGCCGGAAGTCGCCAGCTCTCATTGACAATGAATGAGATGAGATCGCTTTGTCGTTGGAATGTGCATGTGTGTACGTGATTTTAGATTAACTATAAGCAAGTGGGACATGATTGTTTTTTGCACTGTTAACGACAATGCAAGCAGCATGAATCTGGCAATGGGAATATGTGCCCATTTGGATCTCACCCACATCATCTCAGCTGTGCAGACATTTTCTACACTTACACACACAATGTTAACAAAGAGAAGGACTTCCTAGAAAGAGCAATGCGATTTTGAGTCATTTACTTACGGTACACACTGACCTGCCATTTAGTAGGCTACTTTTTTGGACAACTAAAGGACTAGAGTCGTGCAACCCCCTAAATCAGACATGGGAACAATGAGTTGTACCTACAGTTAAACACTTCAGAGTAAAATGTGTGGGTTTTACAGGATCGGATCTGTGTTATTAGTTTTACCAAATACCAAGTATGTCCTCCAAATCTGAATTGGTTTTGAAAGATGTTAGTACAAGAATTTACAAAGAAAATGCTTGATTAAACTTTGCTGTAATAAAACAGCTCTGATACATCTTCTCCAAAAGTCATCTGCTGTTGATTTTGTGCATGGTTTTAAGAGCTGAATACGACTGTTGGCCATGATTACGGCAGGTGTTCTGCTCATCAAACTCTTCTTCCTTTAATTAATTAATATCTGGCAACCTTAAGGGGATTTTTTTCTCCTCTAATTCATGTTATCAAGCTATCATGTGGATATATGACATGTTGTAATTTTTCCAGAGACGGTGCAGTCACAAACGCACATAATCTTTGTCTGGCATTACGCTCGCTATCTGAAAAGCACACAAAAGAGCTCATTGTGGGCTTCCTGCATTAGCATCACGTGTCTTATGAAGAGAGGGATGTAATTTCTATGTGATTTCACCCTAAGGACCTGTTTTCTCTTTCTACTGTGTTTCTACAAAGAGATGAATATGTTTAACCCTGCGTGAACTCTGCATGGCTGTAATATCAGGCCTCCACAATGAACTCTATGTGTTCAGGATTGAACTGGCAGTCATTGTCAATGGTGGTTAAACACAGTATAGCCCCAGGTAGAGAGCTTCAGCAAAGCATTAGGTTATAGATTTACATACTGTGAGGGTGAAAAACCCCTGAGGTGTAACACTTTATACGGTTAAGAGAGGTTTATAAGTAATTCCTCAGAAGACAATGTAACTGTCAGGAATATCATTAGATAATTTTATGGGGTATTTGGATTTAATGTAATGGCATGCTAAAAGCATAATCTTTGAGAAGTGAAGTTTATAAAAAAATAAAAAAATAATAATAAAGTCTAATGCTCTGGCATATTGAACCATGGTGTTCATGGGGGTGAATGGAGTTTGAGTCTGGCTAGTGTCACTAACTGATCCCTTTTTCTACCCATTATTTTCTGTTCTCCCTGTCAGAAATTAGGTCATGGGTCTCGAAAAACATGAGGGCAAGTAAAAGCACTTTCATGAAGGATAATGTTAAAACACATGTGCTATTTGAGCTGTAAAGTTGTTTAAATTGTAATTTTTACAGTCATTTTAGAGTTTTAGAGTTTATTGACATTACATTTCATGGCAACAAAGTTGTAAAATTGGATAATACTTTACACAGGAAAGGTTAGTAAGTGATTTTATCACACTGTAATCATGTTAACACGCATATTGTTTATGTCATGTGGTTATACTTTTGAAACAGTGAGAATATTAACAATTCACATTCACTTCCATGGTAAGTGCCTCACTATAAACCAGATTTTTGCTTTTTTAAGAAAAGGAGGGCTAGTCGAATATGTATGTATGTGATATATATATATATATATATATATATATATATATATATATATATATATATATATATATATATATATATATATATATATTTTTTTTATGATTATTTTTTTTATTTTTCTTTGCATTTTTTTGGTGTGGTAATCAACATTATGCCACAAATGCTAATGATTAAGCTTAACTTGTACTGAATACTCCTTTATGCTGTCAATATATCTGGTGAAAACAGCATGGATCTAGGTCTGCTTGTGTTCTGATATCTAGGACAGAGACTTAAAAACATGACCACTTATATAAAGCTGTCACAGCATGCTGCAGTCAAAGACGTTTTGCATGGAATCTCATAAACTCTATACGTACAGTACTTACCAAAATTGCCTGATAAATCTGTTCCCAGTGGAATCACTCTGACCTACATGTCTGCAAAACACTCTCAGCGAAAAAAAAGAATACCTGCAACAAACTCAGCTCCCGAATAATCAATACTGCAAAACACCTCATCTGTGCAACACGATGCCCCTGCGATTCAGTTCTAACCTGTATTGTAGAACAGTCATTAAAGAAAATGGAGCTTTGTGTACACAATACATCATAGAAGGGCTTGTACCATCAGATATATGAAGCATTGTGTGATTATGTATGTGGAAAGTGGCGGACCAACCTAATGTGTGTGTGCTCTACAACTTCAGTGCATGTGTTTAAACATATGTTAGTGTGTATACTGGTACATCACAAGCTTTACAAATGGCCAGCAGACCTCCCATCCAGACGCCAAGCAGTAACACCCCTTAACAAGCTCAAATCAGGCAAGCAGATTGCCCCATTCTCATTGCTGGCTCATCCATAGCGTGCAAACCCCTATTGCAAATAGAGTATTGATTTTGCACCCTGTGCTAAAGTTGTTTTATTTCAGCAGCAGTTACCCTGGTAACAGCAGCTTTTAAAAGAGAACTCATTCCAATTTGTGGCATCTCCCTATATTCTGCCAGAGCGTTAATATATAAGGAACTACCTTATAGGATTAAAGAGATATTGACCAGGTTGATGCCCTCGCGGACCACTTTGTGTCCTCTCTGTACAATTATGATCAAAAGAACAAAAGGGGCTGTTCTTTAACTTTATGTACTTATTGATTTTCCTAATGATGTTTAACTAAATGACACATAATGTACTTAGCAGTTGCTTTCCAAGTCCTCTTCGTTGGCGAGAAAAAGGCCCAGAGGAATGTCGGGCTCTAAATCTAACACAACAGTTAACGTAATTTAACATAAGAGTCTCCACAAGACTTTAAACTTTCATTGTCCCCTAAACAAAAGGAACGGTGGTTTTAATGAATGGTTTCTTGAAATAGCAGGCACTTCATTAGAAGCGAAAATCCTTTGTGGCGGAAAGAGCGAGATGAGAGGAGATGATAGTCTCCTCCAAATTGAATGCTTCCAAATTAGGCGATTGTTGGCACATAAAAGATGAGAGATATGGAGGGATCAGAACTTTTCTGACAAATGATAAGATAGCAATTAAAAGGACTATTTCTGAACCGTTCTTTGAGTTTTACCATACCCATCATCTTCATAACAATGAAAGCAATCAAAGCTAGAGGGAGGGTTTGAAACATTATTCTGATAAAATGCTGTTGATTGGACCACTGCTTTAGATTTGGCGATCCCTAAGCGCACACATGAAAAGGAAAAAACAAAAATCTACAAAGGCTCTCGTGTGTTTTACATAAATGATTCTACCCCGAAGTATAGTATTGGAATGTGCAATTCAATTTGAAGAGTCGGTTCCATTCGGACCAGTCAATAATTTACCAGAGTTCAGAGCATAAATGTCACTGAGAGAAAATAATACATTTAGTCCTGGTTCGTTTAGCGTTAACACTGGCATTTTTAACACCAAACCTAACGATACAAAACCAAAGGCATAAGGAAAAAGTCACAACCTGATTGGACAGCTTTTATGACGTATATTTTTTGACGGAACTTGCCGATCATCCAAAACAATGCTGGCTGCTGGGCGAAATGCACTCGTTATATTTATATGTATATATGGTGGTATTTTTACCAGCTGAGAACAAACGAAGAGCTAAGGAATTCATCCGTTGTACACACAAATGAAGATATGCTGCAAGGATGCTGATGGCGGATCTGACGCCTGTTCCAAACTGTAATGGGCAACATAGATCCTATAAGAAGAACCAGGTATACTTGAGGTCTGTTTTAGGCAAATTACTTCCTGTTTTTGGTTCATTAGACATCTTTGGTCCATGTTGCGTTCATATATCAGTCGAGCCGTATTTGTTTGGAAGCGATCCGAGACCCACTATTCAGGTGGTCTCAGTCTGCTTGTTTGGTGCGCACCAAGGTTCGGATGGCAGCTTTCACACTTGTTCAAATGAACTGCACTAACAGACCAATTGCACCAGAGTTCGTTTTAATCGAACCAAACCTGCCAAGTGTGAACACACCCTGAAAGTGACAAAAATGCCTTTTCATGTGTTATGATAGATTTCATTATAGTCTATTGTAGGGCTATGTAGTTATTTGTTATTTGTTTGGGTTTTAGTGCCTCTGCAGACACAGTAGTGACCTGTAGCTATTAGGTCTCAGCAGAGTGTTTTTGAATGTGTAACTAATTGTTGTGTAACTAAGTTGTTTTTGATTTTACAGATAATAGCTATAATTGTTTAGATTAAAAATAGGATTTAAATTGATTTAATTCAAGTATTTTACAAGTATTTTTTTATTAAATTACAAAAATATGCCCTCAGTAAAGGTAAATATGAATGTCCATGAAAACCAATTCCAGGGGACAAATATTGCCCTTTATTTACATTCATTTCTGACACTGGTTTGAACGTTTTCAATAAACCGGTTAAAAAAAATATTCAAATTTTTTTTTAAGTCATCATTTATAAGAGTGTCCAGATGTCCACGCATGTCATTTTAGATTTCATATTTGCAGTAAATTACTTTTCAAGGTAAATACTGCCATTTGTTTTTGATTAGGATACACACATGCCATCTAATATTGTTGTTTATGATATACATGTCACTCACCTCATAGGTTTACACCCAAAGCTCTCCCTTAAAATTAATTGATTTACAAATGCTTTGCGAATCAGTTTGACAGAATCATTATATATATATTTTTTTTTTCATGAATCAGACATCACTATTGAATGGGCTTATCAATGACCATACAATGAAAAATGCAGACATACTGCCCTTAAGTTTTAAATTTTTAAGTTTGTACTTGGTGCTACAGTGAGAAGCATTCACGACATAAGAATCTTAATGGCGAGGGCTGTTAAAAATTGATTATTTGAATAACTTTGTGGAGTCAAAGGTTACCGAGCTATCCCTTCTGTTTCCTCGGCCTCGCAGCCACTGACCTACAGAGCTGTGATCTGTGAAATTGCCTTTCACCGCTGTCATATGTGTGCTTATTCATAACCCCTAAAGCCAGAGTACTCATGCAGCCATCTACAAATAGCTCACCCCTTATTTTTCTTTCTTTTTTTTTTCCTAGTCAAAAAATCCTATTGCAATTTCTATCATAATTTAGAAGCAATCTTGCAATGATAATTGTATTTTTTCTATTATGTATTTATAAGTTTTGGTAACACTTTAAAATAAGGTTACATTTGTTAACATGAAATAACTATGAACACTACTTTTACAGCATTTATCAATTTTGGTAAATGTTAATTTCAACCTATACTAACACATGTTTAATATCAAAAGTTACTGCACTATTAACAAAATTGAACTAACAATGAACAATTGTATTTTTATTAACTAACATTAAAAAAGGTTAATAAATACTGTAAAAAATATATTGTTCATTGTTAGTTCATGATAACTAATGCATTAAAATCTTTTTATCAAATGTAACCTTATTATAAAGTGTTTCCATTTTTTAATAAAAAAATGTGAAAATAAAAGTTCAGACATTGTACAGAAAGGAAAATGTATATATATATATATATATATATATATATATATATATATATATCAAACTTCAAAAATGAAAACTTTTAGAACATAATTCCCAGTAGGACTATTATGACTACCAATAGGATAACATGCTATTTAAAGAAAATATTTCAGGATTTTATAACTCTTATAGTTCCACATGACCTACGTATATGAACTGTAAAGGAGTAAGACACCTTTCCAAAACAACAAGTAAGGGTTGCTGTTAAAGATTACACAATATCCAATAAAGCTCAAAGAATCAAATAAGAAGAAACACATTGTAGGAATATAAGTTTATCCAGTAGGTTCTTATTTTATTTTTAGGAGATTTGTATTTGTTACCATTTGGATGCTTTAGTATAGATTCCACATAACGATAGAAAATCCAGTTGGAGCCATGTATACATCACTTTATGGTTCTAATAGTGTCTCAAATGCATCCTCTATATGTCATCTATCTTTCCACTAAACTTTCTTTTACCCTGTCAAATGTAGGCTCTTTTGGATTCAAACAGTGGACTTGTCTATTCCAGGAAGAGAGAGGTCAAAGTTCAGCCAACATTGAATGCATTACTCTCACTTAAACTGCTACTTTGTTCTTCCAAAGCGTCTGCATGATTCGAAAGAGACTGAACCAAGCTGTAACCTCGAGCCTCTGATATTTGCTCAGAACATAAATACACCACTTATAACTGGAAGACAGGCAATTAGGCAGAGTCTGCCTTTTAAAAATGAAAAGCAAACTCGATTTACGGAGAAAATAGTTCTGTAAAATGTACAAACCAATGCTAACAAAAGGTTAAAATTAGCATTGCGCATTAGAGAAGAACAGAGCGAAAAATGAATATGAAATTTTGAGACTTCACTGTTCATCTGTGCGATACTGAATATTTATAACACTTTAAACACATCCAATTAACCATTTAAATTATTAATATTCATGCAGTCATACTTATGCATACTCTCATTGTTGTGCTCTATAGGTAGTGCAGAGAGAGAGACTTTTTTCAGTAATGACACTTGAAAGAAGAGGGTTTTTGTTTTGCGTCTGGTGAAACCTCCAATAAGCTTCCCCCATTACTGGTGAGATAATGAGAGTATTAAAGGTTTCAAACACACATATAACAATGTAAGCCTATCTCTATCTACGATTAAGGTGCAATTTAGACAACTAAAATAAGCCACAAACACGTATAAGTACCAAGCGGCACTCAAGACTAAAAGACAAAAAGGCAAGACTACAGTGATAACAGATTATGTTTATATCTCATCTTCTATATAAAAAAAAAATGTTAGACATTTAATTTTGGTTGAGGGAACATTAAAATGTCCTAAAATGTCATTAAAAAAGCATTCCTGAAAGTTTGCATAACAACATTCTATCAGTTGATTTTCAGTCTTTCAACAGTGAGCAGTGTTGTTGAATTTGTATAAAATACTGCATCTAGGCAACTGTATGTGTTGTGGGTGAGAGACATATCAATATATAAGTCATTTTTTTACTATAAATCTCCACCTTCAACAAAAGAAGAATGTGAAAGTGAAAGTGGAGATTGATAGTTAAAAAGGACTTAAATATTGATATGTTTCTTACCCACACTCATCATATCACTTCAGAAGACATGGATTTAACAACTTGAGCCTTTATATGCTTTTTGGAGCTTCAAAATGTTGGTACCCATTCACGTGCATTGACCTATAGAACTGAGATATTCTTCAAAAAATCTTTGTTTTCAGCAGAAGATAGAAAGTCATACACATCTCAGATGGCATGAGGGCGAGTAAATGAGAGAATTAAAATTTTTGGGTGAACTATCCCTTCAACATTCTTGAAATGTTGATTCGTAATATTCAAATTGTGAGCAGTGTTTTGAAATTTGTATAAATTACTGCATCATCTATATGGCTATATGGCCCATATTATTATTATGTTAGGAACCATTATTCTGGGAATTGTATAAATAAAATGAAACATTATTTTGACAAAGTGCTCAGAATATTAGGAGAACTTGCTAAAATTAAAAAAAAAAAAAAAAAAAAAAAATGCTTCAAGGAAAATTATATTATCAAATACTAATCAAATACTAGATTTAAAGAAAATATGAGTACTGATTGACCATGCAAAAGTCACTGCCACTTGCATAACAATAGCCAACATTTTTGGAATATTCCCTGTAAGGTAAATTTAATAATTTTCTGTTAAAAAAATATTTAACTGACATCGGGAGACAATATGTTCAGTTACTGTATGTTTAAGCTCTGAACCTAAGCTTGCTCAGCAATATATCTGCTCTAGCCAGTCTTTGTTATCCAATCCTCTTGTGTGGCCAGCTCCAACTCAACAGAGGTGTTCAGGTGGAACAGTCGAGCTCTGTGTCTGTCCTCCCCAAGGCTGAACCTATCAATGAGTACAGCACAATGCCATCTGGCTCTTAATCACAATGCCTTGAAAACACTCTGTGACCACTGTAATGGAAAGCGTGGTTCGTGTAGCCACAATAATCATATATTGTCACGGTTGTACTATTTAACAACGCTGTATGAAATTTGTCCTGAACAAAGAACTCAAGTGTGCAATTGAAAACCTGCAAACTGTTTACTTAAAGCACTGTTGAGAGCAGCTTATTTTTCCTGTAGTGTTTGGAATAAACTGTATTTTTACACATATCCTTTTTAGTATGTGCTGATTTCAAAAGTGGTTTGCCTATTGGAACACACAATGCCATAAAACCATAATTTCTTAGAGATTGGTCGGCAGAATTCAATTTGTATGCAAGGTAGGAATCTTTTAAAATCGTAGATTTTAATGATTATACTTATTAGAGTAGAATGTTTCCAAAAGGACCATCAACAAGCAAACTTATGCTTCATGCTGGCTTATGAGCGAGCTTTATACAAGCACTCACAAAAAATAAAATCTAATCGTGGAACCTCTAACGAATCAATGTTTACACATTGTTGAATTCGTTGAGTGGAAAAACTAAAGATTTCCTGTGAAAAGTGCTTAGGTAACTTAAAAGTAATTATGTGATTATTTTGATGAAGTTATCAGCAAATTCAGCAATCTGAATACAATTTTAGAGTCGTAATTAGTAATTTGTAGAGCAAAACTTTTTGAGTAACTTTCTCTACACTGCTAAAATCTTCTTTGTGTATGAGTGGAAAATTGTTTTGGTAGAACTACTTTTACCATGTTTTCCCTTAGACAAATTGCTTCTACTCTATTATTCATTACATATACTAGCCACTTTGGATGAAAGTGTTTATTAAAAGAATAAATATAAATGTTACATGACCCTTTATACCCAGTATATTGAGTGTCCTGCATGTAACTTGTATATAGATGCTTTTTAATTAGATTTTTCAAAAGTCGTTTGGCCCTTGGGCAAAAGTAAACCCCCATAATCATGTTAATCACTCACATCTGGTAACAACTCCTTCCAGTCTGATGATGTTGGGGTGGTCGAACTGGCCCATTATGCTGGCCTCGCTCAGGAAGTCCCGTCTCTGCTTCTCAGAGTATCCTGCCTTTAGACTTTTGATAGCTACGTAGATCTCTCTCTTGCTGGGGAGCTTCAGGCGTCCACTGCAAACCTCCCCAAACTCACCTGGGGAGCGACACACACTTGCCGTGAGTACATCAGTGTAAAAGCATGACAGGTTTATGAGGGAAAATGTACATGAATAACATCCACTTGACTTCCATTGGATATGCTGTAGTTTGTTTTACATCTGTGACTTATGGCATCATTTTAGGCTCTAAAATTCTAGTCTAAAATTTCTTGAGGAAAACTGTTCCTCTACATAAGTTTTGAGGAGATATACTGCTGTTATTGACGTGTATAAGGAGACAATACTAAGCTTTGTAAATCTGGTCTTTCTTCTTAAATGGTGATACGGTTTGTTTGAGTGCCTCTCTTCATGTCAATACTGTAAAGCTGAAGTGTATAATTTCTGCTGCACTAGCATCACAAAACCAATGGTAAACAATAGTTGTTGTCAAATGGGTCTGTCTAACACTACCCCATGCTCAAACAAACAGAGTAATGTTTTTATAGCACCACAGAGCTTTTCATGCATGAATTATGACCAAATGGGTCAGGATTTGGGTTAGGAGAAAGTATTTTTAACATTGAAAACATATACTTCAGCTTTAAGTGAGGAATAATGTACAGTCAGCTAGTCATTATCACAAAATAAACCTAGTTGTTTGAGATAATTGTAAATTATACATGTTAGCGTCATTATACAAAAACATTTGACCACAGAATGCCACAAATGACCAATCAGAATCAAGTATTTTAGAGAGCCATGTATTAAGTAGAGTTATAGAATGTGAACATAAAGGGAGTTTGAAGCAAACATTGTTGTCTGATAGATAACATCATCAGCTAAACATATTTGGGTAAAAGATGGCTGCCCTTGAAGTTTTTGTTCTCACATAAAGCATCTAACAATCTTTCTCTTCATCTTTCTATCACATTGTTTAATTTAGAGCTCGTTAAGCCCTAAAGAAGCTCATTCTTAAAAGAGAGCAGTGCAACCAGATGCTAAATAGTAAGAGAGAGAGAAATAGAGGAAAGCAAAAAGTAAAAATAATACAGAAAAAGTCATAAAATTGAGAAACTGAGATTTGCACTCACAGTGTGTGCTATGTATACTTAACAGTATGTGCCAAGTAAAATTAGATTTCAAAGTAAAGTTGAGAAGCAGAAATACTCAGTATTAAAAGCTCAGTATTTCAAACAATAGCTTTGAGTGTAAGGATTACAGTCAGGAGACACTTTATAATTAGGGATCATCTAGAAACCTCTGTTCTTTGCCATACATTAGCAGACAACTGTTTGCACTTATGTCTTGAAATGACTCACAAAGAAGATTTTATGAAGTGAACAAACCCCATCACCAGTAAGTATAGCGTTACAATGACATGACATGCATAATTTATAGACTTTTTTTCTTATATTCAATATTCATTTTATTTCCACAATCTTTATCAGTGGCTTTATCAGCCTGGAAACTGCGAGTTGTGGTAGATGAGACTAGCTTAATTTCACTGCACACATCTCATCAACCGCCCTGTCTTGCAGGTTCGCACTTTACAACATCAGGAAAATCAGAACTTTCTTGTCTGAATATGCTACACAGCTCCTGGTCCAAGCTCTGGTCATTTCAAGACTAGATTACTGCAATGCTCTTTTGGCTGGCCTTCCAGCTAACACAATTAAGCCACTGCAAATGGTCCAGAATGCAGAAGCACATCTGGTCTTCAATCAGCCAAAGAGGGCTCATGTCACCCCACTCTTGATTTCACTCCACTGTCTACCTGTAGCTGCCTGGATCAAATTCAAGGCTTTGACTCTGGCTTTCAGGATAGCTAATGTCACCTCACCCTCTTACTTTAATTCACTCCTTCAGGTCTATGCTCCAACTCGCTCTCTGCGGTCTATGATCAAGCAACGCTTGGTGGTCCCATCACAAAGAGGCTCAAAGTCTATTTCACAATCGTTCACGTTCTCTGCTCCTCTGTGGTGAATTAACTTCCAACTTCCGCACACATCTGCTGTTACCTTCTCAACATTCAAGAGCCAGCTGAAAGCACATCTGTTCTGCGAGCACTTAACCAACCCACACTAACTGCACTTACTACTGCACTTAACATACAAAAATAAATAAATAATAATTCTTGTCTGTCTCTTACTTCTGTGCTAGCATCTTTACTACTCCAGCCACTGTGGGAACATGACAGTCCTATATGGCAGATGTTGTTAAACTTTGTATAACAGATTGCTTGCTATGTGTCTCCTTTGTAAGTCTCTATGGATAAAAATGTCTGCTGAATGACAATTTAAATGCAAAATATAAATGTTCACAACTGGCTTTGCCTCAGGACCCAAATTTTACATAGTACATCAAGAGGTGACCCAACAAATTACCAAAATTGTTTATCAAACAAAACTAAACAAAATAGTCTTCAAATCAAACATTGAAACATGTTAATATTCTTATTACATTTAATTGTATTAATATTAAATCATATATTTTTTTTTAATTGTGTAGTTTGTTCATGGTTTTGAGGATGAGGGAATATCAAGTAACCTGTCTATAATTGCATCTTTTTATTTTGGTTAGATTCTAACAAGTGATGACTGTGGAGTTTAACATGAAAATATATGGGAAGAGTTCCCTATCGGTCACTCACTTGACATTGTGTCAATGTAGTGACACTAGAGAGCCCTAAACACCTCTGATATTTCAGAAAAGGCCAATGAAAATTGCCAAGCGCAATTTGCATGCCATTTCCCCGGACATACGGGTATAAAAGGAGCCAGCTTGCAACCACTCATTCAGATTTGTTCTTCAGAGCCGAGCGGTGTCGATGAATTCCACTGCCGTTCCATTCCCCTCGACAAAGTATTGTAAGCTGTTGGATATACAGCACATTGCAGCGGGTTCTCCCCCTCTCGCAAGTTCAGAGAACGCCCCTGGGCGCTTCGGCATCAACTTTTTAAAGATGCCTTTTCTTCTGTGTGTAGCTCCTGGATGTGGTCGGTATCCAGGAACTACGAGGTATCCAGGAACAACGTTGCCATTGTCATGCTCTCACATTGAGATCACGAACCATCCACGAATGCTGTTTCAGCATGGCAACGGCCCATACACGTGAGGCAGCAATCGTGGATGGTTTATGCTCTCACTGCGAGAGCATGACCATGGCAACGTTGCAGTTGCGGCTTTACTTCTTCAGAGGGAAAGCCACCTCAGCCAGTCCCCACCCTGGTCCTTCTGCCTATGGGTATCAGGCCACGATGGTTAGTGCTGGGGTCAATTTGGTTAACCCCAATGGGAGAGGTTCTGCCGAGTGAACCCCCACGGACCTGCCATTCCCCAGTACGCTTGTTTGCCCCAGTCGAGTTCTGGAATGAGACAGACAGCTCGCCCCAGGCTGAGTTTAATGTCTCATCCTGGGCTCAAGAGCAGGATGAGCTCTCAATCGCAGCATCAGAGAGCAAGCTGGTATGGCCGGATGCAGAGGACTCGGCTGGGTTCCCAACTTCAGGTGTAGTTGCCCAGTCTGAAGCCGACACGGAGCTGGTGGCCATACTTGCCTGGGATGCCTCGAGTGGAACCCTCGACCCTGCCCTGAGTCCTGGAGCTTGATGACTGATTCCAGGGCTTGGAATGCCGCTCACAGCCACGCCCCACCCCGGTTCCATTCTTCCTGGAGGTGCATGAGGAACTTATGAAGTTGTGGCAGGCACCTTTCACTGCCTGGACCCGGCTTCAGAGTTTCTCCACTCTCACTACCCTCGACGGTGTAGTGGCCGGGGGGTACACTGAGATTCTTCAGGTGGAAAACGTCGCCACCTGGCAGAATCACCCAAGACTCCCGTCCAAGGCCTGTAAGTCAACGTCGTCCCTAATGGCCAAGGCTTACAGTGCCGCTGGACAGGCCACCTTCGCCCTGCATGCCATGGCCCTCCTGCAAGTTCATCAGGCCAAGACATTGAGAAAGGTACACGAGTCCTGAACCGAGAGTGATGCAGTAGCTGCGCTTGATGACCGACCTCACCCTACAGGCGACGAAGGTCACAGCGTGGGCTCTCGGGCAGGCGATGTCCACCATGGTGGTCCAGGAGTGCCCCCATCTGACCAGTTCGGCAACACCGTCGAGGACAGTTCTCGTTGAGCAAGTTTCGTTCCGTGTATTGGCATGTACGAACAGGTAAGTTTGCGGACAGCTGGCCGGGTGTACCGCTTGCCCCTTTTTTCTCTGTGCAACAATGAATTATCAACAGTGGTGAAATATCAGTATCTCAGATGCATGTATACATATATTTTATACTTGAAATTTCTTAATCAAGCTGGCACTGATGTTTTAGTGATTTATTTGATTTACATTTGACATTGCTAGCTGACATAGAAACAAATTTGTAGTAAACTACAGCAAGTGTAATACATAAACAGTATGACATGACTATTGTCATTTGGGTGTACTACTGAAATAATGCAAGATGTTCTATTTAGATTCAAGTTCCTGAGAAAATAGAACATCAAAATATATTGAAATATATTTTATTTTAATATTTTCTAATTGTCTTGAAAATATTTAAAAATGTTGAAACTATATGTCTTTGTACATCCAATTTGTTATATATATATATATATATATATATATATATATATATATATATATATATATATATATATATATATATATATATATATGTGCTGGGTCTCTAAAGACCTGAATATGTAAGCGGAAAATTCCATGCATTTAAGGATTAAAAGTTAAAAACCTATTTATTTACCTATCCTAAATGTGCATGATAATATGGTTGGTAGCATTTTATTATTTGCATTTAGCATTGTTTTTCCCCTGCTGTCTGTGACCCAATTAAAACAGAATTGAATTTCACCCAACAGTTGCGAACCACTTCTCTATATGAAGAGTAGGAGGTATACTTGTTTTCATACCTGCACCTATAACTCTCTCTATGCGTATATTGAAGGCATCGATTTCCTTTGCAAAATCTCGTACAGCTTGATTTGGGTCCTCGTAAGTGTGGGGGTGAATGTACGTCCTGCTTCCTGGCAGTTTCACTGCAATTAGAGAGAAAAAAGAAAGATCACATGCAATTTTCACACAGGGCTTTTGAGTCACTATTAATGCCAAGACACAACTGTGCCGTAAACCCAAACAGTCTCCTAAAAGTGTTGGAAAAGATAAACTCTGCAGTGAGTTTAAGCATGAATAATGTGATTTATATTCCACTCTCACAGCAAAAGCTGGAAGAGAGATCTTTGTTTTGACAATCCATTATATGTGAGCTTGCTTTCTGTGTGTGTGCAGAGTATTTTGGCCACTGTACCTCTCCCGTTTTGAAACTGCATTTTTTCCTCATCTGGATCTTGCTTGGCTTTGATGTATCCACAATGTCTAAAACACATAAAAAAATAAAAAATTACATTTTATAAATCAGCCATAAAATTGTGTGGGTTCCAAGCTTTCATTGCTCTGTGAGAATGAAGAAAATTTATGATTGTTTCCATGCTGCTGGTAAAGTACAGATGAAGTCAGGATGGCTATAGTTTAATTTATTTTTAATTTTCATTCAAGTTTAGTTTCTGTTTTAACTATTTCGCAGTTATGTATCAGGCCAATTCTTTGATATTTTTAGAGTAATGTTTGTTTAATGAAGGCGGTTTGTTTAAAATTAAAAACTATACTGTACATTACAAAAACGAATATATACAGTATATATATATATATATATATATATATATATATATATAAGGGCTGTCAAATGATTCAAATTGCAATCACAATTAATCTTATTTTTTGTTGTAGTTAATTTACATTTACATTTTATGTATTTGGAAGACGCTTTTATACAAAGCGACTTACAGTGCACTTATTACAAGGACAATCCCCCCGGAGCAACCTGGAGTTAAGTGTCTTGCTCAAGGACACAATGGTGGTGGCTGTGGAGTTCGAACCAGCGACATTCTGATTAGCAGCCCTGTGCTCTAGCCACTATGCCACCACCACTCATATCTAGATAATATCTCATGAACAGCCATAAAAATATGCTTCATTCAGATGTATTTATTGTTTTTCAGTCATTTACACACAACCTACTCTACAACAGAAATTGAACATAATTGAAAATATGTCAAAAAAAAAAAAAAAAAATAGATAGATAGATAGATGTACACATATGGTTTCATGTGTATTATGACAGGACACATTTGCTTCCTTTTATGGTGTTTTCACACAATGTTTAGAAGAGCATAGTGGAATTAACTAGCTCTGGTCATGTGACTATTTGCACCACTTATGTGCATCTTCTGCTGTTCTACAGTGGCTAGTGCACTATCAAATGCAGTATTATGCAGAGACACTGACAGAACCTTGGAGACTGTGTATAGCAGGGTTTCCGTTAGCTGGAAATGTCAGACAAATAAAAAAATGTTTGCGCTACGGAGGACTTTCCTGACAGTTTGCGACGTTCAAAAGCAGCCTGCGTTATTCTATCAGGAAGTCTCACAGACTTGGTGAAATTTAAGATGACATTTATTTGATGAATATAAAACAGAAATATAATGTCTCTCTTTAGGGTAAGCCCCATCTGGCGGTCTGAAGAAGTAATATCCTGCCAGAGATAGGAGGCAGGGCGAGGAGCCTACCCCCGTGCAGGACGGGACTCAACAGGTGTTGGTGGGGTGATGGAGGTTGCCACATTAGCACACTAAACAGTAATGTGACAGATTGTGAGCAAAAGCATTGACTTACATGTGATTGGCTAGGAGTCATCTAGCTAATGGTGCGATGATGTACAGCTGCTAGTCTTCCCGCAAGAACTACGCTGCGCTTACATTTCCTGTCTTGCGTGCCAGTTTAAAACTCTTCCTTAAGCGCATCAGTTGATTAACAGTGAGTAGATACTGAAATTTATGCACAAACTCAACGGGAGAGTTCATTCATGATAACATGTAAACAAAAAACAAATCTTGCACACTTTTGGGGTGATTCAATCAGAAGTGGAGCTTGAATTTTGCGGGAGTGATACAATGACACACTAATCATTAGGCCTATGTAAGTGTATTAATGCATGAAATAGCGCAAAAAGTAAAAGAAGCAAAAGAAAGTGCTTAAAACAGCCACTGTTTCTCTTAATTATTTGCATTGAATCTAAGCACAAACATGATATTACGAGCAGAATTCGAAGTAATTTAGTGTAATACCTGAATTAATAGCGCTTCAAATGTGCATGCTTATTGATGAGATGAGTGGATTTTTTTCAATTTATCCGGCAAACTATATAATTCCTGGACATTTTGGCTAGCACTAAACTCTAGTGTGAAGAGCAAGACAGGTGTTCAAATGGCCGCTTCAGTCATGATACGAGCACTATCTAACTGTGTTGGTTGTGTGCTTACTTCATTCTAAATGTTCCCCTGCTTTGCTACATTGACAAAATGCTTGGCACAGGTCTCAGCATAATATCTCCCACCACCTGGTTTCATGATGGTCAACGCATGGTTTATTAAAAAGGTCATATAAGGACATGCGTTAACAGCGTTATATTAGGGCTGTCAATTTAACACATTAATTCAGTGTGATTAATTTGACAAAAAATAACGCGTTAAAAAAATGTACGCAATAAATTGCACCATAATAAGGATGATTCCTGAGAAATGCAAGCTTGTAGTACCACATGTTTACTCTAGAGGGCAGTAAGTGAAATTTCATCTGTATGAGCAATGTGCAGTTTATACAGTGAAGAAAACACTTCAGTAGGAAGAACAACGCAAACATACATTACATTCTTGCGTTCAAAACACTTGAAGGAGCGCAAATATCGGAGTGGTGGTGGCGTAGTGGGCTAAAGCACATAACTGTTAATCAGAAGGTCGCTGGTTCGATCCCCACAGCCACCACCATTGTGTCCTTGAGCAAGGCACTTAAATCCAGGTTGCTCCGGGGGGGGGATTGTCCCTGTATTAAGTGCACTGTAAGTTGCTTTGGATAAAAGCGTCTTCCAAATGCATAAATGTAAAATGTAAATGCGAACTAATGCATCTCAAGATGTGTTTAAAGATTGAGTATTAAACTATATGTAACTTGAAACAGTGAACTAAACATTTTATGTTTATGATGCAATGCACCTGAGGCACTACACAAGCATGTCTGACGCAAGTGTAGATTTCCATTAAAAAAATGTAATCGATTGACAGCCCTAATAAATATATATATATATACACACACCACAGTTAGTTCCGGTCCTCAAATCTGATTGGACAAGAGATGTTCCATGTGCACTTAAGTGTGAAAGCATCAGCACTAGGATGCTTCACTGTGTGTGTATCAATCCGCGTTCATGCTGTTCTAAACTAAAGTGTATCTGTAAGGAGTTACTGGCTTCATTTTTTAAATTACATATGTTAGCCAGCAGGTGGTGGCAAAAGATCATTTTTGTGTGTAATATGAGCCAGTTGGTGATGTAAAGTGAATCCGTTAGTCATTGTTTACATACAGTGAGGGAAAAAAGTATTTGATCCCCTGCTGAAATTGTACGTTTGCCCACTGACAAACAAATGATCAGTCTATAATTTGAACAGTGAGAGACAGAATAACAACAAAAAAAATCCAGAAAAACACATTTAAAAAATTTTATAAATTGCATTTTAATGAGGGAAATAAGTATTCGACCCCTCTGCAAAACATGACTTAGTGCTTGGTGGCAAAACACTTGTAGGCAATCACCGAGGTATGATATTTCTTGTAGTTGGCCACCAGGTTTGCACACATCTCAGGAGGGATTTTGTCCCACTCCTCTTTGCAGATCTTCTCCAAGTCATTAAGGTTTCGAGGCTGACATTTGGCAACTCAAACCTTCAGCTCCCTCCACAGATTTTCTATGGGATTAAGGTCTTCAGACTGGCTAGGCCACTCCAGGACCTTAATGTGTTTCTTCTTGAGCCACTCCTTTGTTGACTTGGCCGTGTGTTAAGGGTCAATGACATGCTGGAATACTTATCTACGAGCCATTTTCAATGCCCTGGCTGAGGGAAGGAGGTTCTCACCCAAGATTTGATGGCCCCGTCCATCGTCCCTTTGATGCGGTGAAGTTGTCCTGTCCCCTTAGCAGAAAAACATCCCCAAAGCATAATGTTTCCACCTCCATGTTTGACGGTGGGGATGGTGTTTTTGGGGTCATAGGCAGCATTCCTCCTTCTCCAAACATGGCGAGTTGAGTTGATGCCAAAGAGCTCGATTTTGGTCTCATCTGACCACAACACTTTCACCCAGTTCTCCTCTGAATCATTCAGATGTTCATTGTCAAACTTCAGATGGGCCTGTACATGTGCTTTCTTGAGCAGGGGGACCTTGCGGGTGCTGCAGGATTTCAGTCCTTCATGGCATAGTGTGCTACCAATTGTTTTCTTGGTGATTATGGTCCCAGCTGCCTTGAGATCATTGACAAGATCATCCTGTGTAGTTCTGGGATGATTCCTCACCGTTCTCATGATCATTGCAACTCCATTGATCTTGCATGGAGCCCCAGACCGAGGGAGATTGACAGTTCTTTTGTGTTTCTTTCATTTGCGAATAACCACACTAACTGTTGTCACCTTCTCACCAAGCTGCTTGGCGATGGTCTTGTAGCCAATTCCAGCCTTGTGTAGATCTACAATCTTGTCCCTGACATCATTGGACAGCTCTTTGGTCTTGGCCATGGTGGAGAGTTTGGAATCTGAGTGATTGATTGCTTCTGTGAACAGGTGTCTTTTATACAGGTAACAAACTGAGATTAGGAGCACTCCCTTTAAGAGTGTGCTCCTAATCTCAGCTTGTTACGTATAAAAGACACCTGGGAGCCAGACATCTCTGATTGAGAGGGGGTCGAATACTTATTCCCCTCATTAAAATGCAATTCAATTTATAACATTTTTGACATGTGTTTTTCTGGATTTTTTTGTTGTTATTCTGTCTCTCACTGTTCAAATTAACCTACCATTAAAATTATAGACTGATAATTTCTTTGTCAGTGGGCAAACGTACAAAATCAGCAGGGGATCAAATACTTTTTTCCTCACTGTAGAACTGTGCTCCATGATCACTCGTATTACTAATGCATTACCAAAGCTAGGAAATAGCTTTAAACGGCTTTAAACGGACAACTTCAGGAATAAGACTCATGTTGAGACACACAACAGACTGATTTATTACAGAACTCAAGTGCTTACCTTTTCTCAGAGTTTACACATTGGATACTGTTTATAATGGCGGAGGACACCGCTGCTGTTTCTATAGTGAATGACTCTTGCACACCGGCTACCGCGAAATAGAGAGGAATACCTCCGCTTGGACGTCTATTTTCCACTGAGAAACTCACTGAGGAATATCTGATTGGGTGTGGCAACAGGTGATTGCACACGCTCCATCTCTCTCTCTCTCTCTCTCTCTCTTTCTCTCACACGCTCTCATCTGCTGATGTAGGGCCATATCGCACTCTTGCGAATGTGATATTGCTTAAATATATATATACACCAATCAGCCACAACATTGAAACCATCTGCCTAATATTGTGTAGGTCCCCCTCATGCTGCCAAAACAGCGCCAACCTGAAACTCTGAATAGCATTCTGAGATGATATTCTTCTCACCACAATTGTAAAGAGCGGTTATCTGAGTTACAGTAGACTGTCTGTTCGAAACAGTCTGGCCATTCTCTGTTGACTTCTCTCATCAACAAGGCGTTTCCATCCACAGAACTGCCGCTCACTGGATGTTTTTTGTTTTTGGCACTACTTGGAGTAATTTCTAGAGAGTGTTTTGTGACTACATTTTTTCAAAAAACGTTTTACATTCCTCACAATTATCGCATCGGTTTTCTGGTGAAATAAGCAACAACAATGGCGGAACAGCAATGAGCTGTATTCACTTTCAAAAATCACAAGTAAAAGGGCAGATTAACAGTTCATTAACACGTATTTTCCGGTCTGTTACTCACACAATGCTATATTATGACATCGAAACACTTTAACTATAATGCATGATTTCAAAGATACCTTTTAACGCTTGCATTGCATTCATTACCAACTACATTTACAACTTATGCATGCGACTCCACACGTTAACAGAAAGTATCATAAAAGTTCCATAAAATTATGTGATTGCTTCAACTATTGCATTCTTCATCTCACATAATCTTTTGTGACACCATTGATTAGGTTTAGGAATTAGGGTAGGGACACTGCTTTTGTTTAGGGTTAGCTTAGAGTTAGGGGTTATTTTAAACTAAACTAAAAAAAAAAACAACAGATAATGTTTTTAACCCTTTAAGCGCTGGGAAAAAATTGTCAAAATATGAATAACTACAGTAAAATAGGTATAGTTTGAAAGCTAAGAAGATCACTTTCCAGTGCATGCAGGCATAATGACCAAAACGGAACAATTGCTTAGAAATTTGCAGACAAATCAAAAGTGTTATAATAATTGTAAATAATAACTAAATACAGGTTTGTATAGCATGTTATTCATGATTTATTTGTTTGGAGAGGCTTTTGGACACATGAAGACGTTTTTAGACACTATGATAAATTATATTTGTAATGCAATAACATTTTATTGCTTTGTTGTATCAACACAAAAATATTCTCAGATAGAGTTGACATGATTGGGGAAAAGTTTTTGCACAGAAGATAAAACTTAACTTTGAAACGTCGCTAAATTAAAACAAATGGACAACACATTTTACAAAAAGAAAATTTTTGGCTCAATTTTTTGTGTGATTTTTCAGCAGCTTCTTTGGCTCAAAGTCTCAGAATGTAAAATAAAATATATCATTAAAAAATATGAAAAGTTTTCTTTACAATGATACCAAACAGTCCTTTTTTGTTTTGTTTTTTGGTAGCCTTTAATTTTAGGGTATGCCACTGAAACAGGAAATATTTAAAACATCTTCAGAGCTAAAAGGGTTAAGGTTAATGCTCTATCATGCCACATTTGCGTTTTATATGACACTATTGCTTTGGCCAAGGTAAAAGTTTAGGTTAGGGAGGTAGATAGATTTTGTTAATTTAAAACTCCTTAGAGCATTAACCTTAAAAATCACATCTTTTTGGGAAAATGTAACTTGCTTTTAGTGCCTCTAATTGTACATTTCACCTTCAAACTGCAGCAGTACGTGTAATGTTCAATGTAATTTCATTTTGCAGAAATGTTGCCACATTCACAGAATTTCATGAGATCAGGCTTATACTTTTAGTGCTTAGTAAAAGTATGCAAACTGGGATGCAGTCACTGAATTATTCACTCTTCCATACAGCAGTTCCAGAAAACCATTTCTCCTCCCATGCACCTCATAGACATTCTTGAAGATGCCTCACTAGATTTTGTTGAAGCGAATCAAGCCCTTGTAACTTTCCACACATCTTATCTTTTATGCTTCCTTGTAAACAGCATTATGCTTTAATCAAGGATAATATCTTGAAATTACATTTCCCTTCTTCAGGTTATTCTCACCGTGTTCCTGTGCCTAAACTCCCCTCTGTAATTTGTCTTAAAGTAAGAATCACTCACAACAGCTAATCTGAAATGAAAATGTAGAACTCGCTCATTGCAATCAAGGACTAGTGCATTTTAAAACCATCTTTTGATTATAATTGGTTTGGGGTGAGTTCCAAGGATTCCGTAATAAGCACGCGCTCCATTCAGCACTGCAAAGAAACGGCCAAGCTCATGATAAGAGCCGGCAGCAGGGAGACAGATGAGCTAAAGGCTTGTGGATTTTAATTTGGCAGTAATGATGAGGAGAGGGGAGAGGGTCCGCCCGTGCCAGGGTCACAGGAGCCCAGCCATGGCCAGTTGGCAGGCTGGAGCTGTGATTTCAAGGCAGATGAGAATAATTCTGCCATTGAAAGAACATCTCACTCAGACATACACATGTGCATACGCCACATAGTGAAAATGATTGCCTGTGTTCATGATCCTCCATCACTTCAGTCTGTTGCTGATTTTACTTGGCAGAATCAAATGTAGGCTTGTCATCATGTAAACTGCAGTAACTGGCTAGACGAATGGATTCCCCTTGTGTGTATGGGCATGTGTGTGTGTGATTGTGGAAGCCTTGACTCATCTTATTATTGATGATAAGGAGAAAAAAATATCAAATTGGTGGGAGAAATATGGCATATAAAAAGGACGGTGGCTCAGCAAAGGTCATCAAAACTAGAAAACACACCATTCATTAAAATTTGCATTTCTACACTGCATATGTTGTTTTATGAATGCAATCTAAGAGATGGGGAGATATGAGCAAATATAAAAGCTATTTATTATAGCAACATAAAACTAAACTGTCAGAAGAGACACAAGTCACAAACCACAAAATTATGTGTGTGTTTTTTACTTGGTTATAGTTTGGGGTCCGTGTTGTTCCCAGAAAAAAAAAAGTTTGGAGACATTTATAAAATGTAAAAAAGGTTTTTGAAATGGATGACTTGGACTGAATAATAAAGAAAAGCACCTAATAAGTGCCCAGTATTGATGGGAACTCCTTCAATACTATTTAAAAAGCATCCCATGGTGATACCTCAAGAAGCTGGTTGAGAAAATGTCAAGAGCACATTTCTGCAAATTCTATGCAAAGGTGGCTACTTTGAAGATGTTAAAATATGATGAAAATGTATTTATTTAGGATATTTTTAGAGATGGCAGTGGCGGGGAGAGAGAGATCACAGAGCTATGTGTATGTTTGTCTGTGTTGGTGTTGTAATGCTGAAAAGAATTATGTATTGGTACTGCTGAAAAGCAGCCGATTTTGAGTGTTTGATGTACACTAAAAAGTTGAGCATTAAAGTTTCTTACGTGGATTGTTCACCCGACTCCTGCTTCCTCCTTCTAAGGAAGCCACGATTTATTAGTGCTGTCAGTTGACTAATTTTTTCTCCATCATTTTATCACCATCAGAGATTCTTTTATTTACTGCGATGACAACCTCTGTGGCTCTATCATAGGAGAGAGTGTAGCGGTCAAAAAGCGTGTTACTACAGTACCGCCCATAGAATGTCTATGGGAATGCTATTTTATGCTAAGCCTGTAGGGTCATCTTGATAGAAGGGCTCTGGTGCTATTGTGTGTGTGTGTGTGTGTGTGTGTGTGTGTGTGTGTGTGTGTGTGTGTTTGTGTTTGTGTGTGTGTGTGTGTGTGTGTGTGTATTTGTGGTGTATGTGTCAGTGTAATGACTCCAGGCGGACACATTACACAGGTATCCCCACAGCCACCACCATTGTGTCCTTGAGCAAGACACTTAACTCCAGGTTGCTCCGGGGGAATTGTCCCTGTAATAAGTGCACTGTAAGTCGCTTTGGATAAAAGCATCTGCCAAATGCATAAATGTAAATGTAAATGTTCCGGCCCTCACACCAGTGTTTAGGCTGTATTAACTGTAAATGTATACATCGTGATTAAGAAAAATGATCACACTATCTGAATCAGAAAAAACCAACATGAACCAACTCAAGACACAACAAAGATACTGAAAATATGATTTATATGTCTATTCGTTATCAAAAGCCAACAAAGTCAGTATCATGTTCAAATAATCAGATTCTTTCTTTATTGTGTGCAATCCAACTGTTTTTGTAATCAGATCCTGTTCTAAAATGAAAATGTGAGTATCCTACACTACGCTTATGTCAACAGCTTGCATACATTTCCATTATACAGAGTGTGTGTGTGCGGATATTGAGGACCACAAATCTTATGAAGCTGTTCTCATTATACGTCTGTATGGCTGACAGGCCTCTCAGGAATCTAATGAGAAAAAGAGCATCTTATATTGACAAAACGTCTCTTCTTGAAGAACAAAGCAGGGAGCATCACCCTGATGTACGACTCCAATATTCCAGTGTTCCTCCATAAATGAGCGAGTGCTGCTTGCTTTTGTTCAGCAAGGCCTTTGCTCTCTCAATGCAGCCCAAGCTCTATGAGGACAAATCACTTTGCACTGCCTAATGCACTTACTCTCTCTTTCAAATGTTCTGCCACACAGAACTGGGATGTTCGGTTTGCCTGGGCCTTCTATTGTACTTTGCTGACTGTAGAAAAAGCTAAATTTTCGCTCTATGTGCAGGTCCAGCAGATTTCAGATTCATATTGCTTCTTTCTCTGAGTCTCACACTCAATTTGCATATGTATTTACCCAGTCTAATACACTGTCACACAAGCACAGATTTTCATGGCAGCTTCCAGCTTTCTGTCCTGGGCACTGTACTGTTGGAATCTTTATACATCAACATTCCTCTTATTCTATCACTTTCTCTCTTTCATTCTTGTCCTCTCGCATTTACATGTATGCATGTGGCAGGCACTTTGATTCAAAGCAAGGAATACATTTCATTAGTTTGTGTGTGCCTGGGAACCGAACACAGGATCTCTGAGTTGCTAGAATCATGATCTACTGTTTGAGCAACAAGAACACTTACAAACATTTGCATTTGGCAGACACTTTTATCCTATGCAACTTAAAATGTATATCTTAAATGCACTGTATTAATGAGTAACACACGTGTTCCCTGTGAATCGAACCCACAACCTTGGCATTTTTAGCACCATGATTGTTCTACCTATCCCTAACCCCTAACCCAAAATGCATTAAAGGTATACATTTAATCAGTTTGTGTATTCTGTGGGTATCGAACCCATGCTATTCTTGTTGCTACCACCATGCTAGACATTTAAACATGCATTTGGCAGAAGACTTTACTTCAAATGCAAACTGATCAATATGTGGTCTCTTCTGGAAATCGAACCCACAACCTTCATATGGCTTGCGCCATACCTACTAGTTGAGCTACAAGAACACCATCAAATATTTAAGTTTGTGAACTTGGCAGTTGCTTTTATCCAAAGCAATTTAAAATGCATTCAAGGTATACATCAGTTTTTTTGTTTGTTTCCTGGGAATCGAACCCTGGCGTTGGTAGCACCATGCTCTACCAATTGAGCAACAGGTATACCTGCCAACATTGAAGATTATGCATTTTCCAGAATCCGTCATCACAATCGACTCACATTGCATTAAAGGTACACATTTTATTTATAAGTGTGTTCCCTGGGAATTGAACCCACAACTATGGCAGTGTTAGAACCAAAATCTACCAAGTGAGCAACAGAAACACTTAGTTGAGTTACAGATATACTCTGTTCTCTGACCTTTTCACTTTTTAGAATGTCCATTTCCATTTTTCTTTTTAAAGCTATAGAAAAGCTATACTTTCAAATCTACGTCTTGATATTCTTTGAGGGCTTGAGTTGGAACAAGGGCTGATAGTGCTGACAGTGTGCTTTCTGCTTGGAGCGCACTGCTGGGCTGCAGCATACTAAAACTATTGAAATGAGAGCTGTGGAAAAAGTGATCTGCTGTAACAAGAACACCAGAGCTGTAGAGTCCATTCCCATCAGCCCCTGCTCCTAGCATGGCGCTGACAAAGGCACTTTTTGATTCCCCCATCTCTGCGAGGTGCCAGGTCTGAAAAACACCTCTCTCCAAAACAGAATCTCTTTAGGATCAAGGCCATAAGAATGACACCCAGACAAAGTCAGCCAAGATCAAACGGAATAGAACTTTCTCCTCAGCATTGGCTTGGATGGATGGGTTTATGCACAGCTGAGGCACCTTAAGAAGAAAGTTTGGTACCTTTAAACTGCGCTCAAGTTGAGTAAATATGCATGTGAAGGGAAGGCTTTGAAACCAAACAGTCTCAAATTGAAATGTGTATGTAATGGAAGTTCAAAGGCCATGTTTATAGGAACATCTCAACCTTGACTAAACCTTCTTGAAACTCTCTCTGAATGTTTCTGGGCAAAAGAGTTTATGCAAGCTAGATAATGTGAAATATTTAATTTGACAAGTAGGTTTTAATGGCATTCAGATGGAAAAAGGTTGATCAAGCCTTTGGGAGGATTTGGTGTTAGTGGACTGCAGAAATTGGAAGAAAGAGTCAGGGGTTCTCCTCTGCTTCAGCCCTCCTGGCATTGCATTCATCACCATTAAAGCCTCCCTAGCCACATGTCCTTGCCAACTGTTTCTATCTGACTTGCAATTAGGTGGAAAAAACTGTGCAGATATTCCCATGACTGCTGCTGCCCTTACCCTCATGCTCCACCGGTGTGTTGAATTACGATCACCTCATCTGGTTTAATTCATCCGGCATCTCATTTTACAAACTTTGACCAGACAGACTATAGAAATGTGAGCGAGAGCGCTGGCATAAAGTAAGCCATTCGCTAATGAGTAATCAGTGACTGTTTGGTCCAAGTGATGACCTTTTGAAATACTAGTAAGTTTATTAGAAACATAACTTTAATCATTCACTCATCATCAATATATTGTTGCAAGCCTGTATGATTTTCTTGCTTTCAATCCAAAATAAAATGCTTGGCAGAAAGACATTTTCAGTTCATTTTCATTGTATGGTGAAAAGATGCAATGAAAGTGATCGATGACTGAGGCTAACTTTCTACATAACATCTCATAACATTGGGGTTGGAACAACATGAGGGTGAGATGACATAATGTTCAACTATCCTTTTAAAAATAACATAGTTTTTCTAACAAAGTAATGTAAATCCTATTGTAACACTTAAAGGATGGGCAAGGAGGAGGCGGGAACCAGCTGTACAGTAAACATAAGGTTTAATGTTAAACTCATCATAAAACAAACATAAACACACGCACATGCACGCAGTGCGGCCACCTCTGTGGTCAGTCAGTCACTCACTCACTCACTCACTCACTCACTCTCTCTCTCTCTCTCTCTCTCTCTCTCTCTCTCTCTCTCTCTCTCTCTCTCTCTCTCTCATCTCCAGCACCCCTTTTTCTCACTCTCCCACTGATCATCTGATTCAGTGCCGGCTGTGCACCCTCACGGCCATGCCCTCCTCCTCATCACACCTATATATCGTTATCTGAGAACTCAACATGCTGCAAATATTTGACCTCTGGACTGATCTTCTGTTTATCATTTTTAAACATTGTCCTCATCCCAGCGTGATGAATAGCAGGTGTTGTTAAATATTTGACTTCCTGTTTGACATGTATCTGGGCTGAGGAAGAGCTAATAAAGCCTGAAAGGGCACAGCATGAATTTATTTCCGCCCATAATGCTTATTTGCTTGTTTGATTACCTTGTGTTTTCCACAGTATTAAAACAGTAGGTGACCAACCTTAGCCATAAATTTGGCTATAAGCTTGTGACCTTGAGATAACCGTCCATGCTGATGACACAAAACAGCCATGGTCAAGCTGATATAGTATGAGGATTTCTTGTTAATTTGAGAACTAAACAAACAGAGGAGACAAAGTCACCTTTGTAGTTATACAATATGCCTGTAACTAATTATTACAGTTATGAAAGTTCATAAAGCTGGCTGGATCAGCAGATCAGGCAATTAATTAATCTCTGCATTTTATTTTATTATTTTATATTAAAGATGTCTACGGACTCTTTTTTAAAACAATATGAACACTTTTAAAAACAAATGTTCCAATGAAAACCAAATGAGAGAACCTTTCAAAGTCCCACAAAATGTCATAATTATCTAGTTGTTTTTTAAAGAGATTTAAAGAACCCAGAAACCAATACACTGATCTGAAGAACCTACTGTATACTTAAGCAATTTTAAACAAGTTCTACAGTGTGCTTTTATACAACAGTTAATATAGAGTAAGTTACATTTCAAACACAATATGGCCAGTTATTGTTTTTCTATTTTTGCATCGCTAATGAAAAATTATTCCAAACAAAGCCAAGCAACACACATACTGTCTGAAATGCCACGATCACAGACAAGAGAAGTGATACATCAGTGAAGCTTCCCAGTTCACTTATATTAAATTATCCAATCAGATTAGAGGACTGGAAATGACTGTTGTTTAATGTAATGTAAATAACTTTAATCTCTAAAGAACCAGATAACTTATAAAAGTCAAAAACCCTACATAGTGAAAATTTGTTCTTGACAAAAATAGTATTCTTTGCTGGAACCATTTAATAGAATTACTAAAGAACCTTATTTTTTTGAGTGCTGCATAAGTTGCAGCAGCCATCTTTAAAAGTCAGAATCAAAGTAAATGCTTTTGAGAGGCCTCTTTTACCGATGAACAAAAAAGAAAATTAAACGAAAGATCACGTCAACATTCCGTAATGAAGAACTTAAGCAAATGACAGCACTTTTTTTGAGTCCTTTTTCACTTCTGTCACACAATTAAAGAGAAAGAGTGAGGGAGAAGGATGGGGCACAGAATTGTTTCTGGCCATCAGAACATCTAAATACAATGCAGAACAAAAGACAAGCCTCTGAACACAATTAGTTTCAAGAATCTTGCATAGAAAGGAGATGAAAAAGAGAGCCAAAGAAAGAAGCTCTGTTCCAAAAACTTGTGAGTTTGCTCACTGCCTACTGCCTATAGGCAACTTGCCTTCTATGACAGCATCCTAACTGGAATGAAACCTCACGAGTGACTGATTTGGAACTATCTACACAGACAGCAACAATAGTGTATCATACAAATTGTACTCCTCACACGAGGCACAATGGAGACTCAACTTACAATTGATTTCAATACAGAAAATATGAGAGGAATGATAATATATATATATATATATATATATATATATATATATATATATATATTTATATATATATATATATATTTATATATAAATCTAGGTCTGCAACAAGGTTAAAACAGTTTGCATTTGAAAAGTGCCAAAAATAAATTCTGAAGGAATTGTAAAACATTTCAAGTTAAACGTTTTCTTTTGACCTTCATATAACAAAACCAAAAAGTTGAAAAACCCATATAGAATACAGCAGGGGTCCCCAGTAGATCTGGAATGAAGGACATTTCAATACAGACTGAGCTCTAAATCTTTGTGCTAGTTATCTGACATCTGGCTAAATGATTGTGTTCAACGCTAGAGAGAAATATTTCTCTCTGGAGAAGGAATAAAGCACGCTCAGCGCTGCACGATTTTTTCCCGCTCTGCACGCGCTGCCTCTCTCCCTGCTATAGACACGAGGCACCACATTAAGTCAAATTTACTCTATGTACGAGTTGCAGGTGTGGTTATTTTAACATCAAAAAAATTAACGTGGCGCCTTTAGACTATAAAGTTTTTTTTTTGTTCCTCCCAATCTAAATTTAGCTTTATTAATCAGCATGTTACGAGCTTTTCATAATAAACAAATAAACACATTTTTGTTCTAATTTTGTGAAAAAATAAACTGTTGACCATTTAACATTTCATGGTCATTTAATATTCATATCCAAGTGCCCTCGACTGATGAAGTCTTGATGACATGGTTTAATCTTTTGGTAGAAAAGATCTCTCAGACCCCACTACTTTGGCTGTCTCTGGGTCCCCAATGTCCTCATCCCTGCCCGGTTTTGAAGAGACTATTTTGACTGTTTTATATATATATATATATATATATATATATATATATATATATATATATATATATATATATATTACTTTGTAATAATTCCAATAATAACTCAATAACTTGAGTCTTTCTGATAGAAGTATAGTATCTTGATGTACATTAATAATCAACATTTCTCTCACTTTTTTTTTACTGAGCTTGTTGCAGTGTATTATAAGTGCTTTCTCTGTGAGGATCCAAGTGATATTGCCTTTTGTAGAATTTGTCGAAAACAACGTAGTGAGGGAATGTTTTGGCCAAAGTGGCTGATTAGCATAGTCGACAGGCTTTTTTCCAAGAGCAGACGATTTACAGTCACTCTGTGCGGAGTGGATCTACAGATTAATGGCAATCAACGACACCCACTGCACTAACTCACAGGAGCCACCAATGGAAAAATAACCCCATGCTGCTATGTGCAGTCATTACATTATCATGCAATAAAAGATAGCCCAAGTGACTGTGAAACAAAACTCTCGTCCCTCATCTCTTGATCCCTCATTTCTTTAAGCTCCTTGAATCTTGGCTCTTTTCTCTGTTGAAGGGACCTGGCAGACCTCCAAAGCCAGCACTTGCTGTTTTAAAAAAAGATTTACTCCAGCCAAAGTCATTATTAGTGAAGTAAGGAGATTAAATGGAGATATCTGCTAAATTCCAGGATGTGTTTCTGATAGGTGTGGAGAAACATCCAATTTGTTCACTATTCATTACGGTAATTGAGAAAGCAGAAGAGAAAATTACGGCGATAATGATCCTATTTTTGAGAGCCGTTTATATTAGTTTGATTCAGTACACCAGTCAGAATCCAATTAATTAAGCTGTTTGACCTCTGACCTGATGACTGGTACACCCTAATCTTTGCAGGGGCCATGCACGTAATAAAACTCTAATTTGCTAATCGCTCTGGTGGAACATAACCGTGGGTCATCGCAATGAAAATGGAAACAGATAGAGTGTGTTTTTTCAAATGATGACAGAAATTAACTAAACATAATAGCAGGGTTTGTTTTTGTTGTTGTTGATGAACATTTTAATTAAAGATCAAAGCAGTCACTAAAATGTATGGGGCCCAATGAGTAAGCCATATTGGATGATTGCAAGTGTTATTGCTTATATACAACAGTTCAATGAAAAAGTACATTTAAAAAAAATTAGGAAAAACTGAGTAAGGTCATAAAAATGCATTTGTGCATGGAACTACTTTATTATGAGACGGATCAGAATCTGCCGTTGCTGGTTTAAACCAAATGATGCGTCCAAGCTTTCATTAGTAATTTAAAAATATTATAGAAATAGTATCATGGCTTGTGCTGTTTATAACAAGTCATTGGACAAACAAGGGTGTGTGTGTGTGTGTGTGTGAGAGAGAGAGACATGGAGCGTGTGCGATCACCTAAGCAGAGATGCTGTCAGCTTTCTGAAAATCAGATTTCTCAGTGGAAAAATAGCCATCCAACCAGGGATGTTTCTCCCTATTTTGCGGTAGCCGGTGCACAAGAGTCATTCACTATAGAAACTGCAATGTCCTCCACAATTTTATACAGCACGTCCTAGTGGTAAGCACCTTGATTTCTGTAATTAATCAGTCTGTTGTGTCTCTCAGCTGTGATGAGCCATAATGCTGCAGTTGTTCGTTAAAAGCTATTTCCTAGCTTTAGTAGTGTGGTAGTAATACGAGCGATCATGCAGTAGACACATACAGTAGCCCTTAACACATCTGCACTGCTCTTACACTTTAGTTTAGAACCACACAAACACAAGTGGAGTGATACACACAGTGAAACATCTGAGAGCTGATGTTGTGAGACCATCAGTGCTCATGGAACGTCTCTCGTCCAATCAGATTCGAGGACCAGAAATAATAAATAAATATATATATATATATATATATATATATATATATATATATATATATATTCATGCAACTATCTAACCAGCCAATCATGTGGCTGCAGTGCAATGCATAAAATCATGCAGATACGGGTCTTTTCATTTAATGTTCACATCAACCATCATACTGGGGAAAAAATGTGATATCTGTGATTTCGACCGTGGCATGACTGTTGGTCCCAGACGATCAGGTTTCAAAATTTTTGTAACTGCTGATCTCGCACAACGCACAACAGTCTCTAGTTTTTTCAGAATGGTGCAAAAACAAAAAAACATCCATTTTGCGTCAGTTCTTCAGACATGCCTTGTTGATGAGAGAGGTCAGACTGGTTTGAGTTGACAGAAAGGCTACACATAACCCCTCTGTACAACTGTAGTGAGCAGAATAGCATCTCAGAATGCACAACACATCGAACATTGAGACGGATGGGCTACAACATCAGAAGACCATGTAGGGCCCTTTATTAGGGCCATAGTGTTCCTAATAATGTGCTCAGTGAGTGTATACTGTATACATACTGTATATTTAAGTGAAGCTTTTTAAGAAAAATACTATGGTACACATAAATATGTGCTCTTTCCCCCATCGGCCCAATTCTCAACATACACAAAAAGTGCTGTCACCTCTTTTTCTAGCTAGAGGTGTATCATTCTCTTCCTGTATAGTTGTGCTTGGCAGGTGGCAGCTTACTTTGCCTTCATTATCTCTGTATTTACTTTGCTTTTATGCTGAGGCTGTAATATTTCAGCCTTAACTCACATCTCGCCACTCAAAATGAACTAAGCTATAGTGCCGGCAAGCCTATAGACACAATTATAATACTGTTACTGCTGCCAAAGAGTGCTTTTACACACAGTGAGTATATTGTGGTAAGAGACCAGTCCATCACATTAAGAGGATGGAAAACCATTACACCTTTGGCATGCTTGGTCTGAATGAGATAATTATGCATGTGTGTATCCGTTTGTGCATGTGTATGTGCAGACCCTGCTGAAAATACATCTTAAACCAGCCTAAACTGGTTTGCTGGTCTTAGCTAGACTCCCAGACTGGTCAAACCAGCTTTATACCAATTTGAACCATCCAAGACAAGCAAACCAGTTTAGGCTGGTTTAAAAAATTGTGTTTGTTTTTCAGCAGGGAAGAGAGAGAAGGCAAAGGGAAGGCCCTGCAGGCGATCGACTTGAACAGCTTTTGAAATCGTGCTTGTATGAAATGGAACAGAATGGTGCAGCTCCTTTTGGCTCTAAAATGTCATTATGTCTGTTGTGCTACAATTGTATATTCCTGGAAAAGGCACTTTGGTGAGTCTGCTCATGGAACAGATGTGTTTTTTTCTGGGGTAGAAAAACAAAGAGCCAAACAGTTATTAAATTGGAGTCATTTGGCCAATCAAAGATGTCACTCAGATATTCCCATCTACAGGCACAGTACAGGTAAAACTGTACAATTTAGGCATAAAAAACATTATGAGTAGGCTAGCGCAACAATCAGTTTGACAGATAAGACGATGGAAAGTATAGAAAACAAGTGCTTAGTTTCAGGTTCCTGGGTGAAAGACTATTGTGGTTGACTGTGTACTAGTGTGTGTATGGAGCTTGCTTTACAGTCTTAAGTTTATGAATACCCCAAGGCCCATAGCAGATGCTTCAGAGATAATATCTTATTATCAAAGAGCTTGCTCTTTGTTCTGATTAGCTCAGCTTGAAAGTGTTTCTGTGCACTTCATCTTAAATTACACAGACACATTTATCAGTGTCATTCTTGCACGATGAAGGGCATTAGCGAATTATATCCTGTTATACTAAATCTCAATAAATAAGCATACTGAATCAGACAGTTTTATATTTTCTGAAGAAAACGTGAGTAGTGCTTACCCTTGCAAATGTTGCCACTACAATATATTGCGGATGGTTGCCATCATTGCTATGCGATTTCTAAGGTATTCTATGTGGTTGCTTAGTGGACCAAGTCAAAAGAGCTCACTTCTATAATATTCTGGTCCCTAGACATGGCCTAGGTAATTGTAAGTCTAGATACATTTTTCATCTGTTTCATCATCTGTCAGACAAACTGCATTTGATGTATTATTCCTATCTGAAGCACAAACAGTGCAGCACAAGTTGCACGTCAAATCTTTATACTTTGTGTTAGGTGTTTGTTTAACTAGTAGGTAATAGTGATGCTTTAATCAAAGAAACACCACTAAAAAGAGGGGTAGTGGGTTTTAAAAAAATATTGAAGGAAACACACATGATATATAGTATTTAAGATGCATAATATTGACTTGATGTGAATCCTTTATTTAAATATTTTTAAAAACATGACATCTATTGATAATTATTCACCCAAAATTATTTCTTGATTTGCTTTCTGCTGAACATTTAAAAAATTTAATTAAAAGACAAATTTTGCCATGTGGGGTGTGCACGCTAGATAATTAGGCGCTCCACTGAGGATATGGCTCAAAAGAGATAATCCTAAAGGACAGAGGGAGTTTGACGTGGGAGTAGAATAGATTTTACAACTTTTGCATAAGTTGAAAACAAAAATAATTGTCTGGCAACGATGAGAGCAGCAGTGATGTTCGATGAGTCCATGAGCTAGAATTTGCAGGAGGTTCCCAGTCGTAAGTACCCGTCTGCCACGTTTTAATTGCTTCTTAGGGAAACAGACTGAAAAAGAAGGCAGAATTTGATGACTGAACTCCATCTGCTTACTGTTGCACATGCCAGTTTCTCTTGTTGTCCATTAATGGAGCACAAATGTCACTGGTGAACTGAAAAAGCAAAGTAAGTAGCAGTATTTATTGATTTAACTTTTTTTGTATAGATAAAACAGGAAATTATGTGCAGAAGAGGGACAATGGCATTGGGTGGACTTGGTCAAAAAATGTTTCCCACTGCAATCCATAAAACTTTGCAATGAGGGGAGGTTGCGGTGTAAAAGTAGCAAAGTTTTAGTTTTATTACTAAGCATTTGATATTATGGCTGATCACAAACATGTATTTTAATAGTGTGCTAATTGCAGTAGACTATTTGCATTCATAATGGGAAACAATGCTTATTAGCTGTACGATAACACAGTATAAATTCCAAATTCAGTCTTTTCTATAGGCAGTATCTAATGTGCTAGTCGTATTTGTTGAAAAGCAGAGCAAGGAATACTGATTTAGTATCTAAATTATTCATTATCTCTGCGAGCTAGGTGAAGTTGTGAACATTACAATAATATGCTAACAGTGGTGTAGCCTTGACAAAATTTTACTCATGCTCTAAGCTTACAGGCACAAAATTTAGACAGAGGAAAAGACTGCTGTGTATGTGTGTGCGAGAGAGAGAGAGAGAGAGAGAGAGAGAGAGAGAGAGAGAGAGAGAGGAAGTGAAAGCGAAAGCAAAGTTGATTCTAAAAATCATAGAATTAATTACATACTGAAAAGATAGATTAGTTTAATTACAGCCAGGGTTGGGGAGTAACAGAATACATACATGTAAAGGGATTAAGTATTTAAAATACAAAATAAAAGTAACTGTATTCCACTACAGTTACAATTTAAATCATTGGTATTTAGAATACAGTTACATTCAAAAAGTATTTTTATTACTGAAGAGATTACTTTGCATATTATTGTCATTTGTTTCATTTAATATTTATTCCTTTCAGATGGAAAAAAATTCTACATATAAATGATGTGATCCAAAGTGCATTTGAAAAGCGGTGAAACACTTTCTGATGATGTGTTACATTCATACGAGCAGACAGAGAAATCATTCTGAAGTATGTTTGGAGCACAAGAAACAGAAACAAACCTTGTGTAAATTGTCAGCTTTACGCTAAGCTAAAATGCTATTTCTAGCTATTTTACATGCACATGTTACCAGACACGTTCATATTTTCTTATCAAGAAAATTCACGTTAGATCATAATTTCTTTATTTTTCTAGTAAGACCTTTGATATTAGGGCAAAAATCATATTCTTAATATTTTTTGTATTGTTTTCCTGTAAAAAATATCTGAAAATCCTTAAAACAAGATCAGTTTGATTGAGTAGAGACTAGTAGAGACTAGTGTTGTAAAAATACCGGTACTCCTAAGTTGGTACTCAAACTAAAATGTTTTTACGATACCAGAATTTCTGAAGGTACCGGAGTACCGAGTCTACCCGGTTCTCAATCAGAGTCGGGAACTTTCGAACGCTCACAACAAGCAAAAGATGACGACAAGCAAAGTAGCTGCTGCTGCGGAGTCTCAACTTTATATTGTCGAAAAGAAAAATGGAAAAAGCCAGGTTTGGAAATTCTTTGGATTTGAGGCTGATGAAAAGGGAAACATCATAGATCAGCAAAAACCTATTTGTAAACGCTGCTTTCACAATTTTCTGATGAAAGGAGGAAACACATCAAACTTAAAGCACCTGAAAGACAGACACACGGATTTATTCAAGCAAATAAAGCAGGTGAGTTTAAAAGCATATTATCATTTGCATTAGGGTTGAAACGTTTAGTCGACATTATCGACAACATCGAAAATAAAAAATTGTCGAGAAAAATTTTCGTTGTCTAATAGTCGTTTGGTCTCATTTAACTTAACATGAAATCATATTAAACTGTAATGATGAAGCACGAGGGCAGCACTGCAGTTCACTCCTGACAGAGGAGAGGAAGAATTACACAGATCAGTCCAGATACACTCTAAAATCTCACAGCTTAATCTTATGTAGATCCCAAAGAATTAGGGAATTATAAAAAAATTAAAAAATAAAAATAAATTCAGAAGCACTCTCGTTGTGGAATAAGCTGAGGCGGAGCACTTTAAAGGAAACAGGAATTACATCTTAAATGCAGTTATATTTAATGCGTTATAGCTTTATTAAAGTTCAAATAATACAGAAGCAGCTCATGTTAATAACTATAAACTCAGAAACTGGCATTTCTCTGTGTGGTCGGTGCCTCTTCTATGAGTTGCGCGAATGTCCCGATCTAAGGGGGAGAGATTGAAACTGCACCCAGCTGAGAGAGACTCTGCCTCTGGGACGCTCATCCTTCGAGCGCGGATGCTTAATACGGCTAGATTAGAACGTGATTGCTCGCGACTTATTTAATCATAATAGATCACTGTGAATTTCTTATCATGAAGAAAATTGGCAATATGCAGCTTTATTAATATGAGAGCACATTGCGCATTAGTTTGGAACATGTGCTTAGTTTGGAAATCTGTTTTTTTATTCATTCTATTGTATGCTTGTTGATTTAGTTGTTTTTTAATACCTGGTAAAAACTTAAAAGTAGAAGTTGCAAAAGTTGAAGCAAATCTTACATAAGTGTTCAAAAATACTTTAAGCATACATTGTACAGTTTTGTTATAATTCCAAAATAATATATTTAACTTGAGGTTTTGCTCAATGGTATATTTATGTTCTTAGTTCTGCTGCTAATGTTTTGTTATCTTTGTTAATAAAAGAGTGTTGTTCAGTAACCTGTTTTTGTGTTTTGCTTTGTACCGAAAATGGCATCGAGTACCGTGAAATTTCACTGGTATTGGTACTGACTACTGAAATTTTGGTACCGTGACAACACTAGTAGAGACAGCTACAATCTATAACTTCTCTAGATGCAAGTCATTTTACAAGCACCTAAAAGGAAAAGCAAGCCCTCTCCTTTTCTATCTCTCGTATGAGGTTTGGTGAATGCCTGTGGAAGTCCCGGGAGGTATTAGACATATGATCTTCACAACTGAATTAAAAGGAAACAAATGACGAATTATAGAGCTACCTGGCAGCTATAAAGACCTGATGGTAATGGTGGACAAAATGAACTCAAAAAGGTCAAGAGGGATCTGCATAGATCAAAACTTGAGGTGCAGGAAGGTTATTATGTTGTTCGATTTTGTTCTCCTGAAGTACTGAGTTGCATAAAATTACATGAAATGCATAAAAGAAACCTTTCTCAGTGTTTGAAACTAAGCCAACAGTTCTCCTCAAGGACGTATAGCTGGCCAGCAAGGGTTATTGAGGCCTGACTTCCCCCTGAGGACTGTATAGTTTGTATAATCTTTCTATTGAAAGGCGGACATTTGTGCTACGGTGGAGAATTATGCCTAGGACCTGCAGCCAAAAGACAAATCTGCTGACAATGTTGAGTATTGTAGAATAATAAATAAATACGTTTGGGGCCCTGATGTGTACAATGTTATAGCAAATCAGTATAGACCATATACAGTATAGACTTTCTGATAGAAGAAAGACGGTTTTTGAACCGTCTGCAAGGTACTGCATAGTTCTTATTGCGGGGGTACAAATCCTGATGGATTTGGAAAGTCGAGAGAGACAGGGAAGTGGTGGAGTGAAATGGGGAAATAAATTGGTGTTCCCTGTGAGCACATGCACTACCTACTGAACCACAGCTCCTACAAACTGCAAAATAGATTTCCTCTTCTATCTCGTTTATGTCTGTGCAAATTGCTACCACTATGCTTAGATGTTGCTGGGTTCCAGTGGTTGCTAAGCTGTTGCAAGGGTGTTTTTTAGGTGATTTCTAGGTGGTTGTTAAGGTGTTTTGGTGGTTGCTAAGCTGTTCTTTACTGGTCCAGGTAAAAATTCTTGTCCCAAGATATAGCTTAGGTCCCTCTTTATCATGCTAGGTAAAAATTGTACGTCTGATCTCTAGAAAAGTAACAGCTCAATAAGCCACACCATTTGAGGTACCATACATGTTCATAACACAAACAATGGGTTACATACCATTGTTTAATACTTAGGGTTAGTGGTTTGTTCCAATCTCTAGCCTTAATGAGCCTTTGTAAGACCACTAATAATGATATCTTGAGCAATGCCAAAGAAAAATAGCTTATTCTAAAATTTTAATGCTCTGTTATTTGTATTATTAATTACTAATGAATGATATGACTTTATGACCTTGTAGTTGTGCTGTTTGGTCACAGCTCAAAATCTCTGCCACAGCCTCATCTAACAGACAATGGTTTACTTAAATGTTCTTTTTGTCTCTTCTCTCCTTTTCTGTCTATCAGCACCTTTGTTTTCCCCTCTTCTCCTTTGATATGTCTCTCACGTGCCTTTTATATCCTCTTAGAGTTCAATTCTGGCTCACAAACACACACATCCACACAAATACAGCTATTTTCTTCTGGATGTTTTATAATCAGGGGAGCACCAATTAAAAACTCCATGTCTTCTCATTGCATTGTGTTTTTCCAGCTTTCACTCTGGACAAAGATGAGAAAGTGTGACACATCACTCTTGAAACTTCATTGGTTTGTAGTTAGGGAAGGAGGCAAAAAGTAAAATTTAAGTATCACACTGTTTAACACATAACTGTATTAATAGTCTAAAACCAAGAATCAATATTTTTTGTTACATTTTTGCATTAGTTTCAAAGTATCACAATATTTGACCTCAAGATACTGTATCAATTGTCTAATGACAAGAATCAATAGTTTGGGAAAAGAGCACCACTTAGAGCAAATGCATTCAAAATACGGATTGAGCTGTGAACATGAGTCTATAACTGGTTTCATTAGTAAAAATGTCTGTACAGATCCTACGTACATTTAGACTGCAAGGGATTTTTTGTAATGATAAAGACACTGGAATCAAAGTGTGCTATTCCCTCAAGCCATATTATTTTATTTTTCCTGACATTGATGTACCTATGCTCTACGCTACTTCTATGGCTCTACAATGAAGCAGGAAATTCAGCACTTATATGGCCAACCATCCAAAATTTCTCCAAGAGCACAGCAACGACTCATCCAGGAAGTCACAAAAGAGCCAAGGAACTGCAGGCCTCTCTCGCATCAATAAAGGTCAGTGTTCATGAATCTGCTATCAGAAAGTCACTGGCCAAAAATGCCATCCATAGAAGTGTGGTGAGGTGAAAACCAAAGCTAACCCAGAAGAACATTAATGCTCATCTGAATTTTGCCAAAACACACCTTTTGGAAGAATGTTTTGAGGACTGAAGATTCGACAGTGAAACTGTTTGGAAGACAGGTGTCCCGTTACATCTGGCGTAAATCAAACACATAATTCAACAAAAAAAGAACATCATACCAACGGACAAGCAAGGTGGTGGTAGTGTGATGGTGTAGGGATGCTTTGCCGCTTCAGGGCAGGGTGACTTGCAATAATTGAGGGAAACATGAATTCTGCTTTGAACCAAAAAATCCTAATGTGGCTGAACTAAAGCAGTTCTGCAAAGAAGAGTGGGCCAAAATTCCACTACAGCACTGTTAAAGACTGATCTCCAGTTATCGAAAGCGTTTGTTTGCAGTTTTTGCTGCTAAAGGTGGCACAACCATCTATTAAGTTGAAAGGGGCTGTTAGCTTTTCACATGGATGATATAGGTTTTGGATAACTTTTTTGCTTCAATAAAATATTATATATATGAAAACTTTGTTTTGTGTTGCATTTGTTTTATGTTATATCTCATTTGAAGATCTCAAATAATTTAGTATGACAAATACACAAAAATAGAAGAAATAAGGAAGGGGGGCAAATACATTTTCCAAAGCACTGTACATATTTATTGTTCTGTATTGTTTTAGTTCAACATTTGTGGTTAAATATTTGTTGCATATGAATGCATTACGCATGTGTACTTCTTCAGTACATTTACACTCTCAGTTGGCCAATGTGAGGCCGATTAGTTTTTTCCAGTCAATACTGAATAGGGCACTCAGCATGATAGGCAATCACCTCGGATCAATACTAATGTTTTTAGAGACTTCGGGCGAGCTTTGTTATAGAAAGAAATCACTATTTAATCCAGTCAGAGTGTATTTATTATCAGCAGTAATTTATAGGCTCAGTAAGTCTCATCTAACTGGCTGAACCATTTTTTCAGCTTCAACAGTAGTTGAACACTAAGCCTCTGTGAAAAATGTCTTCTCTGACTTCAATTTCAAATGACTTTCTGTTGGTTTTTAAAATTCTATCAGACACACTTCAGAGAATGCCTGTTTGAAGCATTCTAGTCCTTTTAAATGCTTCGGCATGAAGGAATCCACATTTAATTTTCTAATTTAGGGTTCAATTTCTTGTAAAACAGTGATTTGGCAGCAGCTCTCAGATCTAAATAGAAAAGTTTTATTTCTCTCTGTAATACCAGCCCTCGGGACCCGTATACTGCATGTTCACCAAGAAGACAGTTCAGAAAGACAGAAGCAAAAGGTCCAGTGATGTTAAAATGAAGCCCTTTCTTACCTTCCACTCACTACAAAACAGGCCACCAGAAAGATAAGGAGCACAATGCCACCAGCGATGGACACCGCCAGAATAGTAGATTGGTTGGGATCCCCAATGGCCAGCATATCTGAACAAGAAAGAATGAGAGAGAGAGAGAGAGAGAGAGAGAGGGAGGGAGAGAGGGAGGGAGGGAGGAAGGGAGAGGTTTTTATAACTCTCTTAACATTCACATTCTGTTGAGATTCACTTTTTTTTCTACTTTGGGTCCAAGAGAGTCAGAGACCAAAATGATCAATGTGAAAAGTTGCAATGATTCTGAAAATGTACCATTTATTTTCACTTCCCTTTTAATATGTTACTCTTATCAGCTCAAAACCCAGTAAACATACAGTATATTATCAAAACTTTAACCATTTGTTTTACAGCAAAGTAGACATGCTCTTTTTAATTAATTGCATTCATGTTTTATACCTGGGGTCTCTGAGACCCCAAAAATAATGTACAATAAAACATCTTATCAAAGTTCAAATTCTGTTAAACTAATTTCGAAACAAATTAGCAAAAATCAACCTGAAATTTCCATTTTTTTTTAATGTTTTATCAGCTATTTAAAAGGGCTTGGTGATGCTTAGATCCCAAACAGAAAATGAGGGATAACAGTGTATCTTATATGTCAGTAATTGGTTCACTCTGAAAGACCAGAGGCAGCTTCACTCCATTGCTACAATTTTCTCATTTACGCATGCCGTCCAAATAGGTATGTTAACAGAGGGAATAACAGGCTCGTTTTGAAAGTTTCACGGTGAGTGTATGGATTTTATGCTGCCGCAATCGAGCCATTACTCAAAACAAATACATCATTTATCAAGACTGGCAACGCATGAGTAACCGCCTCTTTCAGGAAAATGAATATCTCCAGCAACAGGAATTGATTTAGAATTCCACTCAACGGTGTTCAACGAGCTCAGGTATGCAGTGCACACTGTACAGCAAGAGCTCGCAATGTCCAGAGACATACCAAATCATTTAAGCAATATGCAAAGAGTTTTATATGGATTTCATAAATCATAAAGTATTTGTTTTGCTTTATTTGTACCACTTTTAGTGACGCGTACAGTGAGAGATTAGAAATAGAACTAGAATAGAAACTTACAGTATTTAGAGAAGAGGGGAACCTGGATCAGAAAATGTTGCGAGCCAAATTTGAACCTGTGATGCCCACATAAGAACCACAGTTCAATGTTAAACCAAATGCACTAAGTCCGCTAAGCCATGGCTCCATATACCATCTGCTACACCATCCTGTCCACACATACACTGGTTTAAGCCATTCATGAATGTCACCGTGAGCCAAAGGCTTAAGCATTTCTCATATAATTAAAAGAGCTATTACTATACTGGACTCTTTTAACTTTGAGCTGGGCAGATCAAGTCCACTGAGCTCTGTAATATGCTTAAAGAGAGAGGCTCGCTGGGCCGTAACATGCTTTCAATTAGCCACGTATACGAAAGGACCTCTGTGTTTACTGTATGCCCTTAAGGCTTTTCAATTGTGCCTCTATTCTTTGATCCCCATCAAAGGAAGGCAGGTTAGCTCAACACAGCCCCGTTTGTCCTCAAGAGACATTGAGACACACACAGCGTGTCCCTCCCAGGGAGTATAAGCTGGAGGTTTGGTAAATAAGTCACACACAGTTCATCGTATTAAATGCAGAGCACTGCCCTGAATTCCCCAGTATCTGCTCAACAATGGAAACTGGAAACAAGTGTTAAAATATGAAGATGGGACAAAGGACAGGGGAAATTGAGGAATGAAGAAAGAGAAAAGGTCGCTAAAGGGAAAAGAAAGACGTGCAGAGAAGGTAAATAAGGAAAAGAAAGAAACAGCTAAGAAATAACATAAGCTGTGTTACGATTCACAGGGTCCCTATGCAGTGTTTTCTACTCATTAAACACTGAGCAGGGGATATATGTACACTGCAAAGGATCACTCTCTTAATAAGAATATTAAGACAGAAAACATCTTAAATTAAGCGTTATTAAAGTATTATTTTTTTCTTACCCTTTTGGAAAATAATTTTTTTAAGCATAAACTAAACAAAATGTAGGAAGGTTTATGCTTAAAACAAGATGTTCTCTTGAAAAAATTTGCTCAACTATAAACTGAGGTGATGATAATAATAATAATCACTGTGTTTATTTTAACCAAACTTTGTATAGTATTGAGGTGGCATGAAATGGCTGTTGGGTAAACTTTTCACTTCCTGTGAAAAAATACATCAATGTACACTTGCTTCCTATGCCATTTGCAGTATGGAGTACAACAAATTGGAATAGAGCTGAATATCCTGTGAAGTTTACTATTGGGTGATTGGAATGTTCCCATGGACAAATTAACAATATATCAGGTGCTGTAAGATTACCTTCATGACTGGTCTCAAGCTCTATCTCTCCACCGTAGTTGCCATAGCCTCCGTCAGTGCGTGCCCTCACTCTGAACACATAGGTGGTACCCGGCTTCAGTCCCTCTACAGTCATCATGTGGCCTTTGGTTTTCAAAACAGTGTAGTTCTGATCTTTCTGGTTCTGAAAGGGAACACAACACAAAAAAGTTCACAGTGAGATTTTATTTGAATTTAACCTGCTTATTTTGTGTCTTTTGCCACTTTTATTAATAGCCACAGTAGACAGGAAATTATGTGAAGAACTCCCAAACCAGCTTAATATGCTGACTATAATATGTGTTTAGCCCCCACCCCTTTCTCTAACCAATGGTAAATGTGGGGAGTGTTCAGAAAATGTATTTAAAATTGTAATTATTTTTGCAATTCTGTTTGATAACACTAATGCAGCAGAAATTACATGTCACCTTAAAAAAACACTGGCATTCACACTTGTTACTTTCAGCAGACATATTTGATAAGCGAAATGAAATCATAAGGGCACAAAAATGCCTTATTACAATTCTTTGCCGACAGTGTTAACCACAAGTAAAATTACCCTAAAATTATTAATACATTAACACTCATTAAAGCTGTGTGAATTAAACAGTGGGGTAGTAATATTGACAGACGGGTGGCATGTAGAGAAGCAGAATTTTGTGCTCTGCTGTAGAACAGGAAATAAGAGGATTAATGAAGGATATTATTTCAGCAGCTTGCTAACAGTGAAGCCTGCAGGCACCATATTTTGATGTCATTTTTGAGAGGCAGATGCTGAGTTAATTTTTTCATCCTGTGCTAACAGGCCAGGCTAGGGCTTTAGTTTACACTGTTTGACATGATTATTGGTCTGATTACAGTTACATGAGTCAGACATCTACTTGATGATACCACAGTGGTGTATGAAGGTGAGTCTAAGAATACTACGTTTATTAATTTTAAAGTAACTTACAAGACTACACAATCACACACTCTACATGTGAGATTCACTGACGAAACAAAAATTGACAATAGTTGTCTAAAAATTGCATTTTTAATCTGACCGACTGGCTGTTTGCAATTTCCAGGAGTCAGGGTGCATAAGTTTTTATCCATCCACCACTTTACGAGGTTCATGGCATTGAATCTTTAAAAGATCTTCAGTTATTTTGCAAGTCAACAAGATTAATATTCTGTTTTGTTCTCAAAGTTATGTCAGATTTCAGATTCTCCCACCCAAGATATCACAAAAAAGTCTGACTATGTGAGGCAACACAGGTGAAAGTTTGCACTGTTTAACCTATTAACAAGCTTATGTGTAAATGTATAGCACCAACACAGCCCAGTGCGTTATGTCTAACTTAATGGGTGTGGTCGAAACAAACAGAATCTACTGATCATATCAATTTAGAATGGATATAATGAGAACCAATGTTCCTTAAAAGAAAATTGGCCAATAGCTATCAGTCAGACCAGCTTTCCAGTCAAACCACCCTTTCAAAAAGCCATTTCAAAATATTTAAGAGAATCCCATAGTTAAATGGGTTCTGGGGAAGACTTGGTCTTTGTCCACCACACCCAGAGAGAATGAGGGCAGAGCAGGTTTGTGTGTTTGAGCATGGAATCTCTATAGTTCTAACAAAAATAGCATGCATCAAATAATCTCCAATGCCAGACACCAATGAGTGCATCAAACGGCAACAAGTATAAGTGTAGGACTAATGTAAAAATAACTCTTGTTTGTGAGTTTTTAATTAAGAAATGCTGAGCGTCACTTTCACAAATCCATGTGTTTATCCTCTACATCATGGCAAAGCACTTCAAAAGCACATTGAAATCAATGGATTCACAGCTTTCTCTGACAGAGCCTAAACTCTAGTATGGAAGTGCCCAAAGAATAAAATGCATTGACTTTAGTTCTAAAATATCAGCACTGTGACAGTATTATAGACATGTAATTTTTTTCTTAAAGTTTTGCCATTCTATGTTTGTAGAATGATGAACGAGATTGTGACACTGCACAGGCCATATTTAAGTTCACATGCGTGACTGCGAGTGGTGTATAGGTGAGTTAGTGATGGTATTCTCTTTGGTTGGTGACATCAGCCCAGGCTTCATTCTCCCATTATAAATAAAGAGCTATGCGTATATGACCAGTCGACTGTGGCACACGGGCCTACTGATTGCTTTCATTCCCAAAGGCACAATGATGCTTCAGCCAACAATTACACATGCCAGGGCTGCCTGGACAACTGCAATCATTACAGCTTTTAATGGGGGTCAAAGAGGCATGTGTGTAATCTGTGTGTGAGGATGAGACGAGAGATCGTTAGAGAAGAGTGACTGAAAATAAAAAGAGAAGAAACGAGACGAGAAGAGAAGAGGTCCTCTTGATACAAAAGGAGATGAGACTAGACCAAATGTGAAGAGATCTTCAGGATGAAATGAGATGAGACAAGTTGAGACAATACAAGATGAGGTCTTACATTTACATTTATTCATTTGGCAGACACTTTTATCCAAAGCGACTTACAAAAGAGGAAAACATAAGCGAATCATCTTAAGGAGACAAAAAAAAACAAAATGAGATCTTGAGATAAGACAAAATGAGGAACAAATCTTCAGATTAAATGATGAGATGAGACAACATGAGATATTCTTGAAACACGATCAAAGAGATCTTTGAGATGTAACAAGGTGAAACAAGACACATTTAGACAAGATATAATCTTCAAGACAAGACTAATTTAGATGAGAATATATCCTCTCAAAACAAACTGAGATGAGACAAGACAAGATTAATAAAGACAAAAGAAAAGATTTATTGAGAAAAGTGATAAAAACAAGATGTACGATTTTCGAGATGTAACAAGATGAGATGAGGTGAGACGAGATCTTTGAGACAAGAAAAACATTGGAAGAGATGAACTATTTTTAGGCAAAGCAATAGAAGTTAAGATTTGTATTAATTCTTTTGTGATGAGACACATAGAGAAGAGATACTCATGAGACAAAATGAAATAAGATGAGACAAGATGAAACAGGATAAGATCTTCTTCAGACAAGAGAAGACAAAATGAGATGAGAAGAGATCTTCTCAAGTCAAAATTAGTAAAAGTAAATGTTCTAATGACAAGACAAAATGAGATGTGATCTTGAGACAAAACAAGAAGAAAGGAGACAAGACTATATTTACCTTTTCATAGTAGATGACCTCATATTCCACTATCACTCCATTGGGTCTGTCGGGTCCCTGCCACGCCAGTGTTATACTGTCTTTGCTTTTTCTCTCCTTCAGGATTACATTTACTAAAAATAGAGAGAAACAAGAAACCATGACAGAAAGTCGTGCTAAGCAGAGCCACAATGTGATGATGTGCATTCAAGTGGGTGCCCTCAGGAAACACAGGCAATCATGTTAAGAATATGTGTGTGTGTGTGTGTGTGTGTGTGTGTGTGTGTGTGTGTGTGTGTGTGTGTGTGTGTGTTTCATTAGGCACTCAAGACCACCGCAATCGCCAGTCAGTTCAATCGCAGCTTCCTGGGTTACACAGTTTTATACTTGTCACACTTCTATTGCTACAAAACAACACAGATGAGAGCTCACAATCCCTCTATACACACTCAAGTGTGCTTTACACATGCACACATATTGCCTAATCCACAAACTGCTGTGAAACCTTTGTCTAAGACAGAGAGAATCACACCAGCAGGTAATTACACTCCTATAACACCATGACCTGCTGTCTAACACCTCTTCTCTCTTTCTCTCTCTCTCTCTCTCTCTCTCTCTACCATTTCTTCACCTCACTACACTACAGCAGGGTGAGAGCTGTTCGCTGAAAGCAGAGAGCACAGAAGAGGTGAAGGACACCAGGTGAATTTACTTCCAACCATCTGACCAAATATCAGCCCTGCTGTCTCCAATTCCACTATTTGTCTCCAATACCCCCTCTCTTTCTTTTGCTTTCAAAATCATGCCGAACAAACTACATACATACATCCTGCCCTTATGTGTCAGTAAACTTAAAAAAAAAAAAAAAAATCATATTTTTTTAAATGTATATAATAAATGTAATAATGAAAGGATTATTAATCTTAATTATTAATCTTTACATCCATGTACTATAACTATAAGCCTACGTATTCTATCTGTTTTATATTTAATTTGATTTACATTTGAATATATCCTAATTTGATTTACATTTGAATATATCCTTTTCCATATACTGAGGTAGTTGACAATTAAAATGTCATGAACTTTTATTTTCAACATCAAGATTTTAGGTTAAAGTTTATATAAATATAGAAAGGAAAGTGTATATTCGTTGCTGTGACCGGGCACCCAAATTGTCACTATTTTTCATTGCATTGTGATTTTAGCAGTTCACTTCAATGTACATACAATTTCAGATGAAGTATATTATGCTTATTTTCTGGATCCTCTTGGTTCTTTAGGTTCTTGGGTTGGTATTTTCAAAAGCTAGGTAAAAGATAACTAATGAAAAATAACAGATTTCCCAGTTTTACAAATTTTGTGGTAATGGGACTGAAAAAGCAGGGAAACGTGTTGCCTATCGTATGTTTATATAGAAAAATACTTTTTAAAAACTGTGCATGAGGACAAAAAACATCCTGTTTGAACAGCCAACTTGTTCTTCGGAAATACAAATAAATCTTTATTTTATTTTATAGGCATAAGCAGATCAGTGTCTTGGTTTCTGCATTCTTTATAGCACAATAACATAAATGGTTTTCTAAAGAACTAAAGAATAAAAAGTTATTTGGAGGTTTAAAAGAATCTCTGATGCTAGCATCAGAATATAAACCTTATTTGGATTTAACCAGAACTTTTATATTTAAGCAGATCTTTAAATGTGAATTTTTATGTGCAGCATTAATTACTGAATCATTCGAAACTATATAATATTCAGACTCAGGCTAGTTCAGCATGGCTGATGTAGCTGAATGTATAAATCATTGGGATCTTTTGACCGTGTTCTGACACGAAGCATGTGCTCATTCTGCTCAAGAGCTTCCCTCTACAATCAGAACAGCTTCATACATATTTAATACCTCAGCTCAAGTCTTATACAACAGCCATCACATTCACACCCACAAACACACATTTAATGAGAACACGCCTGCACTGATGACCCTTGTCATCCCGTTAGGGATGTGAGACACAGACTGGACGTTGTGAGGTCAGTTGTGACTTCAGCACATTTTGGCACCAGACAACAGTTACTGAGTGTAGATAATATTTGATCATGTGTAATATTTACAGCATTTGGAATACCATGGACTTATGAACTTCCGACAAGGTTTTATGTGTGTGTGTGAGCTGGTGCTCGTGAGAATCTAGTGGAACAACAACCCTATGGCTGTACCAAAACTCTACTTTGTCTACTGTCTGGGACCTTGAGCATAGGAACCTCACTGAAGAGAATTCACTATATGGCCAGGCATCACCAACTAACTAATGATGCAATAGGCTGATACATACAACAGTTGGGTTAAAAAATCTGATTCCAGATTATAAATTCTAATTAAATTAAGAATCTAATTTAAACCTGAAAATAACTTATCGGTTACTGACGTAACCTCCGTTCCCTGATGGAGTGAACGAGACATTGTGTCGATGAGTTGACACTAGGGGTCGCTCCTGCGGAGCCCAGACATCTCTGATCTTGAGAAAAGGCCAATGAGAACTGGCGTGTGGAATTTGCATGCCACTCCCCTGGACATACGGGTATAAAAGGAGTGACGCTGCAAATACACATCAGGTATCGAGAGTGGTAGTGGAGTGGTGGTGGTGGCATAGTGGGCTAAAGCATATAACTGGTTCGATCCCCACAGCCAACACCATTGTGTCCTTGAGCAAGTCACTTAACTCCAGGTTGCTCTGGGGTGATTTTCCCTGTAATAAATGCACTGTAAGTTGCTTTGGATAAAAGCGTCTGCCAAATGCATAAATGTATCGCACTGAGGAGCCGAGCCAAAGACCTGGCACTTTCAGTGGTTGGTTCAGTGTTGTGGCCGGAGGGACTCCTTGTTCCCTCCATCAGGGAACGGAGGTTACGTTAGTAACCGAGACGTTCCCTGTCTGTCACTCACTCGACGTTGTGCTGATGAGTTGACACTAGGGGTCCCAATAGAAAATGCCACAAGAGCTGAACCGAGTTACGCAGACTGGCGGTGCGAGACGGGCAGACATCTGTGTGCCTCATAGCAGCGCAGCAAGCCGTCGCATAACTACCCCGAACACACTGGCAGGCATGAAGAGGTCCCCTGCACCTAGGGGAAATGCTAACTGCTCAGAAGTATAAGGACTGGCTAGCCCAGCCGGGGCCTTCTTTCTATTACTCTCCCCTGTAAAAGGAACAAAATCGTTCGGCTATATATGGTCCAAGCTGGGGGGTGTCCCTCAGAGGAGGACACCACGGAGACCACACCCGGCCCCGGGGGGGGGGGGGGGGGGGGTTTATGTGATATACACACGGTCTTGCCGGTTCGGAGCGAAAGCACATCATGTGGAGCGGTGTTGTGGTAGATCCTACCCAAGGGGGGAGGAGTTACTACAAACACGGTGACCCGGGTCAGAGGGCCTGCTAGAGTTGTCCGTCCGGATCAACACATGCTTGCCCCGGATCAACGGCAATAGCCTCGTTGGTGAGGCGCGGCGTCACTGAGAACGAGTCGACTCCATACCAAGAAAAGAGATGCTCTGAACCGGGGCGAGCTCGCTCTTTTCTCAGTTGACCCGAAGCCCCAAGCGGCTGAGGTGCCTGAGCACCAGGTCCCTGTGAGCATACGACATGTCCCGCGAGTGAGCTAGGATTAGCCAGTCGTTGAGATAGTTGAGGATGCGGATGCCCACTTCCCTTAGTGGGGCAAGGGTTGCCTCTGCAACCTTCGTAAAGGCACGAGGGGACACGGACAGACCAAAGGGGGGAACTTTGTACTGATATGCCTGACCCTCGATGGCAAACCGGAGAAAGGGTCTGTGTCGAGGAAAGATCGAGACATGGAATTACGTGTCCTTCAGGTCTACCGCTGCAAACCAATCCTGATGCCAGACGCTTGCTAAAATGGATTTCCGCGTGAGCATCTCGGTGGGAGTCTGTGCAGAGCACGGTTCAGAACTCACAGGTTTTGGATTGGCTGCAACCCGACATCTTTTTTAGGTATGATGAAGTAGGTGCTGTAAGACCCCTTCTTCACCTCGGCTGGAGGGACAGTCTCTATCGCGTCCGTTCGTAGAAGGGAAGCAATCCCCGCGTGCAAGGCAGGGGCGTTCTCGCCTCTCACCGTGGTGGAGCGGACGCCGTTGAACCTGGGCTGGGGCCTTGCGAACTTAATCGCATAGCCGAGTCAGACAGTCCTGATCAACCAACGTGACGGGTTGGGGAGCGTGAGCAACGGAACCAAGGGAACTACAGCGTCAGACGTACCAGCGGGCGGGGCCTCGCGACGGGGCGGAGCTCGAGGTGCTGAGTCTAGAGACATCAAAGCACTTACCTGGCTCCTTGTGACCACTCCCAGAACAACCTGGGATGGGGGAGGAAGATTTTCGTCCTCGTAGCCTGCGGAGACCATCACATCAGGGCAGATTTTTGCCACAGCTGGGCGCGCAGGAGAGAAGAACAATGCCTGCCAGAGAGAAGAACAGTGCCCGGTGATCGTGATAATGACGGCCGGGGACACCGACTGTGAGGCCCAGGAAATAAGAAGACAGTTTTTTTCTTAAAATGTGGGTACCACGGCCCTTGGGGCATGCGATGAGGTAAGAAAAGGAAATAAAGAACCTCCACCAGGCCCTCCACCGGGGGAAGGAGTGGTGCTCTTACCAGCTCCTGTGCAGTTGGTCTCCTACTTCCTGGGCTGCCCGTCTCGGGGAACACTTTGAAGCCTTTCTTGGGTTCTTGGCGACCGGTCATGAGACGGGTGGTGTCTTCATTTTGCCGGAGGCTCGACACCGGGGCCAGCCCTTCATGCACTTCCGGGAAGAAAGGCACGGGGGCGGAGCACGACCGTCAGCGGCGCTCGGAGCCCCGGGACTGATCACCGAGCCTCGAGGGTTCAGGGGGGGTGCGGAGGATTTCACTCCACCCCGACGCTTTCAGCCGCCCGGGCAAGCATGGCCGCCAGCTGTGCATGGTGACAGACTGAACCAACCCACTCTCCAATGCTGTAATCGAAAGCTCATCTACTTCGCGAGCTGAGAACTCACCCTGAGACAAGCTGGCTGTCACATCGAGAACTCGCTGGGGCAAACGAGCGTGCTGGAGAATGGGAGGTCCATGGGGGGGGGGGGGTTTCCTGGCGGAGAAGCTCCCATTGAAATCCCCAAATCACCCCCCCCCCCCCCCCCAGTGCTAACCGTCGGGGAGCCGCTGGGTGCCTCTTATGAGGGAAAGCCTCGACCGCAACGTTGCCAAAATCATGCCCTCGCAGTGAGAGCTTGATCCATCCTCAAACGCTCTCCCTGCGTGGCCAGTGCCAAACACGAGAAGCAGCGTTAGTGGCCGTGGGAAGTGGAGAGGTAACGATCGCAACCAGGAAACATACACAAACGAAAAAGGCGTCTTGAAAAAGATGCTCTCCGTTTGCGCCACTCGTTTAGAGGAATATACTCTTTTATTTGTATTTATATATATATATATATATATATATATATATATATATATATATATATATATATATATATATATATATATATATATATGGGAATATAAATATATATATATATATATATATATATATATATATATATATATATATATATATAAATATATATATATATATATATATATATATATAGACGAAGTTATTCACTCCGTGAGCTCTTTTTCTGCTGCTGAAGCGCCCAGGGGTGTGTGCTCAGCACAACGTAGTGTGCGAGGGGGAGAACCGCTGGAAAGCGCCGTAGAATCAACAGCTTGTAGAGATGAATGAAGACGGCTCTCTCGGCTCCGAAGAAGATATCTGATGTGTATTTTTTCAGCGTCACTCCTTTTATACCCGTATGTCAGGGGGAGTGGCATGCAAATTCCACACGCCAATTCACATTGGCCTTTTCTCAAGATCAGAGATGTCTGGGCTCCGCAGGAGCGACCCCTTGTGTCAACTCATCGACACAACGTTGAGTGAGTGACAGACAGGGAACCAAAGTTTGGGGATTTTGAAAAATTAAAACAAAGCAACAACATGGAATAACATCGTCAGGATGGGATCGTCAGGGTTTGCACAAACAGCTCAACTGCATTTGAACCCCACTATATGTCGCGATTGAATACATTGTGATACAGCATGATATAATCATATTATATTTGGATAAAAAATAAACAGCTTCTCTCTCTGCAGTGCTATTTGTGAGAAAAAGAATCACAATATGTACAGCCCTAATCAACCACAACATGCTGCATCACATCAACCTACACGCAAATACACAACACACACAAGGTCTGTCAAACATTTGAGTTTTGAGAGCTCTCATGCAATAACAAGATAACCTTCGCTGTCAGCTTAAAGGTTTGGAATACATAACATTTTTGAAAAAGAAAATGAAAACGGAAAAAAAAATACATTGTTTACCACTCTCTTGATACACAGAGGCTTACAAGCTGAAAATAAAAATACCTTCAAATCATATTCAGAGGTAGTTTTGCTTAAGGGAATGTAATGAGGACTTTTAAGAGAAAAACACACCAAGCAAAGCTAGCTGTTCATTTTTTTAACAGCTAGCTTTGCTCTGGCTTTTATATACAGGTGAAACTCGAAAAATTAGAATATCGTGCAAAAGTTCATTAATTTCAGTAATTCAACTTAAAAGGTGAAACTAATATATTATATAGACTCATTACAAGCAAAGTAAGATATTTCAAGCCTTTATTTGATATAATTTTTATGATTATGGCTTACAGCTTATGAAAACCCCAAATTCAGAATCTCAGAAAATTTGAATATTGTGAAAAGGTTCAGTATTGTAGGCTCAAAGTGTCACACTCTAATCAGCTAATTAATCCAAAACACTTGCAAAGGGTTCCTGAGCCTTTAAATGGTCTCTCAGTCTGGTTCAGTTGAATTCACAATCATGGGGAAGACTGCTGACCTGACAGTTGTGCAGAAAACCATCATTGACACCCTCCACAAGGAGGGAAAGCCTCAAAAGGTAATTGCAAAAGAAGTTGGATGTTCTCAAAGTGCTGTATCAAAGCACATTAATAGAAAGTTAAGTGGAAGGGAAAAGTGTGGAAGAAAAAGGTGCACAAGCAGCAGGGATGACCGTAGCCTGGAGAGGATTGTCAGGAAAAGGCCATTCAAATGTGTGGGGGAGTTTCACAAGGAGTGGACTGAGGCTGGAGTTACTGCATCAAGAGCCACCACACACAGACGGGTCCTGGACATGGGCTTCAAATGTCGTATTCCTCTTGTCAAGCCGCTCCTGAACAACAAACAACGTCAGAAGCGTCTCAAGCGCTCTCAAATTCCAAATTTGAGAGCAAATTTTGCATCTCATTTGGAAACCAAGGTCCCAGAATCTGGAGGAAGAATGGAGAGGCACACAATCCAAGATGCTTGAAGTCCAGTGTGAAGTTTCCACAGTCTGTGTTGGTTTGGGGAGCCATGTCATCGGCTGGTGTTGGTCCACTGTGCTTTATTAAGTCCAGAGTCAACACAGCCGTCTACCGGGACATTTTAGAGCACTTCATGCTTCCTTCAGCAGACAAGCTTTATGGAGATGCTGACTTCATTTTCCAGCAGGACTTGGCACCTGCCCACACACTGCCAAAAGTACCAAAACCTGGTTCAATGACCATGGTATTACTGTGCTTGATTGGCCAGCAAACTCGCCTGACCTGAACCCCATAGAGAATCTATGGGGCATTGCCAAGAGAAAGATGAGAGACATGAGACCAAACAATGCAGAAGAGCTGAAGGCCGCTATTGAAGCATCTTGGTCTTCCATAACACCTCAGCAGTGCCACAGGCTGATAGCATCCATGCCACGCCGCATTGAGGCAGTAATTAATGCAAAAGGGGCCCAAACCAAGTACTGAGTACATATGCATGATTATACTTTTCAGAGGGCCGACATTTCTGTATTTAAAATCCTTTTTTTGATTGATTTCATGTAATATTCAAATTTTCTGAGATTCTGAATTTGGGGTTTTCATAAGCTGTAAGCCATAATCATAAAAATTATATCAAATAAAGGCTTGAAATATCTTACTTTGCTTGTAATGAGTCTATATAATATATTAGTTTCACCTTTTAAGTTGAATTACTGAAATTAATGAACTTTTGCACGATATTCTAATTTTTCGAGTTTCACCTGTATATAGTCTAAAACCATGTCCTAACCAGGTTCGCGACAAAGCAACAATTTTCCAGTGCTGAATAATTGTCTGTCCTCACAGCACACAAAATGCTGTGGAAAGTGAAAAAAATCATAGCCAATCAGAGCACTCTTTATATTTTAATATATAGCTATGCGGAGAAAAGTTTGGACCAATTATATTTTACTGTAAGTTGGGTTAGTGCTTAATTTGTAAATTGTAAGGTCACGGAAACAAGGCCATGTGACAGATCCATACGTTTTGGGAGGCTTCACGGAATATATATGAAAATTAACATGAGTAAAGGTGCATTCAACAATCAACGGTTACTGCAGCTGTTTTACATGTACATTGATATTGCAAGTTACTGACAACCTTATTATTATAATTGATTTTTCATGAAACATACATTATTTACAGGTCATTGCATACATTTCTTTCAAATTTGCATGAGGTGTGAAATCCACTAAAATAAGAGTCGAATTTGAATGAGATCTGGCTTGTTCAGACAAAAATTCAACCAAGAGTGGGGCAACCCAGTATGACACGATGAAATTATAAACCAAACGACAAAATATCTCGATCATGGTCACAGCTGGTTAGAAGAAAACCTCAGATAACATGGAAGATTTAACTGTTTTGTGAGTCTGCATTTGAGTGACACACTCTACCTGTCTGACTGGTCGTGATGTTGACATGGACTTGCAGTTTCGGGGTCGGGCTCAGAACAGACACCCCGTTTACTGCCTCTATGCTGAAGGTGTAGTTGGTGTTGGATAGCAGATCTGTGATCAGCACTTTAGGAAACGAGAGACCAAACTGCCTGGGAATGAAATGCACACTGCTGCTGCAGGGATTACACATCTTGCCATCGCTGGCGCACTTCCTGCAGTGGATGCTGTAGGTGACATCCCCTCGCCCACCGCTGTCTCTCGGAGGACTCCATTCTAGAGTCACAGAGGTGTCATTTAGGGTGGAGATCGGGTTCTCTGGTGCAGATGGAGGTCCTGAGAGAGAATAAGAGTGAAAACATAAATATGAGAGTTACATGCACTGCTTTAAATGCTAGAGTAGTCAGCTGCTTACAGAGGCAGCATGTTAAGCCATCCTAGGTGCACTACTAATGTGAAGGCTGTTTCAAAAGGAGGACATTGTAATTATGCTGCATCCTAAGATACCTTGTTTTGCCCAAATTCTAAGACAGCAGAATGCTGTTCCCAGAATGCTTTGCTTTCAAAAAAATAAATCCAAAATGGCAGACAAGGTTAAATAAATGTTGAATATAAATAATTTATATATTTTGCTAAAAATTGTTTAGTGTAGTTAAAAATGTATTTCTTTATTTGTGTGTTATGTATTAATTATGCTTATCAGAAGGAATTTGCCCGAAGCTGTCACTCCTTATCAGGCAAGCAGGCAGTGTGTGAGGTGAAGGAGGGCTGAAGTGTTTTTTTTTTTTCTAAAACAAAGAAAATGCAAGTCATCCGCAAGAACAAGCAAGGAGTGTTGTGTAGGGCTGTACAGGGTTGTGATGTCCCCGAAAAGATTTTGCTGGCGATATAAAATTAAGCAATATATTTAATATATTAATATAATGTTTATTTAACTTTTATTTGGCCACTTTATTTCCTATAGAGTGCATGAGGCTACTTTCATTATCCTTCAGGGCTGAAAAATTCATCATTAATCATAATTACTGTTTATTAAACCACAAAAGGTGTTATTAAATTAAATGAATAGCCTACATTATCATATATACTGTGTGCAAAAAAAAAGTATCAATATTAATAGTAATAAGAAAAAATAATACAAAATATGAATTACACAATACAGAAATTACATATAAAAATTGGCTTTTTATTTAGTTTTGGCACACTTCCAGTTTAAGTCCGGTCCACACACTGTTATATCAGAATACAGAAACGGATAAGTTTTCCATTGCAACAGATACAGTTACAGATACAGTTAATGGCTTCGATGCACACCCCTACTTATCAGGGTATCACACTGATACCTAAGCAACATAATATTTTACTAATATGTTGTTGCTAATGTAGAGCTTTATAAAATCTATTTAACTTAGAATGCTTCATTAGGGGTGTTCAGACCGAACACATTCTTGTGCTGAACAAAAGCTAGACGCAACAGAATGCAGGTGTCTCGAGATGCATCTTTAAAGGTTAAAATTCTTCTTCTTCATAAGTCATCTAAAAAAAAACACAGCACTCCTCTGTGAGACGCTGAAAAAAAAACCTGTTCTGTGCGAGAAGCACAGTAACGGTCAAAGACGTCTGTCTTGTGCATATATAAATTGTCTAAAAGTTGAAAAATACACAGTAATATTGCATATGGTGTGAACGCCCCTTTAAAAGACAGCTACCTATTCAGGCAGCAGGCAGTGAAGCAGTTAATTAGATTTTGGAACAAAGAATGATTTCAGTTCTCAAAGTTTGGGCAATTGAAAAACGCATGGATAAGTGCAAAACTGCATATGTTGTTAATGCCTCTTAGAAGACAGCTGCCTGTAGACAGTAGGCAGACGGGCAGTTCACTAGATTTTGTGATGAATCTACACAAGCAAGGCTGATAACCCCTACAGTTAAATTTCTCTTTTACTTTTTTCTGTTTTTGCAAACCAGAAATAGGAAGACCCATACTGTGCAGCACACTCTCTTAAGTAAGTACACCAACTGAGACAGCAAAGAATAAATAAATATGAAGAAAAACCTAGAGGTTCTTCTGTGCTGTTTAGCTGCAGCTTTAATGCTGAGAGCTTTCCATAGTGCTATGCTGCAGTACCTCAGGGGAAGCATTCATAGTGTTAAAAATGTTTTCATACAATAAAAGTGAATGGGGACTAACATTTTATCTACTTTTCGTTTTCCACGCAAGAAACAAAGCCATATGGCTTTAGAACAACATAAGGGTGCGTATATGTTGACAGAATTTTCTTCTTGAGTGCACTATCTCTTTAAAGAAAATACTTTTTATGGTTTGCAAACTTGCCACTGTGCTCAACTACAGCAATCTACTTTGTTTGGCAGGGTCTTTGGAACTGATTCTCATTTGTAGTTATATGCACATATAAGATGAGAAGAGTAAAATATGGCCAAAGGAAAAAGAGGAATACAGGGAGATTGTAAAATTTTCCAATGCACAAATTCCACATAGACACATTGTTTTTGCAAAGCCTCACTAATCAAACCCGCTCATCTCTATTCTTAGAGAGTGAAGGATGTGTTCTCTGCTCAAAGGGTTTGAAGAGCCTGGCAGAGGGTTTGAGGATGGAGAGAGTAAATGAAGCAGAGGTTCAGGTAGGAGAAGTTTAAATGCCTGTGGAAATGACATTTCAACAGATCTACAGGCCAGTGGAAAGGGAGTGTTCCCCTGGGATCCAGATCTCTGAGTGGTTGTGTTTGTGGTCACCTGCGAGTGAAGAATTCTCTTTGTTGCACCACCTAAATATCATTACAGCCACTCAAAGATAAAAGAAAGTGAGAATCCAATCAAGTGTTCTCCAACTGGATTAACCACCTATTTCTGTCTGCAATAAAAACATATTCTTAATAAGTATTTTTGTCTCGTTTTCCAATAATAATTTTTATTTTAAAGGTGATGTGTGTAATTTCTGCATCAGAACTGGCACTGTAAAATTAATGACCAACAGTTCCCCATCTGTCGCTCTATTCGACGTTGTGTCGAAGAAGCGACACTAGGGGTCTTGAGAGCCTTTTGCATCTCTGATCTATGAGAAAAGGCCAATGAGAAATTGACCGACAGAATTTGCATGTCCCACCCCGGACATACGGTATAAAGGGAGGGAAATGCATCTGTTTCTTTCAGAAATTTTCTTCGGAGCCGACTGATTGTGTGAGCAGCGAGCTGCGATTCACAAAAACTGTTCCTCTCATCTCTCAGAGGGTAACTGTTGGATCTACGCCGCATATCAGCGGCTTTCTCCTTCTCTGCACAGCAGTGCAGCTTGCCCCTGGGCACTTCGACAGCGCTTTTAAAAGAGAATGTTTTCCTAAAAAAGTTTATTTCTCTATAAGAGCAATACACAGCTGGCGTTGAACGTCCTTTTCAGGATGCGTCTTTTTAAAGATGTCTTTTCGCCTGTGTGTAGTTTCTGGAAATGGTTGATTTCTCTCCACTTCTGACGGTCATAAAATGGTTGGTTCATGTTCTCAGTGCGAGAACATAGCCATGGCAGCATTGCGGTCGTGGTTTTCATTCTTAACGAGAGAAAGCCACTTCAGCCGCCCCTTCAGAGTCCCCTACTAGCCACTGGAACGCGGCGGGGTTGGAGACCGCCGACCGCGTGCGGGGGGAGGGCTCGCCGCCGAACGCCTGGAGCGGGAGAACCGCTGCCAGGGGCGGGGGGAGGCCCCTTCGACTCCCCGGGAACGCGGCGGGGCGTTCCGTCCGCCAGGGGCTGAGGACTGCCTCCGATCTGCCCGGAGAGGCGCGGCTGTCGTCCTGTAGAGGGTGGAGAAGTGGCTGAGGAACGAGCTACGGCGTATCAGAGAACCGGCAGGTACGTGTTTTTTTTTTTTTTTTTTTATCTCTCTCTCCTCTCTCTCTCGACCGGGTGGACCTCTTGCACCTAGCGCCCTTTCCCTCCGCTGAGGTAAAACCGTGTGCTCTTATCCCAGGAGATCCCACTAACTCGGCTCCCTGGATGACTCCTCCCGAGCCCTCTGGTCCGCGAATTCAGCAGAAGAATTTGCCGACCAAATCTATTGTGGGTACTCAATCTACCCTGTACTGGAATAGGTGCTTCACAGGAAGGGCTCCTATGTGGACTTACCCCCTGTATGTATTTTCCGCGGTACGGTCCCCTTGCGAGCAGACCCGCGTCTCCCTTGGGCAGGACTCACGGACCCCTGGTCGCTGTGTTTGTAGCAACTCCTACCTCCCAATGAGGTAGGATCTACCACTGCGCCATTCTCCACATGTGACCTAAAAACCAATGTGATGTATTTCAACACTCTTTCCCTCCCCCAGTCTGGGGAGGTGTGGTATCTGCAGGGTCTTTCCCCCCTGAAAGAATAGGAAAACTGGGAAAGATCACCTTCCCCTATGCATATGATAGCGTTAAGATGGCCCCAGCTGCTTTAACTCTATGTGAGAAACATAGAGAGAGAAAATGCATGGCTGGCGCGGTCTTGTTCCCCCCTATTGGGGGTAAAGAACCAGAAGGCTTTGACGATTTTATGGGGCGTTGTGCAGCCTGACACAGCAAGTCGCTTTGGCACGTAAAATACCTGCCCGCTCCTGTGTCAGCAGTACACATACACGGCTCAGCACATGGCGTGATTTAAATTGGACCCCTAGTGTCGCTTTTTCGACACAACGTCGAAGTGAGCGACAGACGGGGAACGTCTAGGTTACAGATGTAACCTCTGTTCCCTGATGGAGGGAATGAGATTGTTGTGTCCTCCCGGCCACGTCACTGAACCAAGCCACTGTTGCGGCCGAACCTCGTTGTCGGCTCCTCAGAAAAATCCTGAATGAAACAGATGCATTTCCCTCCCTTAATACCCATATGTCTGGGGGCGGGACATGCAAATTCTGTCTGCCAATTTCTCATTGGCCTTTTCTCATAGATCAGAGATGCAAAAGGCTCTCAAGAGAGACCCCTTGTGTCGCTTCTTCGACACAATGTCTCGTTCCCTCTATCAGGGAACGGTGGTTACATACATAACCTAGATGTTTCTAAAACAGTTGTTTCTGCACTGAACTTGGATACGAGGATGTATTTTAACATTACTAAAATAACACACTTCACCTTTATGTGAGTATGAATGGAATATAGGATTTTAATTGGGTGTTGATCTGTCCAAATTGATGAGTGTGATTTATGGCTGGTATCTAAGTTATAACATTAGCACATCATTTTAACTTATTCCATGTATCTCATATCTCTGCTGTTGCCCCAATTTATTTAATCTTTTCATTAGGCAGACAGAGTGTTTATATGTGTACGTGTTTGTATTTTGTGGTGGGAAGTGAGTTGACATGTTAGTGTGTGTGTGATGTACAGAACAACAAATGAAGGTCATTAAGAACATCCATATGTTTTGCTGCATGCATGATTTGTCTTATCAGATGAGTGAGTCCACTAATTAAGGTATTTTATACGGGTTTATTTTCTTTCTTTTTTCGAACGAATGTGATGTCACAGCTCCCTGCACCACCAACACACACACACACACACACACTTGTTTTTATATCATTGTGTGATATCATAGACTTCCATGGATTTTATACAGATCTAAAGATAATTTCTACCCCCTAACCCTACCCCTAAACCTAACCCTCGCAGAAACGTTTTTGCATTTTTACATTTTATAAATAACATCGTTTGGTATGTTTAATAAGCCATTTTCCTCATGGGGACAGCTGGCTGGGCCAGTTGGTCCCCACAATGTAGTGTAAACATGTATACACACGCACACACACACACACACACATATACTTGTTATAGGCAATGACTCACTCTCCTGGTCTATTTAAGATGATCTCACCAGTCTTGTAAATGCAGTTCTAAACGTCCAATCTGATGTGATGTATGATGATGAGACAGTGATGGAGGTGAAAATGTAGTGCACCCAGTCTATAAGAATAAATAAGGAAAAGAGCCTCTAGCCTCACTCTTATAAACAATTTGTCCATGCATTCATCAATCTATTAACTTATTCATCCATCACTAAACCATCCATGCATAATGACATCCACCTATCCATTCATCTGGCTTTCCATCACTTCATGAATACATGAATCAGCCATCCACCCACACACCCACCCACCCATCCATGCATCATTGCATCCACCTATTCATACACCCAACTTTCCAACAGATCATCCACATTACCTCCATCCATTCACCCACCTATCCATCCATGCTTTCAACTTTTTATCAGTTCATCCATCTGTCCAACCATCTATTCACTGAAGTGTTCACCCACCCTCGCACCCACTCATGCATGCATAATTACATCCACCTATTTATTAATACACCTATCTTACCATCAGTTCATCCACCCATGCATCTCTCTATCCATTAATAAACCCTTCATGCATTCATCCATCTAGAATAGTTTTTTTTGTTTTTTTGTTATAGTGTTGTTGGATCACTCACTGGTGCAGGCCATTGACCGCGGGTCCAGGTCGGCTCTGTGAAATCCCTTCTCGCAGGAGCACTCAGACGCTTTCTCCTGATGGGAATAACTGTGGGGAGGACACTTGGTGCAGTATGCATCCAACGAAGAGGCCTTGTAGGTGCCTGGTCTGCAGGCTGCAAAATAGAAACACAAAAAAGACAAAAAGTTTACATGCACACCTATATCCCAGCTAGACAAAACAGCTTAAGATGGTCATGCCTTTTTTTTTTTTTTTCAAACATGGTAGCTGATTAGTCCAAGGTGACCAATATGATCTTCTAGGTTGACCACCAACTCTCACCAGGTTGATCAAGATTGTCTACTAGCTGATGTACCTATGTTTATCTAGCTACCATCACGCTAGACTAGAATAACCATCAATACCAGGTAATGACCAGAAACGTCCATAAACCATCAGACCATATACCATAAGGCTTGTCTAGATAACCAGCTTTGACCAGCTAAAAACAAACAAACAAACAAAAACATAAACACATAAAATCTCCTACCATCAGGTTGGTTTAGATCAAACATCTAAACCAGCTAATGACCATAATTGACCAGCTTTGTACAAATACAGACCATTTTAAACCAGTTCCAATCAGGCTGGTCTAGATTAACCATCACCACCAGCAAATGAACAACCAGTATCAACCAGCTAAAAACAATGTACCATCAGACCTTATACCATAAGGCTTGTCTAGATAACCAGCTTTGACCAGCTAAAAACAAACAAACAAACACATAAAATCTCCTACCATCAGGTTGGTTTAGATCAAACATCTAAACCAGCTAATGACCATAAACAACCAGCTACAACAAACTAGAAACCATGTAAAACCAGAAGAGGGTTTTTAGTTGAATTTTCCCTCTGGGAATATTGGCTTAAAATATATCAGTCTCACTTTTTCAGTTCTGTGTAACCATCTTAGTGTTCTCTCTCTGTTTTAGTTTGTCTGAACTTAAATACACATCCTTTTCTCATTTTCTGAAATGTTAAAACATTCTGTGTTCTGTAAAAATGGGTCAATCAACATGGACTTAAATAACCAGTGGAGAAAAATGAGCCCAAGTGCAGGAATTACAAATAGTTTCTTGTAGTTGAGCATCCCTTAAGGGCTCTGCAAAACCAAAACACATCCTTGAGACCTGATTTCAAATTCCAACATTTCCCTTCCTCAGAATACACCACAAATATGTTTACAAATTTAGGCAATACGATCCTCTTTCTTAATCTATGGGCAATTTTGAGGGGAGGCAACTATCTATCTCTTATTCTTTCTCAGTCTTTCATTTATCTCTCTTTCTTTCTTAACATCTGCCTCTCACATTCATTTGTTTGCCTCAAAGACCCAATGGATGACCCAATTTCTCAGCCCCTATGAGGAGCCACACGGAAATATGTGAGGAGGAATTCAGCCTTTTATCCAATTACAAATATGAAGTGTTCACACAAACACAAGTGTAGAGTTGAGGATGTGGAGGAGTAGATGGCAAGCATGACTTTAGTTCAGCGTTAGCCTGCATTAGCTCAAGGCACCCATAAAATAAAACCAAACAAGTCTTGTGCATATTCTAATGTATGCAAATTCAGAGGCCCATGTGAATGTTAATGAATTGAAAAGGTCATATTTATTTGATTGCCTTGCAGCTCGGCACTCATTGAGGGGATGGTGCTGAGGGGGTGGTGGTTTGCGATGGTGCATCTCAGGGGTAGAGACGTAAATTCACAGTGCAGTTAAGGCAAGAGCGCAAGCAATCTGCACCACAAGCAAATTAGACAATCCTGCCGGCAGCCGAGGTCAAGCCATCGCTGTCGGAAACACAATTCAATTGATGGATCAATGCAATGATGAATTTATCCTCATCTTGATTGCCTGTGTGAGTGGTGAAGGTCACAGATTTAATCAAGGTCTTCAGCTCGCCTGCTTGCCCATAAATCTATACCCAGTGGAGAGTGGCGGGCTCAGCCTGCACCTCAATGATCCATTCTTCGCCTCGGTTCCTTTGCATTCACACGCAATTCACTGCTTTCTGTCTTCTCTTCTGAAAAACACTGAAACTGGTATCAATTGCAAACTGTTAGCCTAAATATTAATAAATTGCTTATCATGGTTTTGAGTATTAATATATTTGCCCTTTCCAGTAAACACAGCTATTCTAATCAAGGAATCTTCTTATTAGAAGATCAGGCATATACTGTACTGTATCATATTATCTTTGACATATTAAGCGATGTATGAATAACATGGCCCAGGGCCAGTGGAAATTATTTCCATGACTTTCACACATTGTCACTATCGAATGCTATCTTGGACATTGTGGCACGGTGGAGGGTGGGACCGGGGCGTGATTACGCACGCCCGGTCCCGTATTAGGCCGATCAAGCCGTCAAGAGGGATAAAGGCCACTCGCGGATGGCAATGCGAGAGAGAGAGATCGGTCACGGACATGTCCGTTGTCTTATGTGTTTGTATTTTGAGTTTTACATTAAACCTTCAGTTATATGTCATGCTGGTTTCTCGCCTCTTCCTTGCCCGTGAAAATGAACTGTGTTACATTGGTGCCGAAACCCGGGAGGGAGGAGGGATGCCCATCGCAGAGTCCTCCACACTGCCGTCCACCCCGGGGAGCGCCGCTGCCTTCTGCCGGGTGACGGAGTAGCCCGACCGCCCAGATGCGGGAAACGGCCGCCGTCCGCGGGGCGAGTGGGGACTGGATTCCCCGACTGCCTGGAGCGAAGGAGCCGCTGCCGGGGGTGGAGGAGTGCCCTGCCGTCCCCAGAGACGCGGAGGGGTCGAGGGAAGACTGCTGTCCACGAGGGGAGGAGGGAAGAAACTCCCCGACTGCCCGGAGCGGTAGGGCCGCTGCCAGGGGTGGAGGATTGTCTCCACTCGTCGCCAGGAAAGCAGAGGGGTGTTCTGTCCGCTGGGGGTCGGAGGTTGACTCCGGTTCGCCCGGAGAGGAATGGCTGTCGTCCGCCGGAGAGCGTGGAGGAGTGCTCGAGGACCACGCGATGGTTCATCAGAGAACCGGTGAGAGAGCCTTTTCTCTCTCTCCTCTCTCTGCCGCTCTGCGTTGGCCTTTTCCCTCTTTTATAAATTATGTTGTTTGTGGGAGGGGAGGTACTGCCCAGTGCAGGAAGGACCTCCCCCCCCCATTTTTAATTATTGTTGTTTCCCTCCCCTTGCCCCCTCCCTCATCCAGGTTGATGGGGGTCCCCAGCCTGAAAGAACGGGGGAGGAATGTGGCACGGTGGAGGGCGAGACTGGGGTGTCATTACGCACGCCTGGTCCCGTATTAGGCTGATCAAGCCGTCAAGAGGGATAAAGGCCACTCGCGGATGGCGATGCGAGAGAGAGAGATCATTCACAGACATGTCCGTTGTCTTATGTGTTTGTATTTTGAGTTTTACATTAAACCTTCAGTTATATGTCAAGCCGGTTTCTCGCCTCTTCCTTGCCCGTGAAAATGAACTGTGTTACAGACATATTTATGTGGAACCTGACCTCTGGTTCCCTTACAGACTTTACGTCACTTCCTGTGTTTGTAGCCTGCTAGCATTTTTAGCATCGCTTAGCTATCTGTTTTCAGCTTTTATCTTTAATATCTGCCATTTTTCAGCATGCATCAGGTTTTCCCCCCACATTATTCTCTTATCATGATTCAACTTCATGCATTTTTCCACATGCATCCGCCTTCTATTTTTATCGCAAATAAACTGCGTGCATTTTACAGCACGCTCACATTTTACCATGCACACCCATTTTCTCCTCTGTGTTACACGGATTATTGCATCAATATAAAAGCAATGCTTATCAATAACAACCATAACAACAAACAATTGCGTGAAGGATTCACATCTATCTCAAACACTCACCGCTCAGATACAACCAACAACAACAAACAATTGCGATAAGTCATGGTATCCACTCATATTATTGCTTCCTGTATTGCATGCCATATGTTTATTATAGCTTCTTCCGTCAGCAGTGAGGGATTAACGTGATACATATAAGGAATAAGTCAGGCTGACGGAGAAGGTTAATGAGTTTGAGACCTGCATCTGTACACTAGTGGAGATCAGTGAGAAAGAGAAGCTGGTAGATACTGTTTTGGATTTGGGTAGTACAGCGAGCAACACAAACACTTTGGTTCCAGCTAAAGAGCCCCTGCTCAGCAAAGCGACACCACTCTCCCATTCCTGTTAGGGTTTCCAATCGAATCTCCCCACTCAGTGATGCACCCACTGAGAATCATGATGAAAGAGCCTTGGTCAAAGGTGATTCTATTGTAAGGAATATGGTAATAGACTCCAGCCACCATCGTTAAATGCATTTCGTGTGCCAGAGCATCTGACATCAGATCAAATTTACAAGTGCTGGCTAATGCTAGACACAGATTTTCTAAAATTGTTATTCATGTCGGCAGTAATGATATCTTGTTTCACCAGTCATAAATACAATATTGGGAAAATATTATAGAGGTGTGTGAACTTGCAAAAACAATGTCAGACACTGTAATATGCTCTGGCCCCCTCCCTGATCATCATGGTGATGAGGTTTATAGTATATTAGTTTTACTGAATGGCTGGATATCTGAGTGGTATCTAAGACCTGACCAGCTAAAGAGAGATGGACTACATGCCTCCAGGGAATGAGTGCCACTCTCCTCTCTAGTATTTTGGCTCATAGTCTTAATAATGATAGTATCTGACTAACTGTGGCCCAGTTAGTCAGGAAACAGTCAACTGGGGCTTTTCCACTGCACGGTACAACTCGACTCTGCTCGCTTTTTGAGGTTTTCCACTGTGGATAGTACCTGATATCTGATACTTTTTTTAGTACAACCTCGGTCGAGGTTCAAAGCGAGACAAGCCTATACTAAATTTGATGTCAAAATCCTGCAGATCACTGACTGGTCAGGGAGAATCGCCACTACCAGCGTCACTGGATTTCCGGCATGCGACATCAACTCGCTAGTTTTAAAGTTTTAGTAACAGCGATAGTGGTATCATTTGTTCACGTGACTTTCAAACTGTGAAAAAGAAATGGCTGTGCACAAAACCACACTGTTGTCAATAAACGAGGTGCAGATGGTCCACTCGTTAGCAATGAGCGAAATGAAATAGTCTCTCAGGAAGTGTATCAGCTGTTGGCCGCACACGGCTACCACCAGGCCTACCAACGGTGTAGGGAAAAGTCAAAAAAACTTAAAAGTGACTACAGAACCATCAAGGAAAATTGGAAGTGGTTCGACCAAATGGACGCTATCTAAACCGGTGAGCAATGGGAGGGAGAGTGCCCTGGACTGGCGTTGATCCACGATGGAGGATGGTATGTTAACTCTGTACTCTGCTTGAAAGCTTCACTTTATTTAGTTGGCCAGCTACTGGAAGCATGCTTCTAAAAAAAAAACAGGCCAATTTAACTGTAAAATCACCATGCAACAACTGATTTATGAAGGAAAATTAGCTAGTAGCTAACAGCTAGCTGTCGTGTTATTGTTTTGATCAGTTTGTGTCGTGTTTAAGATGATGTCACGGCAGTAGAGGCTATGACGATCAGCCTATAATCCCACCCACATTGAGGTGGCACTGAACTGCAATGGAAATGCAAGCTCAGAAATGTAAAGCGAGGTGAGCTGAGGCGAGGCGAGTCGAACCGTAACGTGCAGTGGAAAAGTGCCAAAACTGGCTAATCAGAACATCTGCTAGCTGCCTTGAGACGTCACACAGGTCACATAAACTACAACATATAGAGACTGTATCACCTAGATATCATATAGAGACTGTGTCTATTCCCCGAACTACCAAACACAAACCCCTTACTAAATCATTTATAAAAAATGTTTGATTATGGTCAAACTTGAAAAAAAAAAAAAAAAACATTTAAGATAAACATCATATAAAGATAGGGCTACTAAATATTAGATCTCTTTCAACCAAAACACTAATTGTAAATGAAATTATTACAGATCATAGTTTGGATCTGTTCTGTTTGACTGAAACCTGGTTGACTGAAACAGGAAACCTGTTGTGAAAGGCACTATACAAATAAAATTGACTTAACTTGACTTGGGAGCCATTCAGACTGAATGCATTCTAGCATTCTAGCATCATTTAACTTGACACGGCATCTTAAAAATGCAGCACTACTGTGTGAGATGCATAAAAAAGGCAAGACAAAGAGCAACACTCAAAGACGTCTATCTATCGCAAAGGTTCTCAACCAGGTGGCTGTGGCCCATTAACAGCCTTAGCATTCTTTAAAGGAGGCCGCAAGATGACTACACATTATAAATTATATATATATATATATATATATATCTGTCAATCTGTTGACACTGCTATTGTCTGGGTGATGGGGGCCTTCACATATTGTTTTGGAAAATAGGGGGCATTGTAGTCAAACAATTTGAGAACCACTCTAATCATCTAGTGTATGTGTAAAACTTGACTCGACAGGGGAAGAAGGGCACGATGACAGGAGGGAGAACTCAAAGGTATGGGTTTTTAATTTCCTCAACATAAAGGTACAGGACTGAACATAAACTACTTGTAACAAACACAGGGTTTCTCATAAATATAAACATAAACTTGTAGGCTTCAGCTGCCAACACTAGACTGGCCCCCTCACTGGCGTTGTTGTGGCTCTTATATGCCGCTCTCCCCATGCTCACTGAAATCAGAGACAGGTGTTAGACATATTTAAGCTCAGGTGCAAGCGCCCTTACCGCTCCCCCTCTCCGGACGGGCGCTTGACCACGCCCCCGCTGCCACATACCCCCACCGCCCGACTCAGGCCGGGGCGTCATCCGGCCTGCCTACCACTCCCCCCCCATTTCTGGAAAGGAAGTCGGCGACAGCCATCTGCACCCCCGGTCTGTGGACCACCTCGAACTTAAAAGGCTGGAGAGCCAGATACCAACGGGTGATCCGGGCGTTAGTATCTTTCATGCGGTGGAGCCACTGCAGTGGGGCATGATCCGAGCAGAGGGTGAAGGCCCGCCCCAGCAGGTAGTAGCGGAGTGTGAGGACCGCCCACTTGATAGCTAGACACTCCTTCTCCACGGTGCTATACTTCGTCTCCCTCAATGAGAGCTTCCTGCTGATGTATAGCACCGGGCGCTCCTCCCCCTCCACCACCTGCGAGAGTACGGCCCCCAGCCCTCTGTCTGAAGCATCCGTCTGTAATAAGAAAGGGAGAGAGAAATTAGGGGAATACAAGAGCGGCCCCCCACAGAGTGCGGCTTTAATTTGTGTGAACGCCTGCTGGCACTGTTCCGACCATTGGACCGGATCTGGAGCCCCCTTTTTAGTAAGGTCAGTCAGCGGGCTGGTGACGTCCGAATAATTAGGTACGAACCTTCTGTAGTAGCCAGCCAGCCCCAGGAACTGCCTCACCCCCTTTTTGGTCTTGGGCCTAGGGCAAGTCGCAATCGCCGCGGTTTTATCAATTTGGGGATGCACCTGGCCATGGCCCAAGTGGAACCCCAGATACCGCACCTCCACACGCCCAACCGCGCACTTCTTAGGGTTTGCAGTGAGCCCCGCCCGCCGCAGCGACTTCAGGACCGCCCTCAGATGTTGTATATGCCGCTGCCAGTCATTACTATAAATAATAATATCGTCTATGTAGGCAGCGGCGTAAGCAGAGTGCGGCCGGAGGACACGGTCCATTAAACGCTGGAACGTGGCTGGGGCCCCGAACAAGCCGAACGGAAGTGTCACGAATTGGTGTAATCCAAACGGCGTGGTGAAGGCTGTTTTTTTGCGGGATATTGGTGTCAAGGGGATCTGCCAATAACCCTTTGTTAAATCCAATGTCGAATAAAAGCGAGCAGTACCTAACCGATCGAGCAGTTCATCAACGCGGGGCATTGGGTACGCGTCAAATTTAGACACCGCGTTGACTTTTCTATAATCCACACAGAACCGCACCGACCCGTCACTCTTGGGAACAAGAACGACTGGGCTGGACCAGTCGCTGTGGGATTCTTCTATTACTCCCATATCAAGCATGGCATCTAATTCGTCCCGGACAATTTTCTTTCTATGCTCGGGGAGGCGGTAAGGGCGGCAACGAACGACCGTCCCTGGCTCGGTCTCGATATGGTGCTGGATGAGGTTTGTGCGACCCGGCAGGGGAGAAAACACGTCCGCAAACTCCTTCTGCAACCTGGCAACCTCTGCTCGTTGGCACGGGGAGAGGTGGTCTCCACAAATGACCGGGGTATTGGGATCTGGGTTCGGATTTACCTCCGGTCCGAGTTCCGCCCTCTCCGGGACCACCGTAGCCAACGATACAGGGACCGCCTCCCTCCACAATTTAAGGAGGTTGAGGTGGTAGATTTGACGCGCATTCCCTCTGTCGGTTCGCTTAACTTCATAATCGAGATCCCCCACTCGTCGTGTGACCTCAAAGGGCCCTTGCCACTTGGCGAGTAATTTGGAGCTCGATGTGGGAAGCAATACAAGAACTTTATCTCCCAGTGCAAATTCCCTCAGCTGCGCTCCCCTGTCGTACAGCCGGCATTGACGTTCTTGAGCCCGGAGCAAATTCTCCTGTGTTAGTTTTCCCAAAGTGTGGAGCTTTGCTCTGAGGTCAAGAACGTATTGAATTTCATTTTTGCTGTTTGTAGGTCCTTCCTCCCAGCCTTCTCGTAAGACATCTAAGATGCTGCGCGGGCGTCGCCCGTACAACAGCTCAAATGGGGAGAAGCCGGTTGAGGCTTGCGGGACCTCTCGCACTGCAAACAACAGGGGATCGAGCCACCTGTCCCAGTTCTTAGCATCCTCGTGCACGAACTTACGAATCATGTTTTTGAGGGTTCTGTTAAAACGTTCCACTAGGCCATCTGTCTGCGGATGATACACGCTAGTGCGAATCGATTTAATGCCCAACAGATCGTAAAGTTCGCGAAGTGTGCGTGACATAAAAGTTGTGCCTTGATCGGTGAGGATTTCTTTCGGAATCCCCACCCGGGAGATTATTTTGAAGAGCGCCCCAGCAACACTACGTGCTGAAATGTTGCTTAGAGGCACTGCTTCCGGATATCGCGTTGCGTAATCCACTAGGACTAACACAAAGCGATGTCCGCGTGCTGTCCGTTCTAATGGCCCGACGAGGTCCATTCCAATTCTCTCGAAGGGGACCTCGATCAACGGAAGAGGGCGCAATGGCGCTTTTGGGGTGGCCGGTGGGTTTACCAGCTGGCATTCGCGGCACGCCGCACACCACCTGCGGACGTCACCGCTAATGCCCGGCCAATAAAAACGGGCTATTAGTCGGAGCAGTGTTTTTCTTTCCCCCAGATGACCCGCCATGGGATTATAATGAGCCGCCTAGAATAACATTTCCCGGCGGCTCCGTGGAATCAAAAGCTGTGTCATATTTTCTTTCGTTTGAGTGTCCTGCGTCACTCTATATAGTCGGTCATTTATAATTGTAAAATAGGGGTGTGCGAGAGCGATGTCTGGCTGAAGACGCTGTCCATCGATCATTTTCACCTGGTCAAAGGCATGCTTGAGGGTTTCGTCCCGCGACTGCTCCAAAGGGAAATCCTCGTCAGGGAATTCCCTGCGAAGAGGAGGGGCGAGAGCCTCGCCCCTCTCCTCGTCATCCCGATTTGGAGCAGCCGAGGACGGCCCCGGCTCCGCCTCCCCTGTCAAAGCATCGCACATCGCACATCTCCCCACTTTAGTGCAGGACCCATCCGTATAAACTCCCCCCAACACATCTTTAAATGCTGGCCAATCGGTTCCCAAAATCAGAGGATGGGTGAGGCGGGGACTAACCGCTGCCTCCACTCTATGCTTTTTTCCCCGGAATTTCACTAACAAGGTCATCATCGGGTACTTGTGAATATCCCCATGCACACACCTCACCCTCACCCGTCTAGTTGTGCCCAAAGCCCCGGGTTGAACCAAGCGTTGATTGTGGTCTGATTGCAACCGGTATCCAGCAATGCTTGGTGTGTACCCCCCTGGATTCTTACCGGAATCCGGTACGCTCCAGCCCGATCGGGGGCAGCATGCGGGGGATCGGAGACCCGAACCACCGTCCCCACTTCCATCATCGGGCACTGATCACGGAAGTGGCCCGGGTCCCCGCACCTCCAACAGGCCGGCCCAGGCGCCACACCCGTACCTGCGTCGGCGGACGCCCCCACCTGAGGGGGAGAGCGGCTGAATGTGGCGGGGGGGGTGTGCGTTGCCACCGTGGGTCTCTGCCAGGCTCCTCGCCTGCGGGGGGCAGGAACAGACCCTGGAGGGAAGACAGAGCGAGAGGGGGGAGGGGGAGGGGGAAGAGTGGAAAAAAACACAGGGGAAGGAGAGAGAGAGAGAGAGGGCTCGTCCGCCCTCAGGATCACCGCCATGTGGTCCTCCGCGAGCTGAACGGCCGCCTCCAGCGACGCCGGGCGGTGGCACTGGACCCACTCCGCCGTTCTCTTGGGCAATCGCTGAGTGAACTGCTCCAGCACCACCTGATCGATTAGTCCCTCGACGTCGCGGTCCCCCACTAGCAGCCATTTCCGGCAGGCATCACGGAGCCGCTGGGCAAACGCGAACGGGCGGTCGGTTTTCTCCAACTTCATGGCCCGGAACAGCTGGCGGTTCTCTTCGGGACTCCGACCTACCCGTTGCATGATCGCTCTTCTCAGATCCGTATAAGCCAGGAGGTTCGTTGCAGGCAGTTGCTGAGCCGCGAGTTGGGCTTCCCCGGACAACAGAGGGACAAGGCGGGCTGCCCACTGGTCGCGCGGCCAGCCCCAGATTTCTGCGGTCCGCTCAAACAGATCCAGAAACGCTTCGGAGTCGTCCGTTGCCCCCATCTTCTGTAACGTGGGCGGGGGCAACGGGAAGCGATGGTCCGGGGTCGCGGCAGAGGCGGGAGCGACCTCCTGGCTGAGCAGGCTCCGGATGGCATGCCGGTCCTCTGCTTGAGCCCGCATGATCTCAAAAAACCGTCGATCTTGGTCCTCTCGGAGCTCAAGCAGGGACTGATGGTGGCTTTGATGTAACGCCGCGAGGGACTGGAGGACTTCGGTCAGCTGGGAGGACTCTACGGGGCGACCTTCCATGACGATTACTCCCGGGTTTCGGAACCAGTGTAAAACTTGACTCGACAGGGGAAGAAGGGCACGATGACAGGAGGGAGAACTCAAAGGTATGGGTTTTTAATTTCCTCAACATAAAGGTACAGGACTGAACATAAACTACTTGTAACAAACACAGGGTTTCTCATAAATATAAACATAAACTTGTAGGCTTCAGCTGCCAACACTAGACTGGCCCCCTCACTGGCGTTGTTGTGGCTCTTATATGCCGCTCTCCCCATGCTCACTGAAATCAGAGACAGGTGTTAGACATATTTACGCTCAGGTGCAAGCGCCCTTACCACTCCCCCTCTCCGGACGGGCGCTTGACCACGCCCCCGCTGCCACAGTATGTTTACCTTGAAAAACATAATAAAAACAAACAGTGCAGACTAACGCAAATATTAGACCCATTACAGTACATTTATCATTATATACAATTTATCTTTATGTTTGTTAACCTTTTATGGAACCATGCTCTACCAGTAGCAGGGATATTACTAATTATTCAATAACTTAGTACAGAAACAATTACCCTGGAGCAACCTGGGGTTAAGCGCATGCTCAAGGGCTCCAAATAGTGATGGCTCAAGCCTTGATCCTTGTGGAAATCGAACCAGCAACCTTCCAATTAACAACCATGTGCCTTTACTATTCCTTTAGTTTGCGTTTAGTTTTAGTTTCTTATTCAAATAAAGTGTTTTTTTAGATGGCCAATTGGACACATTCCATGGCCTCCTAAATAGTTATAAGCAAACAAAATGATTCAAATTAGGTTTGAGAGTTTGTTAGACTTGAGTGTGGTGGGCCTTTTGTTGAGTTGTTGGTGCTGGATAGAGATAGAGATGGAGATGGGTTAGGGCTGCTTTGCTCTCAGAAAGCCTAATCAGAGGCTGAGTGTCTGGGGTGAAGACTGGGCACAGTGCAGCTGTGCTGAAGAGGTTTGTCCTGCTGATGAGGGTTGCCTGGCTGCTCTTTCCTGGCACCGGTCCACAGTGGTATATCAGAACTCCCAGGCAGCCTGACCACACACATTCAAACAATCTGGAGCAAATACACACACACACACAGACCCATATGGCCAAAGGAAATTCCCTTTGGTGTAACAATCTTTAAAAGTCTTTCAAAGTGTTACTGAGAGGAGTAGTCTATGACCTCCAGCATCTGTTTAGATGACTTTCAAAGACTCAGCTTTACAACAACAGTTTCAGAAGTATGTGCTGAACTCAAGCAGTGGAAATAATACTGCAGAGAACTGGGCAAAGTATTGAATAGCCATAATTTGTTCATTCAGCCAAACCCAAATTATATTCAATGCAAATAATCTGAGAGTAAAACTGTGGAAATTGCTCATATTTGCGTCATACTGTTCAGGGAAGACCAATATTTATTTGAATGTCAGTGTTTGACTTAGAATTAAAGGGGGTAAGTTCAATTTGGTTCAAATTAACCTCTTGGTTGGAGCTGAGGACTTGCAGTAAGTAAATATGCAGAGACACGTTCAGTCCTCTTTAAAAGGAATTCATTTAGAGACACAACTTCTCTAAGCAGGTTTTTAACATGCTGACAGAAGAAATTAATAGATGCAAGGTCAGGTCTAAAACTCTCTCAAATAAATTGCATTTGTAAATGTACCCCTTTAAAATCACCACACAATAGCAAAGCACCACTTTTGTAACAAATTCACAACCTTACACATTCAACTTAAAGATGATAACAATTGGAATCATCTAATGTTGCAATGTTCCTGTTATTAAAAAAAAAAAAAAAAAACACAATCTATGTGCAGTTCCACAGTCAATTCGGGATGGACTTCAAAGACACTTCATCATTAATCTCACAATTCATACAACATCCCTTAATTTAAACACTGCCCTCCAACATTTACTCAGTTTACTCACATAAAAAGGCCTGTACTACTAGATGACTAAAATTGGCATTATATTAATGCGGAATATCCAGAGAGGAATGGGCTCCCCCAGCTGAGCCTGGTTTCTCCAAGGTTATTTTTCTTCATTAAATAACATCTTATGAAATTTGGCATTCCATGCCACAGTCACCTTTGGCTTGCTCACTGATGAATTCAAATCACTTTATTGATTTAAACCGAACAATGAGGACTTTAAGACAGTTCAGCATTTTTTGTTACAGCATAATTTTCTGAAAAGTTGCTTTTGAAACAATGTGTATTGTGAAAAGCGCTATACAAATAATAAGGACTTGACTCATGCATAGTCTGTAGGTCTCAGTTTTTGTAAGGTAGTTATTCAGCCTATGTATTTGTTCAATATCTGTTAGTTACCCTATCGATGGACTCATCCATATATCGCAAAGAAACTTATCTGATCCATGTCTGGTAGACATGACCCTATACCAGCCTAATTATACAGGCTTTCCTAGTTGTTTAGAAAACCCACAGATTAAACAAATATGTACTGTTGCATATACCTTCTTCTGTCCTCTCATCAGCCAATTAACAAGGACAATTGCATCTATGTGAACTTCTACAGTTAATACAGGATGGACTTCAAAGACATTAGTTATTGATCTTACAGTTCATACAAAATCTATGTTTAAACACTGACCCTTAACACTTAACAGTTTAATATTTTTAAACCATGACTTTAACTATACATAAGTAATATTGACATTATATTCATGATGTTAGCCAGAGTGGAACATTCCCCCACAGTGAGTCTGGTTTCTCCCAAGCTTATTTTTCCTATACAACCAACATTTTATGGAGTTTTGTGTTACTTGCCACAGTTGCCTTCGTCTTGCTCACTGGGGTTATAAATACAATTATTATTTAATTACTTATTTTTAAACACAATTGTATTTTATCAAACTACACATCGACATTGTAGATATAACAGTTTATCTTCTGGTAATGCCTGATCTTCCATAAAGCTGCTTTGAAACGATGTGTGTTGTGAAAGGCTCTATACAAATAAAATTGACTTGACTTGACTCTCTCAACTATCCATATCAATAAAAATGGCAAAAAGGCCAAAAAGAAAGAAAAACTTAAACTTGGTTTAGATTTGCTCTCACCACAGCAACGGTTCTTGTAGGATGCCTAGATTGGACTTTTGCAAAGCTGGCTTTTTGTGTAAGAGAGATTGTGTGTGTTTTAAGTAAGCCAGAGAGGGGAAAGATGATCCTCAAGAGAGTTTGAACATCTCGCACATCTCACATTGTAGCTCAACATCACACCCACTGCAGTCCTGCGTGGAGAGACCCAAATAGCCACCCACATAATGATGCCAGTAAGGAACTCAAACCACTGCCCAAAACAAGTTTAGTCAAACACCAAAGAAGTCAATTTCATTATAGATACATACGTACATTTTTTGTCTACAAAAAAGCTTTTAAGCATTTCCACGTAAGATGTGACAACTTGCCTGATATTTATGAAAAATACCCGTGTCCTGAGAACACGGCTCAAGCATTCAGTTAAAATCTACCTTTATTATGTAGTTGATTTTTGCTTGAAATCTGCTTGTGTGGTTAATGTAATTGTTTAATAATAGCAAAAATATTATGATTTTGAAATTTTAGTTAGATGGATAGAATTCAGACAACAAAAAAAATGTCATATGCCTGTAAAATGTTTAGTTTTAAAATGAATTAATTTAGCTAGGTTTATACCTATTATCCACAATTTGAATGGTATTTTCCTCCATCAAAAATGGAACGCTTCGAAAACTGTCTCTAGTATATTTAAATATAGTCATTTAGCAGACACTTTTATCCTAAACGATTTACAAAATGAGAATTAAACACAATTCGTCATGCAAAAGCCACCAATATCCGCAGGATCTCACCGGTAAGTTTTATACATAGCTGGAGTACTACAGAAGTTAGAGCAGAAGAAAGACAGAAGAAATTAAAAGATAATTTTTGAATCAATGACATTTGAAAACTGAAAAAGAAAATGTCTGGACGTGGCCTTAAATGCTAGAAACAAACATACTGTGCAAAATAAAAGTTTAAAACCAACATACAAAACCTCTGTTAGAGAAAACACACATTTGTGTAACTGAACTTTCAGTTCAAAATGTTATTGTTACCTAGATGAAGCAGTCGTGACAACGTCCCCGTGTGACAACTAGCGCTGGTCTCCCCTATCAATATTCTCTTCATATAAAGAGTACAACCCCTCATATAGAACAACAAAAAGCTTATTTTCATTTTTTTCCTTCACTGCAGCAGTACATCAAAGTGTTAAGCTCTGCTCCTCCCAACATATATACTCCTACTCAGGTAGTAAGCCAAAATAAATGGGGAAGCAAACGCTACAGAAAACTACATCTTGGATATCTCCAGGAGGTTTGCCTCATTAAAAAATTATACCCATCTGACTCCAGCTTTTTGTTTAAGGCAATCAATATCTTTTAGATATGATTTCTGAAGAAAAGAGAAGGGAAAACAACTGTTCAGGGAGGTGAGGGCTCATGAAAAGAATCCACTCAGTTGAAGTGTTGTTTATGAGATAAACTTAATCATCATCATTTTAATTTGCTGAGTGGCGGTCATCTATGGAATTTGATTACGGCATTGCTAAAATACTTTATGGTAGGAGCATTTTATGATCTTCAATAATTATCTGCCATGTTTTAATAATGTTTGTAAGAGAAGGAAAGAATGGGAGAGAGAGAGAGAGACATGTAGAAGATATAAAGTATGATTTATGTTAAGTGTACGTATCCATTAATGAACATGAATTGTCTGATCTCAGCAGTATCATAGTCAACTGCCAAGTGAGTAATCAATTACAAAATGAATAATTCACATGCAAACTCTTCATTAATGAGCTCACTTTTCATCTGCGATGCTTGATTCACTTCCTCTATCTCTTGAGTAAAAAGAATCCAACAGCCCAAATGTATGCCCTGTTGAAGTATGACCCGTTTGGGTCTTGCTGACTGCAATGCTGTCACGTTGCATCGATGTATCACTGATTGTAATCTAAACAAATTTTTGCTGTGCTAATTGGCTATCACGGCAGTAAACAGGCAGAACAGATTTCAACAACATGTCTCTTTATCCAATCAGACGTCAGAGCAAAGGTGTGTATTTTTCAATTACTGGCCTTTGCTCTGGTGGAAAACAAATTCACAAGACAGAAAATTACTAAGTCTGCTGCTGTCGCTGTGCTCATACATAATGTAAGAGTAGCCATTGTCTTTTAAGAACATGACAGTAACTAAACAGCACTCTTGTGCTGAGCACATACCAGTGCCTCTTCAATAAAGGTTTTTTCAAAAGCTAACTCGCATCAGCATCAATAAAGACAATGTTATTTGCATGGCAAAGACAAGCACGTGCCTCAGCGCTGGGGTCGCATGAATAAAGTTGCCACTTTCCCCCATTTTTTCCACTAAAAGTGAATCACTCTATTCGCATTGCAACGTTTATCAGAAAAAAAACCCCAAAAAACTAATAAAGCTTAAAGGGATAGTTCACCAGATGTGTAAGACTTTCTTCTCCTGAACACAAACTAAGATTTTTAGAAGAATATTTCAGCACTATAGGTCCATACAATGCAAGTGAATGGGTACCAACATTTTGAAAGTCCAAAAGGGCATAAAGACAACATAAACGTAATCCATACAATTCCAGTATTTAAATCCATTTATTCAGAAGCGATAAGAGTGGGTGAGAAACAGATCAGTTATTTTTACTATCAATCTCCACTTTCACTTTAATATACTTTTTTCATATTCACATTCTTTGTGCATATCACCACCTACTGGGCAGGGAGGATAATTTAGAGTAAAAAAGATGTACATATTAATCTGTTTCTCACCCATACCTATCACGTTACTTCTGAAGGCATGGATTCTTATGGATTACTTTTATGATGTATTTATGTGCATTTTGGAGAGTCAAATGTTGGTACCCATTCACTTGCATTGTAAGGATTAACAGAGCTGAAATATTCTTCAAAAAATCTTTGTTTGTGTTCTTGAGAAGAAAGTCAAAAATATCTGGGATGGCATGAGGGTGATTAAATTATGACAGAATTTTCATTTTCTAGTGAAGTATCCCTTTAACAATCTACAGTATGTCAAAAAGTAAATACAGAAGGAGAAAAAACAAGAAAGGTCTGTCTCCTCATTCATCCTACTGTGGGGAAATGCAAAAAAAAAACTTTATTTTTTTTGCTAGACCCTTTTTCTAGTCAGAATCTCTATTCAGTATACAGGCTGCAAGTTTTGTGTTTTTGATAAGATTTAGACAGAGCTCAATCTCATTTGAAATGTTCAATGATATTTCCAGATTTTCCATGGCTGTTGGAACCCTGAATGTTTCAAATCACTAAATGAAACATACAGTATGCTGCATTGTGGCAATGTATTGCATTGTGGTTTTAAACATACCAAATAAAGCAGAGAAGCGAATATAAAGAAATCTGGCATTTAGTCAAGCACACAGACCTAAAACTACTGGAGAACAGGGATGTGTCAATCAAGCCCTTTCTACAACAGTGCAGGATATGCTGGGGCTTTTTCCCCAACAAGTATGAAATTCATATGAAATACAGTCACATGAGAGAGCAATACCTGGTCCCGGGCAAAACAAGTGTGTGCGAGAGAGAGAATTCACAAGTTGAGGTGTCTCAGTGTCTCTCTCTACCACGGGCAGAGAAATAGAAATCACACACTCCAAGAAAATTGTGAATTACATCCTGCAGGATGACATCATTACTGGAGCACAGCTCACACACACAAGCACACGTACACACATAGACACAAATTGTCGGTAATCACCAACGGCGAATTGCTTTCTGGTCTGTGTGCGATAAGGCTGTGTGGAGTCTCTGCTGTGCCACACAAACACACACACACACACACACACACACACACACACACACACACACACACACACACACACACACACACATACACTCAGAGGTGGTGATACTGCACCATATGATCGCAGGTGCAGGATGTGCCATCACACTCATGCCAGTGGGTGAGGATCTGATTAGTGCTCAATGATACAGCAAGAGAGTAGACAGGAACACTCGAGATAAGTACAGTATACTAGACTTGCTTATCTAAACATATGGCCTATATGCACTCTGCAAATTAAATTTGCTCAATGAAATCTGAATTATCGCATGAATCAAAAAATAAAAACTGTCAAGAACATGCCCGTATCATGTTTATCATGTCAAAAGTAATAATAAATTATAAAAATAAATTGTATTTATTTGTAAAAATGAAGTCTATTTTGAGGATCATTACGATTATTTATTTAATATTTTCATGATAATTTAACACTGTAATGCAAAAAATTTGATTTAAATTATCATGCGATTTATTTAATAATGTCTGAAATGTATCACTTCTTTACTTAAATTTATTTTCACGCAATTCAGACAGACAGACAGACATATGCCACAATGTTGTCATTTGACCTCACTACATTGCATGCTAAATTCAGTGAGTGATGTATAGTTTTCTCAGAAATAAATAGTGTATATCATTTAATGGTAGTGAACCGTAAAATATAAAGGCATTAAAATTACATCACGTAAAGTCTGAAATATGGTCACATATTTTTACAGTAAATTTCAAGCCTCATATATTTCCTTTTTCATGTCTCAACTATTGAGTCAAATATATGTTAAAAATAATGGTTATATTATAATAATCACAGAATATTGTTTACAGGCTGATTTGTCACACTAGAAATGGAATATCAAGTCAAGCGCATTGCATTGTGGACACAGTACCCTACACATTGAACCATGTTTTTACACTGCACAATTTGGCAGCTGTAGTGCAGTAGGTAATTCGGGTATTCTATACATATAGAAAATTTGCATACTGTGCACAGTACACACACTGCATGCTACTTTATTTATTTAATTATTTTTAAAAAAGTAGGGAGTATACCATTCCAAACATACCCTTAGTATTAGGACAAAAGTGTTTATTTGCTATTTTCTCAATTCATTAGATATCTGATTGAGCAAGCCCCCAGGAAGATGTTCTCTCAGGCCTTTGGAGACGTGTGATTGGCTCCTGTGTTCGGCAGGGCAATGTCATTCTCAGATAACTCTCATTTTGTAATCCCCTCCTTAAGCAAAATGTTTCTATGGGATCACACACTGTGTCTCTGTAGAACTTCAATACAGAAAGCATCAATGGGCATGGGGTGAGAGATTATAGGATTTGACTTGCCTTAAAGCCTGAGGGGCCGCTGTCAGGGTCGAGGACATCCAGCATGTAAACACATTCACTTCCTCATAACTTCATCCATATTTGGTTTACATCCACAGTGGACGGACAGGTCTGTCCATTATACATCCATTATGTGCAAAGGCAAAACGCAGTAACAACACTTTACTTTTAGTTTAAATTGAACTGTGACAGAAATTGTGTCTCTAAGACTATGATCTGTCCTGTGACAAACAGGTTGGCTCAAATATGCTCAGATTAATAGAAAACAGATTGTGAAAACCACAGATATACAACATCTGCATTGAAATCAAGTGCCTTTAAAGCTAGTTTTCTCAGTTTCAGTGTTGGCGTAGTTACTGCGTTTGACTTTGTAGTGCAGTATAGATTATCTGAACATGGTGCATGATGCAATTGAGCAAACAACCTCTGAGCTCTGAAGGAACGATGGCTTATTGTGTTTTATTTGACAAAATCCAATGTAACAGAAGCACTAATGTTATTTATAAGTAAACAAATGGACTGTATCAGCAAGGCTTTTGCACAAATCACATTCAAATCTCAGTGTATGAGAAACATGGCAGACAATTGTACCTGCATCTAATAAACGTCAGCGAGATAAAGGGATTCAATTTCAGCGGCTAGCGTTAGATTTCTGGGAACTCTTTTTGTCATTTGCTGGCAGTTGTCTTTACTGCAAGGCCTCTACCTGTATCTCCATTTTCTGTTTATGATTTCATAAAACCATTCCCTGAACATATTAGAGTTGAACATTGACATAAGGAGTCGTTCCTGAAGGGCTCTAAACAGTGACAGGCATCGTTTGTCAAGAGTGAGTAGAGTGCATCTGGCAGACAACAGAGCAGACGGATACCTCTGCAGGAATGAGTATGGCGTAGAGGAGTGAGATGTAAAATAAAAGCTCTTTGTTTTCCTGTTGGGGTATGATACCTATGACAGATGTGTCGCTAATGTTTTAGAACAATAGTATGCATGTGGTGGACCGCTGTGGCAACAATGTAATTAGCTGCACTTCCTGTGCAGGAACAAAGAACCTAATAGCCTAGAACAAACATAATTAGTAGTTCACAAATTTTGCCGTGTTTCCGTGTATTGGGCCATAGAAAGGTCTTGTAAGCTGTATATCACCTCTAAAGAATTTGTTGCATTTTGTGAGCATTCTGTGAAGGCAATCCGAGTTTAGAAACTGAAAGCAGCACTATTGGGTTCCTAGCAATTTATAAAAGAGTTACATGAGTTCTGGCACTAAAATCTGATTGGATGAGCCATGTTATAAACCACTGTAAAATAGTTGATTTTGGCACATTTGACTGCACAAAAAATGAACTGTATAACTTGCACTTTTTGTTACAGAAGGACAGAAGACCATGATTTACAATAATTATGATGATTTATATGATTCAATATTTGTTTAAGAAATGCAATTGTGTCAACATCAGTATTGGGTACACTACTTCTAAATTGTAATGAGATACAGATTAGAAATGACTAAAATTGTACTACATTTTAATACAAAAGTATTATTTTTGGATGACTTGTGCATTAATTACCAATTAAGTGCATTAATTACCAATTCACACTTTCATGAAACAACAGTAAACATGAAATCAAACAGCAATTTGCTATCTGTTGGTCCCTGATTATGTAATCCAGATTATATGTAGTCCATTACTACCCAACTCTGCTCAACATCATCTTAATAGAGCAAGAATTCAAGAAGAGAGCCAGGAGAGAAGCAGATTGAAAGAAAAATTGAGAGCGAGACATAGAGTTATGATTTGATGAAATGTGCCTGTGCTTGTCTGGTCATGCCCTGGAGTCCAGATCTGGACATGTCTGCCAGGCTGCCCCCCGTTTTCATTTTTAGCTCCGAGAAAATGTCGGAGAAAAGTAGACTATACCAGCCATATATGTTTGCCAGATTTCCATCTTTGCGAAACTGCGAATGAAAGTTAATTCATGTGTTGGACCTGGAAAACGCGTCTCTTGGAACTGTCCACTAAACATCCAGACTAGAAACCCTAGTCATAAAACAAATTTCGATCTAAAATTGTAAGTAAAAGCTCAGATTATAATAAAAAAAATATGAAATAACCTACCAGTTGAGTTCTGGGAATACAAAGAGTTAGACTCGAGTCTGTAACTGAACATGCGCCACTGGAACCCATGATAACAAAATCCAATTAAAATATCAAACAGTTCAGTAACAGATGTGTAATGATAGAAAACTATGTATGGTGCTATAGGTGACTAATTATGTTATTTTAGATACATTTTGTAAGATTGTTAATGAGATGGAATTTTTCCATGCTCCTGAAAAAAAGTTTTTTGGACATACGTGCCTTTCAATAGACAGCGAAGACATGTTTGATGTAAAGGCCTACTGTTTTTCTAAAGTTCATGACAAATTGCATACCATTCTAAAAATAAACTCTTCAACTACTTAAGTATACATTATTAACACTCTGTCCTAACCAGTCACAACACAATAAAGTAACAAAAGCTGCTCTATTTGATCCTAATTAATATTTAGGCGGTGTTGCCTTTTAATTGAATAGGACAGAGAAAAGGTAAAAGGAAACATTTGGAACAAGAGAGGGGGTGGGTCTGAAAAAAATTACCAGGACCAGAATCAAACTTGTGCCACACTGGAGCTTGCATGGCTACTAATTTGTACCAGTCGACAAACCTCCCAGAAAAGTAGCTTTTTTTCTAAGTTGTAGAGTTGTCAGTTTTTCAATGGGACAGTGTCTTTTGTAAATGATAAAGAGGTTGCATCAACCTAAATCTTTACACTACACATTTTAAAAACACTGAAGGATAATTCCAATTCCTTTGTTAGGAAGACCTGTACATGTACATTTCCCTAATTATTCATGCAATTATCTAATCAGCCAATCGTGTGGCAGCAGTGCAATGCATAAAATCATGTCAGTAAAGAATAAACACGTCGACTAGTCGCAAAAATAACCGACTTACCGAGCAGTCGACTATTCAGTGCAACCCCTAACCCACAATCAAAGCTCCATAAGCAATGTCAGAGTATGTGATCTAACTTCCAGGCAACGTCTCTGACAGCTCTGTTATTATTCTAACCAGTTGAAACCACAAAAAGCAACAAAATATTTTGTCTCACAATCAGGCTGTTTTTATTTTGGTTGGGTTGTACTGTGTAGGCCCGCCCACATTAAAATCTCATCTATCTAAAATCACACTCCAAATAGCTGTAAACATCAAATAGGTTCTTTTTTCATCTAACAGCATTTTAACTTTCAGATAAAAAAATCAAAAATAAATACTGGTTAGGTTGGTTTTTTTTCTGGTTTTCTAAAATGTGTGATTAATGGATTCCTGAGATGGATTGTTGGGTCTTAATTTTGTTTTTTATTTAACTGCATCTATCCCTAGTCATGTTCTCAATTAATCTCTAAAATCGCTCTTGTACCGCCTCTAATTGTGCCTTCTGGAAACTTCTGAGCTCCATATTGTCTACAGCTGTTACCTCACCAGGGTTATAAGCTCTCTCCTCAGGCATTACGTAAAAGAAAACTGTGACCTGAAATGTTTTGCCCAGTTTGCAAGTACTGAGCTGAAGCTCTGGAGGCCAAATGGAGACATTCACAGCTTGGCTAAACACAGCCTGAGTGCCTTCTTTCCCCGTAAGAGCCCAAATCAGGGCTAAATCCTAATAAGCACTGAAGCAAACCAAATCCCTGTGCCACTCCTTCTCTCTTTCTCCACCTCATTCCCTCTGTCTCCCTCTCTATCCCTCACTCAGTTTTCATTGGCGGGAGAGAAAGCAGATGGCAGGCTGCCAATCAGCTGTGAAGGGGACAGCTCAGACACCATGACTCATCTAATCTCAGATGAGGAGGCTACACTCACATACAGACACACTTACACATACAATGCCCTGCTCAACACTACATCTGATATAGTGGATTGATGAGTCCAGCTTTCTTTCCTAAGCAGACATATTTTCTATTTGAAGAGGAGGTTGGGACATTTCGAAGGGATACTTCCCTTTTTAATAGTCAATAGCCTTTAGTTTACATTACAGCTGTAAATAATCAGTAGCTACCTGTACGTGCTATTGCTAGTGAGAACAATGTGGTATTTGGGGGAATAGGACTCTCTTTATAGGACAAAATCTGTACAAGGGCAAACTACACCTACAACTGAAATATGTTGTTACCCATCTGTCGCTCACTTCGACGTTGTGTCGAAGAAGCGACACTAGGGGTCTCTCGAGCGCCGAATATGCCTCTGATCAATGAAAAAAGGCCAATGAGAAGTTGGCATACAGTATTTGCATACCCCGCCCCCGGACACACGTGTATAAAAGCAGGGAAATACCCTTACGAGTGGACCCGCGTCTCCCTTAGGCAGTCCCAGCTGCCCTCCGGTCACCGTGTTGTAGCAACTCCCCCCTCCTTGAGGCTGGATCTACCACCGCGCCACCTTCCACATGTCGCCTAAAAGCCCATGTGATGTATTCACCACTCTTACCTCCCCCTTCCGGGCAGGTGTGGTCTCCGCAGGGTCTTTTCCTCCTGAAAGAATAGGAAATTGGGTAAGACCCCCTTCCCTCGATGCGTGTAAGGGCCCCAGCCGTTTCTTGCTCTATGCGGAGAAACATAGAGAGAAAAGAGGCCCAGCTAGGCTCGGCCCGTTCCCGGGTTGGCAAGTGTCGCCTTGTTCCCCTGTTTAAGGTCACCAGAACGAGACGTTGTCTCCTCCCAGCCACGTCGCTGAGCCGAGCCGAGCCGATTTCCGGCTCCTCCGAAAAATCCTGAATGAACTTGACGTATTTCCCCACTTTTATACCCATATGTCCGGGGGCGGGGTATGCAAATACTGTCTGCCAACTTCTCATTGGCCTTTTTTCATAGATCAGAGGCATATTTGGCGCTCAAGAGAGACCCCTAGTGTCGCTTCTTCGACACAACGTCTCGTTCCCTCCATCAGGGAACGGAGGTTACATACGTAACCTAGACGTTTAGTGATGATAATGAATATGAGGAGCCTAATTTGTTAATTGTCTCCAGTAATCATCATCCTTACCAGTGTCATCAGTAGGTGTCAGATGTATAATATGCTGTGCAGTAGACACTGTGTTGAGCTTAGATGAGCTTGTCAATTACTGGTTATGTGAACAATTTACACAGACTACACAGACTAATTAGGCTCTTTTAGCATAATATCAGCACTCTTGTTTGGGAATAATGCTGATAGATATTTTTTAAATAAATGCACCACTTTGGCCTGAACCATAATGTTGTTGTGGAATTCACTAAGAAATGCCCTTCGTACAATCAAAAAATAAAGTAATTATTCTTACTTACTGTAACAGATTTTTTTTTTCCAAGCAATTTAATTTCATTCAAATTAAGTCAGTTCTACTCAGTCAACATAATTTAGTTGGATTAGGTCAAATCAATGTACTATAGAAGTTTTAAATCAACATTATTAGGTTCACCAAACTAAATGTACTAAAGCTTAATTTAATTAATGTAATTATGTTGGTCCAACTTGATTTATTTTAATCATTAGTATATGCTAGGTGAACAAGTGTTAGAACAGTGAAACTGTTGCACTGTCAATATGATAGGAACTGCTTATAGAGCAAAGCAGCAATCAAATCAAACATCACTTGAAAGTGAAAGTCCATCCTCAGTATAATCGCCGATCTTCACCACAAAGGTAACCCCCAAATATCCAGCTTAATATACACTTTTTAAAATAACAGAACATTGAAAATTGACAAATCTCGTTTAGAATCATCTTGTTTAAAATGCTTAAAATAACTATTTCTGTTCATAAAAGCATTCTTATACAAATCGTTGAATTCAATTCATTTACCGAAACATGAATTTACGAACGATTTATAACCTTTTTTTTCTGCTCAGCTTTTCTGCCATGAATAAGGCACATTAACACTTTTCTTTTAGTGCCAAACTGTCAAATAATGCTATTACTGGGAAGTAATATAATTTTCAAGAAAGGTTAATTGAGATTTAAAGAGGAATTTTACCTAGACACCAGCTCTCTGCCTTACGTATCAGCTCATTAAACATGTAAAGCAACACGTTTAAAAATACAAAAATCTAGCCTTATAGCCTATAAAAGTTAATGTATCACGTTTATGTGCATGTGTGTGCTTGTACACTTGTGATCCCAGAGAAACCAGGCAGGTACTGCTGATAGTAAAATAGCACAGACACTCTAAACAGGCTACTTTAATGGATGGGAAAAAATTTCAACATGAAACTCTGCTGACGGCCCCACAAAAACCTGCAGATTCTCCCTCTCTCTCCATTTTCATTCACCTGATGGGTGGTGGGCCTGGCCAGGCTGCTCTGCGATATTGATTTTATGTCATGCAGGGGAGGACGGACTCTCTGAAAATCATCTTTAAACTCTTCTCTCTCCTGTCCATGCGCTGCAGTGCATCAATAGAACATCAACATGTCGCTATTGCAGGCTGAGCAGAGCTCCAGATGAGCTGAACTAAGGGCTTTTTTCTGTAATAGCTATGGCCAGCCCACAATCATGCACAGGGCAGCGATTCACCAGGGAGTTGCCTCAACAAAATGCATTTATCTCGTCGGTTGGTGTTTTCTGAGCTAAACGGGTCATTGAATAATTATCCCTGACATTGAAAATCCAGCTGGTAAAAGAGCAAAGGAAAAAGATGGAAGCTGCAAAAAGTTAGGTCCTAAAACAAAGGTTAATAATGATGTTTCTTAGAAAAGAAAGCAAATGTATAGAACCACATTATCAGGTGAGACCCATTAGTGGCCTGACATTAGGTATGACATTAGGTACACTGTAAAAACTGATTTTAAGGTTCAGTTGTATCAACTAGCTTTTTTGAGTTGACACAACAAAAAAAATGCATGCCAACTTGTTAAGTTTTGATTTTATTAACTTGAACTTAAGTTGGATTAACAATCGTATTTGCCATTTCAACTCACTTAGCAAAGTTGACTGAAAAATCAAAGATGTTCTAGCTCCCAGCATGCATTGCAGCATCAACAAATAATGAGGTTAGTGTTTAAAGCATTTTTTGTGCTGTTTTGTCATAACTGTAAGTTAATAGTTGTGTGGTAATGTTAATAGCTTAAAGTTTATTTAATGGTGTTTGTTGAATGTCATCATTACTGAGCTTTGTATTGAAAACAATGTGCCTCCCGATCAAACTACTGAATGTCCAGCCTTTGCTGTTCTTTAATAAGTAATTAAACATAAAAACTTTAGGTGCTGCAATGCATCCTGGGTAGCCATGTGTGTCCAGACAATCTAAAATCCAGACAACTAAAAATAAACAGTTTTGTCAATGAATTACTTAGATGTCTTGACAAAACTTCTTAAATTGAAAGAACTTGATATTTTTTTGTTAATGTAAATTGATGTAAAGCAAAAAGACAACTAGCTTAAGTTGAGTGAACACATTTTTTTTTTTAACAGTGCAAGTAACTAGCTAAAGTAGGCTAATACTATCTAGCTAGCCTCACTAATTCACTACAATGTTACTTGTATGATTCACATTTCCATAGTAAAAAAAATGCTTCAGGATTGTGGTCAGTTTATTTCACAAAGAATTCCGCAATTAAACAATTGTTTTGAAAATATATTGAAGTTACACTATATTATGGCTTCTAAGAAGCATATGGGTCAATTGTGATGCTAATATTTTTGACCATATCTATTACATTATTCAAAAATACATTACAAATGCAATTTACACAAAACAGTATTTAAATACACATCTTCTATGATGAACATGTTTTAATTACTGAGTTTAAAGTCATTTTGATAGGATGAAAAATGTCAAATGGTTCTTTAAGTAAGAATGGTCCTTTAAGTAAAGGTTTTATTTTAATTCTTAAAAAAGACATGCATGAGTAATGCAGAGTACTTTTTTATTATTCTTTCTTTAAAAAAAAAAAAAAATGAAATAAATACATAAAAAACTATACAATTTTTAAATAAGGGTAATATTTTAAAAACCAGACCCATGACAATTTTAAATATTTTTTTTTTAAATACACGTGTATTTTTTTAAATAATTTGTTTTTAAAGATTTCTTATTTGTATCACCTTGGACAATATCATTTGTCAATGACCCGTAAACCATTGTTTAGCAACTTCGGAGTTAATGGTAGGTCTGTCTTGAAAGGTTTATCCAAAAGAAAGACCAACATATGTTCCAGGTCAATTTGTGACCAAATATTCAAAGATTGAGTGAACCAAATGGAAACATTTAAGAACTGTTAATTGGAAGAACCCATCACAATGTCTAAAGTGTTCACTCTGTGAATACTCTGATATTTGGCCATTTTGTGACACTACAATATACAATAATAATACCAGCTTGGGCAAATAACAGAAAGGTTAGTTTCCCCTTGTGTAAATCCAAAACTGTCAGCCTTTTCAATGGATAATATACATTTCTGTTTGTAAATGGTATTTTAGAAAATGTTATATTAATTTAGCAAAATATGTGTTTATTGTATTCCACAACTTTGAGCATGTTTCATTTGTCATCATTAAATTGTTATATGTAAAACTCTGCATAAGATTATACAGAAAATTCGCTACACTGCTCTTTAGATGTCAGTATCAGGACCAATCATTGAAAAATAGTGGTGCACCAATCAGGAAAATTGAGGCCGATACCGATCTCCGATTTTTTACAATAAGGTTGGCCGATACAGATACTGATGATACTGAATAAGATATATTGTGCAGTTATATATTTATGCCCTACACAGTTAAATTAAGGTAACATTATAAAAAGGTTTCATTTGTTATCATTATTTAACAACATTACTGAACTAAACTTAATGTTAGTTAAAACATATACTATTACATTTTTAAAAAGTTGTATTAGTTAACATTATATTACATAATTACATAAATTAGTTAATGCAATATGAACTAACATAAACTAACAATGAACAATTGTCATTTTATTAACTCAAGTCAAGTCAAGTGGTTTTATTGACATTCAACCATATACAGTTAGTACAGTACACAGTGAAACAAGACAACGTTCCTCCAGGACCATGGTGCTACATAAAACAACATAGGACAAACACAGAACCACATGAGACTACACAGACTAAATAACAAACCTATATAACTAACATTACAATTAATAAAGGCTGTAATATTGTTCATTGTTTTTTCATGATACCTAATGCACTAACTAATGTTGACCAATGGAACCTTTTTATAATGTTACCAAAATTACATTAACATTAAATTAATTGTGAATTGCTAACATGTGTTTGTTTTGAAACAGTTATGAATAGTTCTGTTGTCAATATCAAAATGTTATTGTGACATACTGGTAAGCAGCATCACTCGCAGCAGAGATACGTTCAAAAATAAGGAAAATATATCAATTACAAGCTCTAAAACTGCTCCAGTGAGAAATCATTAATATATGATTTGTTTACTGTCTTTGGCATTTTGCTGTAACACAAATCAATATTTATTAAGCAAATTCGTGAAGAAGCGGTGCCATTATGGTTAAAATGTAATTGCTGTGATAAGTGGTAATGTGACCAACATTAATTTGATTTAAATTGGGATCCTCACAGAATAGTGCTGAAATGAGTGACTGATGAGATTTTGAGAGCACCTGGAGAGCGTGCATGTTTGATTGACACTGCGAGTGAGCATATTGAAGGGAGTGAAGATGAAAGTGCTCAGAGAACAATCTGTGTCACTCAACACAACATATGATTGTCACGACTCATGATACATCATATATACTCAGATTTGTATACAAACATTTATTTGTTGTTTAATTTGTTTTAGACCCATTTGCAGTCTCTTTATCTTTAACGTATTTATCCTCTCTCAGAATTACTACTGTAATGACTCTAGAAAATGGGCAACTTAATATTCATACACGTGTAATTCTGACACATTTTAAAAACAAACCTGCAGATTCATTTGAATGACAGCATATCTGAACATATAAATTCTTGAATATCTAGAATTGCCAACATTTCACCCTCCAGAGGCCACACTGTCAAATATCAAGAGCTGAGGAAGTGCTCATTCATTAGAGTAGCAGTGTGTGATTCCCTGCATGCTGCAAAAAAGATTGGCCCTGCTTCTAGTCATGATCGGCCGATCGTCGATCACAGACTTAAGACGAAGATCGGTCGATTTTTATCGGTGGCCAATCGATCGGTGCACCCCTATTGAAAAACCAATACAGGATGACCAGTACCTTACACATTATTTCTAAAAATCTGTTTCTCTATAAAGATGTTGAATGAGTTCCTCTGGAACCTTCCCTTGCACTCTATTGAGCCCTCTGTTATCCAAAATGTTGGAGACCTTCTTTTCACCCATAGGTCATTCTCAGCAGTTCCCTTGTAAGTGACCTGTGCCCTCCAACCCAATTCAGTTAAATTACTTTAACTGGTGATTATCTCCCTCAGATAGTCAAATATCTGCATCTGCAGGCCATAAAGTGAACAGAAACCCATAGCACCCCCAGTCTCCCCGGGTCAAGCTTTAAGTGATGCCATGCTGGTAATGGACAAAACATGCACAAGTATTCACATTCTCCCACAAAAACAAACAAACATGCACACAAGACACACAAACACACGTTTCAAAAACCCTTGTGAAATTGCATGCCTTCATGTAAGCAAAGCACAGTCCCAAAAGCAAGTAAACTCTCTCTAGTAATTTAGTTCATTGAAGGGGATCTGGAATCACATGTGCTCCTGGCTCTCTGCTTTAGGCCAATCCACCACAAAACTTCTATTTCCCATCAATCACTGAGACAGCAGTGAGATTTGTTGCTATAAATCGTTGAACTAATGCTGCGTTCCATTTAAGTTGGATGTGGGATATTCCTATTTGATATATCCATGAAGGCATTCCATTGCCAGATGCTTGGAAGATGACAAAGGAACCAAATGTAAGGAAACAAAACTGCAATGCTCCCATTAGCCTAGCAGGGGTTTGACTGTCATCGGAGATGTCTCCTAGTAACCCATTTGATGAACAGTGCTGCAATGCTGGCATTTCTGCTATAGGTGTACGATTATTAAAAACTAATATTATTTACCATGTTTTATACACTAGTTTCTGATGCACCATTAATATCTTGTGATGTAGAAACTTTGACTCATTTGTCGATATTATTTCATAATAGTGAAATTTTTATCACTTAATTTGGACATGTCTCTGGGTGCCGGCATGTTTGTGTGACATCACACAACTGCATCTCGGAGAAATCAAAATTTCGAGTTTCCAAGTTAGAATTCCAAATTCAAGTGGTGTTCCATTGCACTTTTCCAAGTAGGAAGTTGGAAAATCAGCCTTTACGAGTTGGATGGAATGCAGCATTAGGTGCAAATTGTTCACAAACCTATCTAAAACATATATAGAAACATTATCTTGTTCATGATTCATACTAGTTTCATTTTGCAAAAACATATCCTTACTACTGGAATAATCGTGGGGGCTAATATGAATATATGGGTGAATCTTTTGGCAATTGTCAAGAAATGTCTGAGTCGTATTTACCCCAATATCAAAATATTTTTGTTAATAAAATAATAAAAATTAAAATTAGGGCTGTCGATTTAATGCATTAATTCAGTCCGATTAATTTAACAAAAAATAACGAGTTAAAAAATTAACGCAATTAATCGCATGCTCGCGGACCATAATAAGGAAGATTCCTGAGAAATGCAAGCTTGCAGTACCACCCGTTTACTCCAGAGGGCAGTAACTGAAATTTCAGCTATATGAGCAATGCGCAATTTATACAGTGAAGAAAACACTTCAGTAGGCAGAACAAAAACATGAGTTACGTTCTTGCGTTCAAAACACTCGAAGGGCCGCAAATGCGATCTAAGGGATCTCAATATAGTATAAATATTGAGTATTAAACTATATTTAACTTGACACAGTGACCTAAACATTTTATGTTTATGACGCAACATACCCGAGACGTCTAATGCAGGTGTAAATTGACGGGCCCTTAAACAAGCCCTCATAATAAATCTCCAGCTGATTGACAAATTCACTTGTGAAATGGATTGCTGTGAACTGTATGCCAATGATTGACTTATGATCAATAATATGGTAGTAAACAATACAGTGTATTCTAAAGCCACATTTTGTATTGCCTTATCAATGATTAACTCTTCTTCTACAGAAATGTAAAGCATTTTAATTATATGAATATATGAAATGAATATATAATATATAAAACATTTTATCGATTGACAGCCCTAATAAAAATATTAAAATGAAATATTTTGCACAAAGGAATGCAGCCTTTAAAGTCTTTTTTTTTTTTTTGGTGACATTATTTTCATGACAATTAAGTCAACAGCACAGTGCATTGAAACTTTCCAATTCTCAATAGTCTACTGTCATGAAAATAATAATAATAATTATCATTATCATTACTGTAATGCTAAAAAAAATAAAGACAAAAGTGTATTCCCCCCCCAGTAAATGTGCATGGTATTATTTGTTCTGAATTTAAATTTAAATATTTAATTATGCTGATTTTAATGCAAAATTCTATTAAAGTTTTGGTACAAATTTAATTACATTGCATTCAATTTATAAGAATTTGGGGAGAAATATGCTTAATTTTGAATAAATAATGTCACAATGCAAAAAAATCTAATAAATTAACAATCGTAATGGCCCTAAATCACAAAATATAAAGTATAATATATTTTTACTTTGTTTTTGGGATGAAAAATGACATTTCTTCATGAGATTCACCCATGTACCATAAATTTACTATAAAATTACGATATCTAAAACCAACAAAACAAGTTTTGTTTAAAAAAAATTTAACAAAACTTGGAGCCCTTTAGTCTTTTGTCCATCAAACAGACAGATAAGCAACAAGTCAAGCAGAAGGAGAGACAGTCAGATATGCAGAAGGACAGACAGGAAGACAGGGCACAAGCTTTGGTCTCTGTCTGCCAGTTTGTGATTGTTATTCCTCCCTGACCTCTCGGCACTGTGCTGGCCAGTTGAAATTAAATAAATATTAGTGCAGGAGCTCTGGAGGGGTCAGGGTCACAGTTTGACAGACAGCCACAGCAGGAGGCAAACACACACACACCATCACTGAACACATTCCATCCCCAAAACTACCCCTAAATGATGATGATGTGAATGCTAAATAGTTTGTGAAGAGAAAAGAAAAACACAAGCTTGGAATGAGGCCTGCTGTTTCATCTCTCAATTCAAACACTCCCTGCAAAGCGCTCTGGAAAAAGAGAAGGAGCATCCAACTCCTGTTTGGAAAGAGATGGCACAACACACAAAAGGGAGAGTGAGAAGAGCGCAGATTAGGGAGAGGAACGTTTCAGAAAAAGAGAACTAAAGCGGGAATGGGTCACGACAGTAGACTAGTCAACACATGACTAGTTTATACATTATTCAGTACATATATATATATATAGTAGCTGTGATTTAATTAGCATGCTGACAGCTTAACCTTCTGATGGTCTTTGTTTACTGTTTACACTTCTGGTCTTTGGGGTCTATATGTCCCCAACAATTGATAGAGTAATTGTACAAAAAATATACATTTTTAATCATACAAATAATATATCTTTTTTTTTGTTTACTTCTCATCTATTCATTAATGCTGTGTTTTGGAAGATATGAAATACTTTTGTACCCATTTACCACACAATTCCTCAACTACACCATTAGCTTGCATATGAAATATTACATTTTTATGAAAAAATCACTTAAATGATGATTTAAATTCAATTAAATTTGTTTCTGGATATTGATCTAGGTGATAGGTGTAGAAGTATGCAATCTGCTGGTTAGAGATAAACCTAAAATTATTACAGTTTAAGAAATACATAGTTTTGACCAGTAGAGGCAATAGAGAGCCATTCATTTTACTGGATGTGGCCAACTGCTCTATCACAAAGTTTGTGATACATTTTGTGAATTTATATATATATAAACATTAGAAAAGACATTTAAAATAAATATTCTTTCAAATAGTAGATTTCTTTAAGTTTTTGATGCATTTTGAAATGCCTTTTTTTACAAAATGCCACAGAAATTTGACAGAAAAATGCCACATAAGACACACCTAAAGGACAAGACTTGGAGTCAGATTGTAGTTGCATATTACTGATTTTAATGAACAAAGTGTAAAAAATAATAATAATTAACTTTAGAATGCAAAAGAATTGAAATAAATATTATGTAAATAAAACCAACAACAATATGCATATGTCTGTCTGTGTGTGTGTGTGTGTGTGTGTGTGTGTGTGTGTGTGTGTGTGTGTGTGTGTGTGTGTGTGTGTGTGTGAGCGTGTGTGTGTCTGTGTCCGTGTGCATGCATTAGGTCTCACCCTTTTATATCTTTGTTCTGCATTTGTGCCAAATTCTATCAAAATGCTCTCTGGGGCAGTCATACATGTGTGTGTTTTTTTGTGTGTGTTTGTGTGTGTGTGTGAGTGAGCATGTCTTTTCTACATCTCATGTATGCTCTAGTACTAGGCCTTAATTTCTGTGTGAAAATTTTCAGATTTATGCTGGATTTATTGACTCTTTTTGACACATGAAGAATTTTTTTTTTTTTTTTTTTTTTTTTTTTTCGCATTTCCCATTCATTTCAATGTGGGGTCATATTGACCCCGAAGACCAGAAGTGTAAAAAATTTTTTTACATACCTATAGAACAACCGAATCAAGCCCAATTTTTTTCTGTGTGTATAGATAGATAATGTAGGAAAAGTCACAAAATCTTATTCCACTGAGATGAAGGGAACCATTTTTATTTATTAAGGAAAAGTCGATTGGGGTCATATAGACCCTAAGGACCGATTGAGGGAGTTTGCACTTTAAATTAATCACTAATAAAACACTGCCATTAAAGCTATACACATTTAAATGTCTTTGGCCGTTGCGTTTTGAGCAACCCACAACTTGTTGATTTTGAAGATATATAGTTTTGCACAGCCTTCTAAAAAGAGAGAAAGAAAGAGAGAGAGAGAGAAATTTGGTGGGGTAAATCGCAGCTGGGCCTCTATCGCAGCAAAGCTTGATCCAGATACTCAAGAGTGAGCCAGGCTAATCACTCACTCATTTCATGCATGCCTAAAGAACCTATAATCACCCAAACACACAACAAAACCCAAATTGATTACAGCTGCATTTTACTTATGAGTGTGTATAGCTTGCCACAGCTTGTGTTCAGTGACCGAGTCTAGAAAAACTAATGAGAGCGCAGAACAAGGAGCTTGTGTGTTGGGCAGAAGCGTGTCCTGGTCTTCTATGCTATGCGAAAGTGTTCTAGAAACATACAGAAACACAGTCTTAAAGTCAACACTGAACAATGTTTGCAAACAATTTAAATCACCTAGGTTCAGGCATGAAACTCTTCTAGGTGCAAACCGATAGATTCTTTAGCCAGTCAGCTCGCTCACATGTGATATGTTATGCCAATCGGCTTACATGATGTAAGCTGATAGGTCCTTTGACTTGTAATCTGTTAGCCAATCAACTTTAGTTTTCTCTCTTTGTCTAACATTTAAATTGTTCAGTTTTTCAGAGAAGCTGGTTTCACTGTCATACGCTGCTAGATCTAAAACCCTCCACCACCCCAGCTGCATGTGTCTAGTTCTGCAATATGGAGATTGAATTTATGTCTAATTGTGCAGCAGCAACATGTACAACATGCCTGGTGCAGCATGTCTTGTGTTTGTTTAATTGTGCAGCAGCATGTCACATGCTTAACTAAGTATGTACTGTGTGTGTATGTTCTAGCATTAGCAAGACTTTGTCATTGCTCTGTAGCAGCAGCATCAGTGTACTAGTACGCCAATACCAAACCCTATCAATATGTCATACCCCTGAATTTGTGTAAAGTGCCATTTATAAGTGAAACAGGACATTCAACTAGAAGAAAGTGTTGGTCAGGACTTGATTTTATCCATCAGGAATTGATTTGGATCATTAAAAGCTGTCTCTATATGTCAGGTGGGGTTAATAAATAAGTGGGCTTGTGACATCAGCCATAAAGGGAAGTTGTTGAAGCAAGTTATTTCATTTTGATAAAACATTACAATGACAAACTTCAGAAAGATAAGGATTCCGGATCTCACCTTGGAAAAAAAACATTTTTTTCCTCTGTGGTGGGATCAAAGCAGCATAGATTATAGCACATTTTAGTTGATTTACAGGATTGTAGCTGATTGTCATCCTTGCCAATAATAATAATAATAATATCCTGATATTAACTGTTTTTGGATCCAACATTAGAAAGATTGAAAAGCGATGTCTGAATATGTGATTGAGAATCCAACTCCACCAAAGAAGAAATGTTGAAATCTAAAGTAGCAATAGATATTAACAAGCAAATTTAGAGATATAAAGTAACAATTGCAAGATTTAAAATCTCAATTTCAAGATATAAAGTTGCAATTGTGAGATATCAAATTGATCTTTTTAATTTCCCTCATCCCTGTCGGGATACGGTGTCCATAGAAACGTGTTCAGAAAGTAAAAAGGATACATTCATTTGACTTACAGAATATTCTGGGTTCAATACAAGTTAAGCTCAGACAGCAATTGCGGCATAATATTGATTACCACAAATAATAATTTAAACTCGTCCGTCATTTTTAAAAAAAGAAAGAAAAAGAAGCAAAAATTGAGGATATGGTGAGGTACTTAAAATTGAAGTGAATTTTTATCTCTCAGGTGTTTTAGGGTTTGTTGACTACATCGTCATGATGATTTTATAACACTCAAATCATGTTAACACATAATGTTTATGTCTTGTGGCTATACTTTTGAAACAGTGAGTATTTTAACGTTTATGGATTTTCCCCAATTCACTGTAAGTGCCTTACTGGAACCCAGATTTTTCTTTTTTTTTAAAGAAGGGGAGGTTATTACTGTGCAGAGTGAAGTAAAAAGTAAAAAAAATGAAACTGCAGACTGCAGACACATTTTTGCATCCATAGTGAAAGTGTTAATCGGAATGCATTGTTTTAACTGAAAGGCTTGCAGTTGTGAAAATGTGTGATCAATGTGACAATGTTTGAGATGAATTATAATATAATCACTATGTACTGCTTATCTTACAATTGAAATATAGAAAAACACATCACAATGGTGCTTAAAAATGGAGACTATGAAATGAAAGAAGAAATGGCAATATAAATTGAGAATAGGAAGGAGAATGATGGTGAAAAGAAGAGACGGAAGAGGAAGAATAGGGCTGATTTAGAGATGAAGAGAGAGTGATGGGAATTCACTGTGAGATCTGTGTTGTCATGTGTAAGGCTGAGTGGTAAATTTTTAACGCTGCAGGCTGGGACTCACGTTGCCAAGGCAGGTGCTACAGCCCTACGCCTGCTGTTTGGATTCTGCTTTCTCTCTCTACATTTACAATTACATCTATCTCATCACCAGATGAGTTCTTAACAAAGTGAACATGCACATAATATGTTGTGACACTAAGTATTTGGCAGCTATAGCACAAGATGCAAATCAAGTCAATATGTGCCAGCAAGAATGTAGCACATGAAAGTAATCCTTAATGTACAAAAAAGATGTGCCAGGCATTAGTAGTTTTGCAATCCTCTCTTTTGAAAAACATGTGGTTCTTCAACTACAGGCACTTAATCCCAGGAATTTAATTACAACTTATTTTATTATTACACATTAAATCTGTTTTGGAAACTTTTTATCATCCTTTCATCATTTATGATTTGCTACTTTTCAAATGCCTTGTATGTATGCCTCATTTAGCATGCGAGAATTTATGAATATTCAAATTAGCCCCGCCTCCATTTACACTCACCCCTGCACCACTCGCCTGCAGCTCGGGCTCGCTGTGTCCCCAGGATAAATATATGGAATTGGTCTTCAATATAAGTTTATTGGTAAAACTCATCTGTTTTGGGTAAAATGTTCAAAACAGTTCTGGAAAATGACTACTGCACACCCTAGTTTTCTTTGGAAAGTTCTATTTTTATTAAATTACGATTTTTCCAAATAAACTGCAGCCATTTATCTCAGATTTTCAGATCCTTTGGTAATACATGAAGGCTCACCATTTGTACTTTCGCAACTTTGCATCCGAAAACAGAACATGTCTTGCAAAATACTGATATATAGCTACACCTGGCTTCTCCTGATACCCCTTGCTTTGCTGTAGCGTTTGCTATTGATATGGAAAGCCCCACCCTGTAAACTGACGGGGTTGGTTCCTTAGGTTTGTGACGTATAAAACCCTGGCAGTCTGAATCTGTGTTTTTAAGATTGTCTTTAGTAAACTGCAGTTCCAAGGCGGAAATGCTCAGCCATAGCGTTGACTGCTGATTTTACTCATGGTATGTCTTCTAGCATATAGAAAACACCATATGGACATGTAAACAAGGTTAAAAATGTGATTTTCACTTTAAGTCTTGTCCCAGACCCAGATTTTTAATTTTAAACTATGAACAACCATTATAAAAATACTAATGTATTCAATTGCATGGAAAAAAAAGAGTAAAATACACAACAACAAAAAAAATTATTTCCCCAAGGAGTTTACCAAGGAGACAACAGTGTCAGTGAAGAGCATGCTAAAGATGCTTGAAGAAAATAGAGTAAAACCAAGGTTAATATCACTGTGGAACTGTTTTGGTCAAATTATGCTAAATGTGTGACCTTTTTTATTGTGTTTATTTAGGATACATACAAAGCTAGCAACGATTAACCTCAGCAAGACGATGGAGACTGCTGTTTTGTTCCAAAATGTGTAAAATGTCATTTCCACCACAGAATGCTATCAAGCACACTAAATAATTTGTGGTAGATATGCATTTATTGGTTCAGAAAAATTATGATTCAGATAAAATGACAAATATGACAGAATTCTCTTGTTATTCATGAACATTGTATATCCATTGTTGGTAGAAAAGTACAAGAATGTGAAAAAGAGAGTGCTTTAAGGATTGGTTGTAAGGTCCAAAAGGGGCCTTATAAGGGGAAACATCCAAAACCACACTCAAATGCACATACACATCTAACCCTGCGGCACGGCCCTAAATAAGCCTTAGCAGGATGAACGCCAAGACAACATCCCGCTCTGTGCTGTTTAAACTGATAAAATGCGCACTAGTTAAATAAAGGTCTATAAAACTGTGGCCCAGCTTTCTTCAACTACTTGGAAACATCCTCCCGAGCTCTTTTGTGTGTGAAATATCTGACATGAAGTAATCTAAACAAACCCCTGCTTTCCAAACCTCACATAACTCAATGGGGGATCAGAGCCAAACCAAACTGTGTTTCTGAATCCTTAAGAACTAATTTTATTCTCTGCTCAGCAGGAACCAAGAGGAACACATGCATCTGCTCTGATCAAATGTTTTAAAGCATTTTTTCAATGTCTCAGAGACTATGTACTTTCAATTTAAGTTCTAAGTGCCTTTGGGAAGAGCAATTGAATAGCATATATTTCACTAAATTTACCATTTACGGCAAGAAAAACTGTCAAAGTAAAGCGAAAAGGCCATTCTGTTGAAATATGCCTCTGAAATAGTAAGTATGTTAACAGTAGCATTTTCAAAGGCTGGTACTTCAATGCTTTACAGTTTTCCTTTGGGAATGATAAATATAAATACAAATAATTAAATAATGACTTAAATGATTCAAAAGAGTTGGAATATAGTGCTATAGTGATAAAAACCATTTTTATAATACATTTCAGTCCTTTTTTGAGATTCTTCAAAATGTATCTTTTTGTGTCATACACAAAAACCTACACATAGGTTTGATTAATTTGTGTGTGCGCACGGGTGCTTGTGCGTGTGTGTGTGTGTGTGTGTGTCTGTGTGTGTGTGTGAACTATTCCTTTAAAAAACAACAATAAAACTGAGAAAGAAAATCCTTTTGGAAAAAGGTTGTTTACCAAGGTAACTTGATGTTAGTGAGAAAAAGTAGACTTTCCTTTTCCTCTTTTATTTTCACTCTTTTTTAGTTAAGAAAGTCAGTGGAACAGCAAAATTATATTTTGGCTCTGGTTATTAGTGGGTATCAGGTTTCTGATACATCCTGCTAAGTTTATCTGACCCCCAGTCCACATGGCAAGTGATGCTTCCTCTTGCCGAGGGGCACATACAAACGAACAAGCACATATTATGTGAGAGAAAACACTATCACTCAAAATACTGATAACAGGCCTGACCTGACACAATATCACTTCCCTATTCACATGCAGCCAAAATCCAGCTCAAAAGCTGGCAGATTGTCCGCAGGCCATTGTTCCTTTCATCTAGAGATGGGAGGTTATGGATTTCAGATTGAAAACTGCATACTGATTCAGATGAACCATATGCTCCCTGTGTCAGAATGAATAGGAAAAGCTCGCTCCTTTCAGTCGAGCTGATAGGGATTTTAGTGTCCATTTCTTTGAGAGTACAAATGAACCCTGATGAGCTCTTCCTCATTGATAAGCGCCATAATATCCGGGTTTCGCCCTCTGCAGCGGCCTGCTGCTTTCTATTGTCCTGGACTGATTTGAGTCGTGGAAGTCTCCAGGAAGCTTTCCAGTCAGGTTATTTGACAAAGTTACCACACCAATTGTAGAAGTAGACACCCTGTCTGTCATTTCTGGCCTGTTAATTTCCTGTTACTATATTGCAGGACTAATGGGAGACACACCCTCTCCTCTTATCAGGTATAAATATTCAGCTGTGTGATATTAATGTATAGTCGTGTCTTTCTGTTTGGAGAGACAGAATTTTCTATCTGTATTTTCATATAAAGGGGTATAGATCATAGAGATATAGAGGTATAGAGGCAAAAAGTTATGATTCAAGATTCAGTCCTTCATTGCCATAACAAGTTGTTTGGAATGGAGGACTAATCATAAAATACTTAGACTTTACCTAATTCTCAACATTAAGACTTAAGAGTTATTCACACATACTAGGGTTGTAATAATACCAACATTTCAGTAGTCAGCATACAAGAGTGATATATTTCTGTTGCGATTTCTTAAATTTCATGCATCAAGCTTGTATTTTGAATTGAGCTTTTATTTTGACATGAAGGCTTTTCCGTTTCTGTGATGTTGATGGTAGTTTCACATCTCTGAATAAGACGTTGGTTATATGGCCTAGTGTGATTATTACAGTGCAAATCCTGCGATTTAATCCTATAAATATATAGTCTGCAGGTGCTGTGCGCTTCAGAGTGAATGTGCACTCTCTTCTGTAATCTACTACAATAAGCAAAGAGTGCGATAATCATGAAATGTGGCGTTTTCAAAGTATGATTGGCTTCACACATTAATTTTGAAGTGCTTAGCACATGCAGACTGTATATTTATTTAAATAAATTGCATAATTTTGTGCTTTAGCAATAAAACTAGGACATATAATTACTTTAATAATATGAATTGTCCATTTTAGTTTAACAGATCACATGCTCAAATAAGTATGTGATCATTTGTAAGCCAAAACAAATTGGTTGCATTTGTAAGCACTGATATCGAACTGAGTTGGTGCTGAAACACTGGTATAGTTACATCTTTTTATTTTAGCATTTTAATAGTTGGTACTGAAGTAACTTTCATATCCCTAACACATATAGTGATTAAATCACTGGAAGCCAGCAAGTCCCTCTACTGTTCACTTCTGGTAGATGTTTCTACGCAACTGAAGTATCCAATCGCATCAGGTGGCGGATCACTGTCTGCACTCGTATTGGTAGTCAACACATCACTGTGCTACTCATTCACATTAAGTTAAACTTAGCTAGCGATCCCATCTTTATGCAAATAGGAAGTGACGCAAAACTACCAATGGGAGTGCAAACAGGATCTGTCTTAAGATACAGTTGGATACTTCAGTCAAGTAGGAATGCCTACTACCCACCAACAGTACAGCGAATTGGTGACCTAAAGCAACTTAGGTCAATTTGAAGGCAACTTAACACATTAAAACATACTATAACAGAGTAGCTTCTGAAGATGTAGTATGTTCTTCACGTGGAGAAGCAACCCAAAAAGCACCTGTCATTCAAAAGCATCTCTTACCCCTTGAGCCATGTGCATGATATTGTACGAAGTATTAATGGGCACTGGCAGTCCGTTAGAGGAGCCTAGCCTAAAGACTATCTTCACAGGGCTGGTATGAAATCAGGTCACTTGGATTCACACACACATGAATGCAAACCAATAAAATTAAAATGTCTTTGAATACTCTTCACACTCTTAACTTCCAACTAAGTGGCTTACCACAATATCCTTAGCTGGTGCTGAATCTTCAAAGCAAGCAGTGGCCTCTTCGCCTCTGTATCAATTAAGGTGGAACCGCAGGGTTCACATCAGCAAAAGAGGTGCAAATTCACTTCTGTGGTACCCTTTACAACCACTGCAGCCTCTGGAGCTCAATAACTAGTGGTTAAATATGAGAAAAGAGATGTGGGTAAAGCTGTGAGGCTACAGGAGGAAGGTGGCAGTGTAGGTGGAAATGAACAGTGTGGTGTGGCTGATAAAGGGATACAAGACTTGTGGATGTGTTACCCTGTGCTCTTGGGACAGAGGTTATGAATTATTGAAACGGATGAACTTAAAATAAAACAGGGCGGGTGGTTGGCGGAGGACAAATTCTCTTCCATGACACCTTTTCAGGACAAATTCTCATCCATGACACCTTTTCAACTTCACTGTTTTTTTTTAACTATTTATACACATACGATGTGCACTCAGTAGCACTATACAAACTTGCTTACACTTTATTTAAGAGGTCGAAAGGGGTCAGGACAAAACACAGGCCAGAATCGAACCTGCATCTCCAACATGAGCACCATAGCTCAGTATGATTGAAACATGTCTGCAAACCACTAAGTAACAGGTGATTATACAAACTTAAAGAGTGATCCCTAATCCTAGTGTATTATATAGCCTTGTAAATTACCACAGGAATTATTAACCCTTTCGAACTTGTGATCAAACCGGTGTGATTACACAAGTCTTGGCTCAGACGCGTACAATCAAACTGGTGTGATCTGCATTCGTTCTGCTATTTTCAGGCAAAACAGGGACTGATGCGGTTGTCATAATTAACCAACAGCTCAAATTGTCTTTTCAACATCACAATATCTTTGTTACAAAGATTCAAAAAATCACTAAAGCTTTTACCGTCCGAGCACACTGTTTTGATGCAGCGATGAGGACATGTTTTCTGACATCAAAAAAAGAATCTCATTCTAACCATTTCCGGAGCTGGATAAGTGGAAGGGCTAAGTTTTTAGAACATTCTCTGCTTCTATGATGAACTTAAAATCTCATGCTGCACTGCAATGTAAACAATATGGTGCCGCATATAGAAGGCAAGTGCAGTCACGCTCACATATTATCTATCATAATCAGTTATTATAAACATCTAAAAACCACATTATATATTTTTGATAATATATAGTCTGACCCTAAGTTTTATTACAGTGCACATTAAAGGGGGATCCATCAGTACAGGAAAGTGTGAAAAGGTTAAATAACCCTTTTAGTAAATGTGCATTTGCAGCATATGTATAGTATTTGGCGATATATAGCCTAGTCACCAAAACATTTTTTCAGAATTTAAGGCACAATCTGGGTTTTGATTATGAATAACAGTATTTACTGTAAAACATTTTTTATTTTATTTTTTTTGTCAAATTGCCCTTGCTTAAAGTAGGATAAGGTGTCTGCCACAAGGACCTTTAAATATGTGTGTTCAGGGACCTCACAGAACAGTGATTCCTGGCACTAAAACAATGTGCATTGACATTTACCCAACCAACCTGTATTTGACTGGCTGTCATTCCCTGACAAATTCCCCTCATCTTCTCTCTAACCGTCCTTGTTTATTAAAAAAAAATCCATAAATGGAAAGCTAAACTGTTGTATCAAATAACAATGGTGGAAAGCTAAACCCATTTGGAGAATATAACAGTCAAATTATAAGGCCTGCAATCAGCCAACAACATGATCAAAGGCAGGCGTGGGAAACTGCTCTTTCTGTAATTAGCACAGCAATGTCCAACTCTCTGCTTGGTGTAATGAAGCTGTTCAACAGCATGGCTAACACGCTCCACTCACAGTATGACCACAGATCGCTACAGTAAACACAGACACTGCTTCACTACGATTAGCACTGATTAGCTCACAACCTCTCAAATGCTGCATGCAAATAACTGCTAATACAAACCCCTGTTGTGGCCGGTTTACATGACAACTCAAATCACTTAACGCTGTGTTAAAAGAAAATACCCTTTGATATTATGACTGGTATGTTTGTGCTAATAAAGTAAAATGGTAAATCAAATTTAGGATATTTGATGCTTTGCTTACAACTGCAGGCCATGCGAGTTTTGTGTTTTGATTTTATTTTCCATTGTTTCATTAAGGCCATAATACTGAATCTCCCCGCAGGGATCAATAGAGTACATCTCTCAGATTCCAACATTTGGAACTTGTCCATCATGTAAAGCTCAATTTCATCAGTGGTCCCGAATGTGACATTGTTTAGCAATATTTCCATTTAGTGAGCAGGATATGGGTACTGAAAGAACTGTTCAACAGAAAACAAGATTTAGCTGCTGATACATTTTTTTTTGTTGTTGTTTTAATAAAACAAAAACAGCTTAGACAAGTTTGGACAATCTTAAATTCCAATATGGTCTTAACTGGTTTCCTTGTTAGATTAAATTTAGGTAATTTGATGTTACCATGCTACAGTGATGGTAACATGACACTGAATGGTATGTTTGGCATATGTGTGTGTACCAAAGTATTTATTTACATTTCCTGGTATTTTAAAGAAAACCATGGTATAGCCATGGTATATTTATGGTACAGTGATTTGTCAGAAAATAATACCATGTTACCTATATGGCAATATAACATTGTACTTAAAAGTATATTTGTCATATTAATGTACCATGGTATTTACATTGTATTCCCTGGTACTTCGAATAATACCATGGTATTACCATGGTACAGTGATGGTCTCAGTTGATAATATCATGGTACTTGACATATTACATGGCAGTGAATGGTATATTTGCCATATTTGTGTATCATAGGATTAACAGTACATGGTATTCCCTGGTATTTTGAAGAATACCAATGTATTACCATGTAACAGTGATGTATCTGATGTCAATACAATGGTACTTTAATAAATAAATTAAAGGCTGAATGTATATTTGGCATATTTGTATACCATCTTATTCATGCTATTGCCTGGTACTTCAAATGCCATGGTATTGCCAAAGTACATTTCCAAAAAATCATGCTCCTAACTTTTCTAAATCTGGAATAAATTAGTTCAAAATATTATTGCTGCTGGTAGTTAACCAGCTTGGCAAATGCAGCCATAATTCGTCACCAGCCAATAACGGCATAAACATGCCCCAAAATCCTACATTTACACTTGGTAACCAGCATGATGGTTATAACTGGTCATTTAATGCAGCTTAGCTGATCAAGGCAGTTTGTTTGAACAGGGTTGCTGAGTCAATATGACTCTTATGTTCTATTCTGTGGTAGGGTGTTGGCCAAAGGGGGCTGGGTATAAATTTATGGTTGTGAAGTGCTGTTTGATGGAACAGGTGCACATATTTAGCTCCTCTGACAACCTAATCAATTGAGAGTGATACTTATTACCTGCCTGCACTCTCCAATTCATCACAGATGCACACATCTCATATCTCACGCACTATTCCCGTCTTGACCATATAAACACGACAAATGTTAAAGAGCATCTTATATGTATCTGATGCCAGTCAGATAACATATAATAAGGCTAATTTCAGGCTCACCAGACCCTTATCAACCTAATTTCTTAGGGGACATTAACTTTTCTGGTATGATGCATTCTCAAAAACAGCTAGACGAAGCGCAATCGAATAGGTTATTTTTAATGTGACATCCCACCTTAAAAATGCAGCACTAATGGCTGGACACAAAAAACAGAGATGTGATGCAACAGCCAAAGACATAATTCTTAACAGGGTCATGAAATGGAGAATCAAATTTTTCTTTATATTTAGACATATAAGAAGTAATTGTAGAATAAAAACATTTTAGAACTCAAAAAAACATCCTCCCCAGTCTAAAAAGAGCATTTATAGTTACAACCCTGCAGAAACATCTCGTTTTGCAATCTGTCTGTTTGTGACGTCACAAGACATTGCTCATTTGTATTTAAACATCCCACAATATAAGTCATCGCACTCTTGGCCCCACTGGTACTCAGTTCAAGAGAGTAGGCCTTGAGTGGCCAACTATTCCTGAACACCAAAGGGGACCTATCTGGTTTATTTTGAAATATTTTGAATGGAAACATGAATTACACAGACTCTTCTGACTGCTGCATGTATCTCGCTATTTTTAAAAGACACAGTGTAAAGTTCCAACTCTAAAGAGGAGAAGCAAATTGATTTCATTCAGCTGCTCTGCCTCTTGTTATTTTGAGCACAAACACATCATGGACACGTTCTCATGGACGCGTACATTCTCTTATGTTTGAGTTTCAAAGATGACTGAATTTGAGGGGCAGCATGATGTTAGCCCAGCCTGATATCACATAAAAATCATTAAGTATGCGCCATTTAGCCGAAATTGGAAAATGTTGTCTCCAGAGACAAAATTTTTCAGAGCATATAAACAAGTGTGACATCCATTTATATCTAGGAGAGGTTTCCAGAAGCCAGTTGTAAAAATAATTGTTTTCAGCTGAACAGGGTGTAAAACAGTGAAGAGAAATGCTTATTTTATTTAATCTACCCCCCAACCAAAACCTGAATCTAACCTTAACCATTAGTAGAGACAAAATGCAATGTTAAGGATAAAAATGCAACCTCTGTATCACACTCGTGATTGTTTATACAAACGTGATTACTTCCTCGTTTGAATGGGGATTGAACTGTGGTCTCCCGTTCAACTGATGCAAAGTGCTACCAGTCATGCCACGAAGAAAAGTAATTATTGTTGAGTCATTCCAAATTAGTCCAATGGGGGACAGGGCATGTCAGTGAGTTGGCATACTGTTGCCGATCCTAGGGTACCGGAACTTTCAGAAACGGCATGTCTAATTTCTCTGTGATCATGTTGGTTAGCCAGTCATAACAGTGGGTGTTTACACTGAAGTTTTAAGGAGGCGCTTAGGCCAAAACTGAGCATTTTAGATTGAAGGCCAAAAATAGGGTGTGATATTATCATATATATTATTAAATCAAGACTGTTTTGATGCAAAAAAATATAATAATAATAATAATAATTTATAACATTATCATCAGACCTCAGGAAAGATTATACAAATTCAAAATAGCATTTCATGACCCCTTTAATGTTTATGGATATAACATCAATGCTTTGAAGGGTATGAATTATCAACCCATCCATCCATACGTACATCCATCCATACCATCTATCTAGTGTGTGTATATTTATATATAAGAAATATCTACGTAAACTACCTTGACTTTTTGCCAAACTACCTTGACCATTGTGACCCATCACTAGTTTTAAATAACCTTTCCATTCGAAGCACTCCAAGCCCTAAAACTCAAGTGTAAGAGCAACAATGTCTGAGCAGGCACAGAGCAAGCGTACTTTAGAGAGGACAAAAGACTTCAGCCACCAGGCAGGCAAAGCGAGGATTTAAGGAGCAAATTAGGTTATGAGAGACACAGACTGCAGGCAAAAGCACAGGGTTTCTTCAGAGACTTTTGCATTATTGATAACATAGCCCCACCGTGGGCTTTGTTCCCGCCAATTCTCAGTGCTGTAATTGGTGTTGTCTGCACAGAGGTCAACAAGGACATGGCCATCAGTCTGACAACATTCAAGAACATCTGGAATTTATTGCCATGGATTAGAGGAGTCAATTCTCCATTTCCATTTCATAGGGCAGCTGCTTGCAAACATGCACCCTACAACACCAGCGACCCAATTTATGTATTACTTTGGCTCTTCTTCTTGTACTTTTTCATCCTTTTTTCATCTCTCTATTTCTGTCACTGCCCATCTCCTCTATACACCTGCATTTTTTTTAAGTCCTCATCTCTTCTCTTCTTCTCTTTTATCTGATTTGTAACAATACTTAATATTACAACATACTGATAAAAATGATCTTTGATGTCCCCAGTTACAGCAAAATATTGAGCAATGAATGTAACTGTGTTCTCCTTCACAACTATTATGGCTGCATCTTCCGTTGGGAAAAGAAGATCTATATTTAGACCTTAGATTTTCCAACTGTACATCGATTTACTGCTACGCACGTTCCTTGGCCTTGTTTTTCCCCCAGTCTTGAAATACAGAGGAATAAATGTAATTCATTTCACTCGCTCAGAGCCTGTGGAGGAAGAGAGGGTGATGTAGTCTGAAAATGAGGTGCAGCTGTGTATTTGAGGCCAGTGGAGAGTAACACTGGAGCTTTGTGAGGATGTGAGTGAAAAAGGGGTGGTGTGGTGGGGAGAAAATGGCCCACCGATTGTTATTCAAGGAGTCGTTCCACATCACCCATCAGTCCCTTCAGAAAAAAATCTGGCATGAGGTAAAACTGCCCCGCTGCACACACAGAGCTTCAAGAGCTCTCTTTAAGATAGAGGTCTCCAGCTTGTAACCGAACCTCTGCTGCAGGGGAAAGAGAAAGAGTTCAGAAATAATGCAGCTGCTCAGGGAGCACTTGACCTTCAAAGATCCTCTGCTGTTGCACATGAACTTAACAGGGATCAGGTGCGGCTTGACAGACTGCTGCTTCAGACTGCAGCCACATACAGATTTAAGACTCTCTCACACACAGACACTCAGTTGTCTACAGAAGCAGCATTTTAAACGATTCGTTCAGCCAAAAATATAAATGAAATTATGTCATAATTTTCCCATCCTTCGGTTGTTCCAAACCGGTATGACTGTCTTTCTTCCATGAAACCAAGATAAATGTAGATTATAAATATAATTTATTCAATAATTTAAGTACTGATCAATATATTTTACTATATTTTTAAATAATTAAAAACATGGTACCTAAAGCTACCAAATTTGTACCATTATATTTATACTTAGTAGATTATCATCGTGTTCCTAACATGACCATCATTGAAATCATTTGTGTGACAGTATTTGTATAGCATCCAATGCAGTCACTTATGAGGTTCCATGACCGTTAGGATTCTGCCTTTGAAGGCAGCTGCCTAAGTAGGTAGTAGTCAGCAAGGCAACTCACAATCTAGAATAGAGCCTAACACACACACAAACCTTTTCTGAAATAGTGACAGGAAGAAAGGTTATTTGAAATCTAAGATAATAGACATCAAAAGACAATTACAATTTATTTAAAAACATGTTTTGCAAAACCTTTTAAAACATCTGTTTTAACTTCTAGCATGTTCAAATATCTCAATGAGTTAATGTATCACAAAGAGCTCTCTTTTAAAATATGAAGTCTATTTTTTTCCTATAAGCTACAAAGAAACCTATTCCTTCCCCTTTGAGAGATTCAACCAAATCTTCATTGAACAAATATGTGACGATTATTTTGACAGACTGCAAATTACTTTAAGACAGCTACAGAATTTTTGGAAGACATATTGTATAAGCGTGTGCACTTTGAAGAAATAATATCATAAAATTCTTTGGACTTTAAAAATAAAGTATGGCCTTTAAAATCGATAGATCATCCATCAATAAAAAATATATCAGGGCTCGACATTAAGCATTGTAATGTGTTTGTACTTTGGACAAGTAAACTGGACTGGTCATTCACTTGTCCGAGTATAAAAGTTACTTGTCTGGAGAAAAATCAAAAGGATGAAAGAAAGAAAAAAGAAAAGCCTCCACCAAAATCATTACAACTAGTAGGGACCACAGTGCAGAAAGATGGTTAAATTATTATTCACCCTCAAGCCTGTAAGGATTTCTCTATTCTGTGGAACACAAACTTAGATTTTTGACAGAATATTAGTCACAGTCAATATTCACTGTAACTGCATCTTTTTTTTTTTTTTTTCAATAATATTGAATGGTCACAGAAACTAACATTGTTCCTCATTAGTTCCATGGAAGATACAAATGTAGATAGGTTTGGACCAATATCAAGGCAAGTAATGATGACAGAATTTTCTGTAGTACTTTACAATAAGGTCCATTCAAGGTGCACTCAGTAAGTTTTGTCTTTGTGTCATCTTGGACTTACACTGACACCTAGCGTCTTGGATACAGCATAATTTAAAATCAAGTTTTCAATTTCAGATATCACTATAGAAATGTATTATTCACAGTCAGCCATGATTACTTGAATAAATGACTGAAAGTGTCAAATAACAGGACACTTACTGAGATTATGCGAGTAGTATTCGGTTGGTCATGTGATTCTAATATGGCAGCTCCCATGGGCGGACCCTCTCCATGTAGAATAAAACAGGTTTTATAAGGTAACTGATATAACTTGAATCTTCATTTTAATGTGAGTGGTCATGATTTCCTACATATACTGCAAAATTGCAATTCATGTCTTTATGAGCTAAACTTTTTTTATGAGGAAAAAATTACTGAGTGCACCTTTCATTATCATTATATAATGCATTAGCTATTATGAACTTACAATGAACAATATATTTTTTACAACATTTATTAATCTTTGTCCATGTTAGTTATTAAAGAAATAAAATTGTTCATTGTTAGTTCATAGTGCTGCAGTTTACATATACAACTTTTTATTTTCAAAATGTATTCATATATGTTGTAATTAACATTAAGATTAATAAATATTTAGTTCGTTGTTAGAAAAAGTTTTACCTAATTAAAATTTCTGGGTAAATTATCTCTTTACGAGTCCAAGTCCATTCTCGCCATTTGCATTAAAAATGGCTGTTTTAGATTGACAAAATGCATTGAAAATTTTAACAGATAAAATCCTGAGAGAACGTCACAGCTAAATCAGTTATGATATATATTGAAAACATATAAAGATATGTAATTGGGGCCAATTAGCCATTTTCCCTCCCCAGTGTCATGTGACTCGTTAGTGTTACAAGTTCTCAGGTGTGAATGGGAAGCAGGTGTGTTAAATTTGGTGTTATCGCTCTCAAACTGGAAGTTCAACATGGCACCTCATGGCAAAGAACTCTCTGAGGATCTGAAAAAAAGTATTGTTGCTGTACATAAAGATGGCCTAGGCTATAAGAAGATTGCCAAGACCCTGACACTGAGCTGCAGCACGGTGACCAGCAAACAGTTTGCTGCAGACTAAGGACATGGATTACTGGGACCATGTCCTGTGGTCTGATGAGACCAAGATAAACTTATTTGGTTCAGATGGTGTCAATATGAACTTTTGTGGTGGAAACCAGGTGAGGAGTACAAAGACAAGTGTGTCTTGCCTACAGTCAAGAATGGTGGTGGGAGTGTAATGGTCTGGGGCTGCATGAGTGCTGCCGGCACTGGGGAGCTACAGTTCATTGAGGGAACCATGAATGCCTGCATGTACTGTGACATACTGAAGCAGAGCATGATCCCCTCCCTTTGGAGATTGGGCCACAGGGCAGTATTCCAGCATGGTGACAACCCCAAACACACCTCAAAGACAACCACTGCCTTACTAAAGAAGCTGAGGGTGAAGGTGATGGACTGGCCAAGCATGTCTCCAGACCTAAACCCTATTGAGAATCTGTGGGGCATCCTCAAACGGAAGGTGGAGGAGCACAAGGTCTCTAACATCCACCAGCTCTGTGATGTCGTCATGTGTGCAAGAGGACTCCAGTGGCAACCTGTGAAGCTCTGGTGAACTCCATGCCCAAGTGGGTTAAAGCAGTGCTGGAAAATAATGGTGGCCACACAAAATATTGACACTTTGGGCCCAATTTGGACATTTTCACTTAGGGGTGTACTGACTTTTGTTGCCAGAGGTTTAGACATTAATGGCTGTGCGTTGAGTTATTTTGAGGGGACAGCAAATTTACACTGTTATACAAGCTGTACACTCACTACTCACACTGTAATTTCTTCAGTGTTGTCACATGAAAAGATGTAATCAAATATTTACAAAAATGTGAGGGGTGTACTCACTTTTGTGAGATACTGTAAGTGTTTCACTTCACTCTACAGATGGTAGCACAGTGCGTTTTTGCAGTTTCTGCCGTTTTTTCTGTACGAGACAAAATTATCGCTCCAACAATGGGCACATGTGATGAAGATATCTTTGTTTGTTTATAAATAGGAGCGATAGTTTTATTGCATCGCTCGCTTACAGAGACGCGGCACAACACTATTCACATGTCCAGTTAACAGTTTTGTGAGGCATGCACTCACAAGCTGCTGAACACTGCACGAGTGAAGGCGCGAAAGATGGAACGCCCCGCAAAGTGAAACATGCAGTAATTATTGAAATTGTGCTCAATCCCACGCTATTGAGCTAATTTTCGTTATTGAGGTTTTAAACAGGCAACTTGTCCGGTCGACAAGTACAATTCTCTTTAACTTGCCCGTTCAAAATTCCACTTGTCCCGGACAAGCGTTAATGTCGAGCCCTGTTTATCATAATTGACTCACCCCTATGATGTCATACCCATGTGTGAATGTGGCTTCAATTCCATTGAATAATGGGTTAGTGGCATTCAGGTTGTGAGCACAAAGTGACAATGTGGCAGGAACCAGACCGCAACAGCTCAGTGGAAAGCCAATCCCCAGGTCAATTTTCTTCTAAACTATTAGCCACATACTGATAATGTGTCATTTCTAGAGAGAGCCACCTATATAGATCAGCACCAAACCAGTACTAACTAGTAAACATCCTAAACCAGCACAGAAAATGTATGCTGGTCTTTCAGCAAGGCTAAGATTGTCCAGTGTGCATTGTGATGAACTAAGACACATACTGCATATTGTGCCTTTCTATTTTTAATTTTATTTCTAGGCATCCTATTAGACAGAATGTTAAAGGAAATTATTTGGGAAAAAGAGGTGGAATAGGATTGGGAAATGTGGCAGGTCAGATTCAAACCTGTGTCACCCATATGAGCACCATGGCACAACGTCACAAGCATGTGATTTAATCATGCCATGGCTCCTACCTTGTGTTCTTTTTTAAGTACATACTTATTCTTTTCAATTCCGATTTTACACAAAAGCAGTGAGCCTCTTGGCTGCATGAAGATGGTGTCCTGCTGGAGACCCAATGCTGACTATATGCTGCGATAGTCATGATCCACTTTCCCTACTGTGAAATCAAATCAGCCTGCACTTAATCGCTACTTAGAGGGACCCACAGGCAATCAGCCAGGACGTGCTTTCACCAGTGGCCAGAACCTGTTTTCTGCTGTCACTAAGATGACCCAGAAAGTTCAGGGCATCTGTAGCAAATTGACACTGTGTCTGCAACTAGACACAGCCAGAGATGTCCACTCTCTCTCACCAACTAAGAGGAACACTGTGCTGCCTTCAAGTCCTCCTAGGAAGTTCTTACCTATGATTTTGAAAATCGTGATTACGTAATTTCTATTTATTCACATAATTTTAATAAAATAGAAGAGTTGAGCAATTTCGTTTTTTCTTTCACACTTTTTAACCTCCTGACAAACAAAGGAAGTTCTTTAGCACTGCACAAGTGCAACAAAATGAAAAGTGCATTATATGTGTAATTGATGCATTATTATTTATTTAATTTAGGGAATTATGGAAAATCTACTTTTGTCTTAAAAGCATGTCACCTTATAAACTGGCTAAACGAGTAATATTCTTGAAAGCTTTAATGCTATTCTTTGTTAAGAGAACACAATATGCTACTAAACGAAACTGTATATAGTCTGAATTTACTTCACAACTTATTATGATCAATACCAATTAGCTTCTGTCATGGACAAGAATGGCCATCCACACAACACGGAAAGTCAGAACTTGAAGAAAATCCAGAGTTTCCCACTGCGATTACAACACTGAATTCATGTCTTCAAATTCATGGTCTCACAATTATGCTTAATAAGCAGAAATTGTGTAAGGTCATATAAACGCCTTAAACAGTGAACTATATTGGATTAACTATCTCCACACGTACATTTGTGCCCAATACCCTGATTGTGCGTTGCATGTAAACATCTTTACCTGCATTCTTATATCTGCCCAAGTGTTATGCCCATGCCTATTTACATTTTTATGTCAAAAGAAAATAGCCTGATGATTTCAAATGTCACGTAAACAAGATTTTCTTGCATTGTTTGATTTTTTTGAATAAGCTGTACATTCAATGACATGCATGTATATTCGTTTACTGAAGTGTATGTATGAGCTAAATGAGCAAATGTTAATAAGCTCATTTAATATACACACTCTGACATGACTGTGTCAATTAAGTTTGCATTGCACTAGCTGACACATTTTATATTTAAACATCATGTCAAAAAGAAACATACAGATTTGATTTCGATATCACAATATGACCCATTCACCAGATAAATCTGTTAACCAGTCAAACCCGTTTAACGGTTTAATGCAACTAGCTGGATGCAAAAGACTGGAACAGAGTGAAATTAAATATGCCAGCTGAAGAGAGGGCGAAAGAAAGAGCATAAGTAGGAGAGATCAGCCAACATCAGAGAGGAGTGAGAGTGAGTCAGAGAAGGAGAGAGAAAGCAAGTGTATTGGGTTCCAGGACAGAGGCAGTGGAAGATGACAGGTGTCTGGGCTGCTCTGGTCTCTGCTGGAACTGTAATTGGTTGTGGCAGACGGAGACAGCATGAATGGGCTGCTTTAGGCCTCCAGGGGTCAGGTAGAGAGAGAGAGAGGGAAAAAAAACCCTCTCAAAACTGTGATAAAAAAAGGAAAGAGGCAGAGGAAGAAACAAAACTAAAACAGTATACAATGAGTGCGATTGAGGATATGTATCCAGAAGTATGTTTTGACAGCAAAACTCAATTTTATCATATAATCCATCTGACAGTATACATCTGGATATTTTTTGCCATGGTCATCTAGGATTACTCCAAGAAAAAATGGCTGAAGTCTACACAGTCAGTTTTCCAGTTAATTCATTGAGACACAGCCTGACATCATGATAACTGTACATCTGTATGTATAAAACCATGTGAATTATAAATCTGTGACAGGGTGGAGGGTGGGGCCAGGTCGTGATTTTACACACCCGGTCCCTTATCAGGCTAATAAAGGTCGACTGCGGATGTGTAAAATCATGACCCGGCCCCGCCCTCCACCCTGCTACAAAATCCAATGTCAAAATATAACAAACACAATAACAATTTGACTGAATATAAAACATACACACGACTGAGACCGTCTCACAGATTGTCTGATACATAGTGCACAAAAAATGGTTAGAGCTTTCTAAAAAATGGCGAGCTCAAGTCTGATTGGCTGTTTCCAGGAGTCTAGGCACACTGGTTTTTAAGTTGTGTTTCTAGGCAGCTACAATAAGAACTTCTTTGGAAGAACCTGTCAATGAATTTGACATAGTTTGTGATGTTGATGGCATCAAATTTGGAAGGTATTTAAAGTTTCTCACCACTTAGTAGCAAGTAAATGAGATATGCTTGATTATGTCAGCATGTATGACCTTGCTCTTTGGGATTCGGTTTACGTCTGATTTCAGATTCAACCATCCCTGTTGTTGGTCACTTTACATGTCAGTTAGACCATCTCTTCCTGTCTAAGTAGGTGGTTCTTGGCCAGGATAAGCTGCAATGTGGACCAGACTTTATGCTAACAGTCTGACAATGCAAGAGTTCTTTCAAGATGACACATATGCGAAGACAAAATATGCACTCCGCAATTCATTCAGGCTATGAGAGCTCAAGAAAAACAAGTCCCATCTACCCATCCTGAGCACTTCAAACCGAGAGCCCTGATATTCAAGCCGCTGATAAGAGAAGCACGCAGCAGCACACTAACTGACCCAGGAACAGGCAGCTCTTATCAGATACAGGCCCCTGCTGCTGTGAATGAGACCCACTGAAAGAGTGCTGTGCTAATGAGAGCTCCCATGAGGCCCAGACACATCCAGAGCATGTTAATTACTTTGCAGGGTGTAAAGGTTTCAGATCAGCCCCTTGCATAATGCCACATAGTAAAAAAGAACACACACAGAAAGGTGAACCACTCAGGAAGAACCATCAGTGATGGTGAAAATAGAAAACGTGTGAGCTTCACTGGTTGGGGAGTAACGGAATACATGTAACGGGAATACATATTTAAAATACAAATTATAAGTAACTGTATTCCGCTAGTTACTTTTGAAATCACTGGTAATTAGAATACAGTTGCATTACGGAAGAGATTACTTTGAAATTTATTGTCATTTGTTTCATTTAATATTTAGTCCTTTCAGATGGAAAACATTTATACATATAAATGATGCAATCCAAAGTGCATTTGAACAGCAGATACATTCATACGAGCAGACAGAGAAGTACACTACCGTTCAAAAGTTTGGGTTCACTTGCCTGAAAACTTTCTAATGATCTTAAAAACCTTTTGATCTGAAGGTGTATGCTTAAATGTTTTAAATTAATTTTGTAGACAAAAATATAATTGTGCCAACATATTAATTTATTTAATTACAAAACTAAAGTTTTTCTATTATTCCATAGTTGTGATGACTTTACTAGTATTCTAACATGTGAAAATTATACTAAATAAAGAATGAGTAAGTGACCCTAAACTTTTGAATGGTAGTGTACGTATGAAGTAAGTTTGGAGCAGAAGAATCAGAAATAAACCTTGTGTAAATTGTCAGCTTTACGCTAAGCTAAAATGCTATTTCTAGACATTTTACATGCACGTTACCAGGCACAATCGTATTTTTTTATCAAGAAAATTCACGTTGGATCATCATTTCATTTTTCTAGTAAGACCTTTGATATTAGGGCAAACTATCTTATTTTTGATAATAATTTTTGAATTGTTTTCCTGTAAAAATATCTAAAAATCCTTAAAACAAGATCAATTTGATTAATCTTGTTTTAGAAACAACACTGCATAAGATATTTAGGTTTTTCAGAAAACATTTTTATAGTCAAACTAAGTGAAAAAATCTACTAGTGCTGAAGAAGTAATCAAAAGTATTTAGAATACATTACTGACCTTGAATAATCTAACGGAATACGTTACAAATTACATTTTACAGAATGTATTCTGTAATCTGTAGTGGAATACATTTCAAAAGTAACCCTCCTATCCCTGCTAGTAGGATAGATAGATGTATAGGTTTACAGAAAATATATAGCAATAGAGAATAGTTCTAATATGTCCGATATGTCTAAGTTTTTAGGATTGGATTTGTTCAATTGAATATGACTGAGCTGGAGACTGCTTGTGATGAATTAATCGTAAGATTTTTGTTATGAATTCATATTGATGTTTCTTTGCACATTGTGGCATTTATGACGAAGGCTTTTTAAAGGGTTAGGGTTAGATTTAGGATTAACATTTCCTTTATCTGTTCCACAATCGAAAGTAAGTCATACAGGCTTGGAACAATATGAGAGTGAGTAAATTAGTTTTATACCACTGAATAAAAACTTGTTCTTGAGAGACACCTTAATATACAGTGCTTCTGGTCGAATCTAACCATTAAATTCCACATCCGATCGAGCAATAAATATGCATTACCTCACCAATAAAAATACAAGGTGTGTGAGTTAAGCTGGCCTTAGTAAAAAATTATCTGCTGTCTTATATTGCTGTCAAAATTGCTGACGAATCTTGTTACTCGAGAAAAATGGTTTAGAACGGAACCATAATGTGAGTTTAAGAACTCTAAATCATCGCCACCATTTGATTCACAACGATTAAACTGTCATCTTCAGTAAAAATGTATTTCAGTTATTATCAATAATATCTTTATTTAATCATCCAAAAATAAAGGCTGTATAATTTGATGTTCACTGTAGTTCTGCTCCATAAAGTGACTTCTGAATGCGAGCCGGTGGCCCATATAACCATCTACCAGGATATTCATTTACCCATCACACACACACACACACACACACACACACACACACACACACACACACACACACACACACACACACACACATCTACAAAGCCATCTATTTGATTAATGGAGTTATGCAAAAACAAATTGCATATAACCTTTAAAAGACATTCCATGAGAATATTTATATTTCATAAGCAGAATGATAGCGCAAACATCATCTGAGAAAACTACGTCCAGAGGTCCCTATGGTAATGTGCCAGCACTTTACCCTTCCTCACTACCCCTCCAAAGAAGACAAGATGATCAAGCGAACACACATGCAAGTGCCTTTTCAAACACATTTATGCACAACTGTCGAAAAAGCAAACTTACGCAAGTCAGCATTCAAATGGACTTCCTTGCTGACTTCCAAATGAGAAGCATTGACAGACAGCTAGTAGCCAAGCCTAATTGTATGTCATCATTTTCCATTATTTGTTGCCTTTTTTAATTGAAAGCACTTAGCCTTTTTATTCACGTTTCTCCAAGACAGTTGGATTCATGAGACCTGATGAATAATTAAACAGGGAACAGCAGTCTCAGCTCCTGAGTGGTCTCTGAGCATCGCCGGAGCCCTGCATTGGGAAGGAGGTGTAACCATTCCCGAAACTTGACCACAGAACAGCTGAGTAAAAACACAGGTATTATGAAAACAGCACTATTTGGAAAATGTCAATAATTAGAGCAGGCTGCAATTTCAGAGGCAAAGCGGGCCAAGCTAATGAGTCCATTAGTACCTACCTTGCATAAAGACTTGTCCCATGGTATTCGCTGCTAGATTTGTTTTGACTTGTCCCATAGTATTAGCTGCTAGATTTAGGGCTGGTTAAGAGTATTTTGTATTGCTAAAGAGCAGCATAATTTATTTGCGGTGTACAGAAGTCGCGCATGTTCCTGCGCTTGACACCTCCTGCGACCCTCGGTTTCGGTTGACCACGTGACTAGCTTTGTTGTGCTAAGTAGCATTAAGGCGTGGCTGCTTTTTCCACTGAATGGCTCGTTAAAGAGTGTATTTATTGGACTGAATGCTGACGCGGAAGCGGCAGCGGAAGTGGTAGCCCTCGTGTTAAGCCCTCCTCGTGTGAAGACCTACTTGGGTAAAGACCAGCGAGTCTACCTGTGCGAGTTCACCGAGCAAGGACACTGACAAGGCTCCACTCACCAAAGCACTTAAGTATTTTTTAATTGATCTCTTTTATTATTTTACTTATACATACATACTAACATGTCTAGTTCACTAATAACACATGCCTTCAAGCACATCCCTGTTATCTGTTGTAGACCGTTCACAAAATTCAGATGCAAGACCAAACGCAACCCACACAACCTACGACCGCTTTGCACTTCAACACCTGCTCCACTCTCATTCTCAGTGGGACTCTGGAACTGCCAGTATGCTGTGAACAAAGCTGCCACACACAAAGCTTTCGCCACACAGTCCACCCACAGCATCCTGGCACTGACGGAGACATGGATACGTCCTGAGGATACAGCAACACCTGCTGCTCTCTCCAACAACTTCTTCTCTCACATCCCTCGACATACGGGGTGGGGGAACAGGTTTGCTCATTCTTAATAACTGGACTTTTTCACCACAGGCTTCACTATGTAACAATACATCTTTTGAATTCCATGCCATTACTACAATGCAACCCACAAAAATACATGTTGTTGTCATCTATCGCCCTCCAGGTCAGCTGACAAGCTTTCTTGTGGAGTTGGATGTCCTGCTGTCCTCCTCGCCAGAGGATGGCAGGCCACTTGTGGTTGTTGGCGATTTCAACATACACCAAGACAAGCTCCAGGCCATTGAACTGAACACTCTTCTGGCCTCATTTGACTTGAAAAGACTACACACCACAGCAACCAGCTGGACCTCATTTTTAAACGTAACTGTACCACCTCAAATATTCTTGTTACACCTTTACATGTCTCTGATCACTACATTGTTCAATTCAACATGATTCTCCCATCCATAGTAAAACCGACTCCAACTTTGGTTTCCTTTCGCCATAAACTCAGTTCCCTCTCACCCTCTCACCTTTCCACTGATGTCTCTGCCTCTCTTCCCACAATAAATATATTTTCCACGCTCAATGTAAACACTGCCACAGACACACTTAGCTCTACTTTAACAACCTGTCCAGACAACATCTGTCCTCTCTCCTCTAGACCAGCACGTACTACACCACCCAGCCCCTGGCTGTCTGACATCCTTCGTGAACATCGGACTGATCTCAGGGCAGCTGAGAGGAGATGGCGGAAATCTAAAGATCCAGCCGATCTAGGTAAATATCAGCTTCTGCTTGCAACTTTTTCAGATGACGTTAAAGCTGCAAAAACTTCATATTAACAGACCAAGATCAACAGCACCACAGACACTCGTAGCTTGTTTAGAACATTCAACACACTTCTCTACCCTCCCCCTCCACCACCTGACACATCACTGACAGCAGATATCTTCGCAACATTTTTTACTAATAAGGTTACGGCCATTAGCAATACATTCACAGCACCACACCCTGTCAAACACCCACCTCCTGTATGCAACTCTTCTTTCTCTATGTTCTCTCCTTTAACTGACATTGAGGTCTCTAAACTCCTCCTCTCCAACCACCCCACCACCTGTTCCCTTGACCATATTCCATCACACCTTCTCCAGGCCATCTCTCCATCCATCCTACCTGCACTTACACAAATTATTAACACATCTCTTCTTGCAGGCACTTTTCCCACTACATTTAAGCAGGCTCAGTAACCCCGCTGCTGAAAAAACCTGCACTTAACCCCACACAGATAGAACAGTTCTTGGCTGGTTCAACTCCTATCTCTCAGATAGGTCCTTCGAGGTAGCCTGGAGAGGGAGTACTGGGGTACCTCAGGGATCAGTGCTTGGGCAACTTCTCTTCTCCATATACACAACGTCATTAGGACCCATCATCCAGTCACATGGTTTCTCTTACCACTGCTACGCTGATGACACACAACTCTACTTGTCTTTCCAGCCCAACGACACCACAGTGACCGCTCAAATCGCTGCCTGTCTGCCAGACATCTCAGCCTGGATGAAGGAACACCACCTGCAACTCAACCCAGCCAAGACTGAACTCCTTGTCTTTCCAGCCAACCCTGCTGTTGAACACAGGAAGATAAGACCTTTCCTCTCTGTACATGCCACACAACTGCTTGTTCAGTCACTTGTCATAACTAGACTGGACTACTGTAATGCTCTCATTGCAGGCCTTCCTGCATGTGCTATTAGACCTCTGCAAATTATCCAGAATGCAGCAGCACGTCTGGTCTTTAATAAACCAAAGAGGGCACATGTTACACCGCTCTTTGTCTCTCTCCACTGGCTGCCGGATCATGCACGTATTAAATTCAAGGCCATATGCTGGCATACAAAACTGTCACTGGGTGTGCCCAGCATACCTAAAAACATTTATGCAGAGCTACGTTCCCACCAGAAGCCTGTGGTCAGCTAAGGAACGTCGCCTTGTCATACCAAAACAAAGAGGCACCAAAACATTTTCCCGGACTTTCAGTTTCATCATACCACGTTGGTGGAAAGACCTTCCCAACTCAATCTGTGAAGCTGACTCACTCTCTATCTTCAAAAAACGGCTAAAAACACATCTTTTCCAAGAGCACTTAACCAGTCACTAAAAAAATTAAAAAAATTACAAAAATTATTATTCTTTTTGCTCTTAAATCTGTTTTGTATACTATTCCGATGATAGTGAAACTTTGTAGTATGGCACTTTTTGTACCACTGTCTCCTTAAGATGATTCGCTTATGTTTTCCTCTTTTGTAAGTTGCTTTGGATAAAAGCATCTGCCAAATGAATAAATGTAAATGTATGGCAAGCAAAAAAAGGGCTTATTTTAATACATTAGCCTGCTGACAGTTTCACCGTGGAGGCTATTCAGCACAGCTGACGTGCTTTTCAGAGGGCTCTGACCTTTTGTTTTGCCATGCACTGGCTCTGAGCAGAGCGTGGATTCAGCTCTCCTGAGTATAAACAGTGAAGCAACTGTGGGAAAGCAACACCTTTTTGCCTCCACTGACTCATTCAGAGTGTCAGCAGCTACGAACGGTGCAGAAGAAGTAACACAATTGCCCATTTGGGCATAAGTCAAGCAATGTTTCCAAATTTAGTCAGCATTCAATGTCTTGAAAACACTCGAAAATCTTGCTGTTTGAGTGAATACACATTTCACCTTGGCCCAGAACCAACAAACTGTGAAGAGAATGACTTCTCATCCCCCACCCCCAATGGATTGATAAAAGCTCTTTCACTCCGACTGTTCTCTAAATGCAGTTGTCCTTGCATCAAGGCACAAGACTGTAATTATATAAATATAGTCACCATTGGCGTCAGACAGAAAATGTTTATTGCGTCATAAAATTTCGTTTTCTGAATTGCTGATAGTTGGTTGATCTTTAGAGCACTCGCCAATGTTTTGTGTACCACTATTTTTATTGGGTCAGTTCTTTTTAATGTGTCAGTAAAACAGATCCATGAACCAGCTCACGATCGGTTTAATTAGCTGGCAACCCACTCACTGAATCAGAGTGGTTGCTGAGATAAAAGGATAGTTCACTCAAAGAGTATAATCATGTCATCATTTACTTACTCTCTAAACTCGTATAGCTTTCGTATAGCTCGTATAACTTTCTTTCGTTGAACAAATAGAAAAAGTTAGGCAGAATGTTAGCCTCTGTTGCCATTCATTTTCAAAAAACAAAGATGCAATGGAAGTTAATGGTGACTAAGTAATGAATTGCAAATGATGAGAGAATTTTAATTTTTGGGTGAACTTTTATTTTACTGACCAATGACTCAGAGACTTGGGCAGTATATCGAGAAAATCTATAATTTGGCAACTAAAATTTAATTTGGTTCCTAAATGTTTAATTTCGGGAGCCAAGTCAAATTCCTAGTAAGAGTAATCTTACCTGGCTAATAAAAATCAATTCTATTCTATTCTATTTTCCCTGCTCTCCGCAACTATATCAGAACAGACCAATTGAGAATCACTGCAATAGAAGATGCAATCGCTGACCTTTGAATGCACCTAGTGCGAAGGTTAATAGTTGGCCTCTGTGTGCTGTGCAGTGAAATACGCAATAGCTAGGTGAACAGGTTTTTCATGTCATATCTGTATTATATTGTGTACTTTTTCATGACTGAAACGATTTATTGACCAATCAGAAACTAGTACAGGAACTATCCGTTTAAAATTTGCTATCCAAATTTATCTTGTTTTGTAAATTTGCTGTTTTAATTTCTGTGTAGTCTACAAACACATCAAAACATAAAAAAGGAAACACTTTAGCCAACCCATACACCTCTCACAGTCTCCTCTTGTTGATTAAATTAGCAGTTTAGAGATAATTTGCCTTTTAACCTGTTCTGCCAACTCCCACTTATCTTTATTTAGTTAAAGTTTGGAAGTGAGGAAATGATGGTGTAATTGTTGGGCTTATATTGGTCTTTTTTGTGCATTTGACTCTTTCCCATCTAATGGCTGCTGAGTGGCTTCATGTTGTTTGCTAATGGGCAGCTGGAGCTGGGGCGACACAGAGGGACTTGCTGAGGAGCTAATGATAGCACCTTTATGATGAAATGTTCACACCGCTTGCAGGCACATATCGTTCATACCCAATTCAATTAGTGTATTATATACCCTTATCTAGTGTATGTGTATTCTATATTGTGTGTATTGTTTACTGTACATTGTATATCAGTACTATGTTGTGTAATTATGTGTACATTTGATATGTAAATTGTTCTGTAATTATGTGTACATTTGTTATGTAAATTGTGTTGTGTAAATATGTTGTTTATTGTAAATTGTTATAGGTCTTGTCACTGTCATGACTGCTATGTTGCTCAGAACTGCACACAAGACTTTCACCTACTGTTGCACTCGTGTACACAGTAGTGTGACAATAAATTTATTTGATTTGATTTGTTTGTTTGTTTTTTTTTGTTTTTTTTGGGGGGGGGGTGCATAGTACAGTGATTCTGTGAATTTAATTTTCGTTTCCATGGATTTGACAGTTAGTTTATGTAATTTCAAAAGGTAGAAATGTTTACTTCCTACATATTATGAATGACAGTAGTGTACTACAGGTCTCACTACATTGCATGGTAAATTCTGCAAGATATCAGCAGCATAATCACTGTGAATTAATTGTTAATGTTCAATATATCACCCAGCACTAGTATGAATCTGCACATTTACATTTTTTTTTTATAAAATTGGGGTATTCCATGTGTTCGCATACTGTGCACAGTATATAACCTGCATACTGCAAACGTAATACTATGGTTGTATGCCACTGCAAACATTCCTTTTCTAATTGCCTTTGAATTTCAAGAATTTTGACAAAAGCAAACCTTTCCTCCCTCTCTCCTCATTCAGTAGGTCAAGGAATGGTCACTCTTTGCTAAATAATTTTATCAGAATGATTCAGCGTAATGAATTGCACTCAGTCACTCAATTAACGAGACAAAGCTAACTATATCTTTTCTGGTCCAATCGCTCAATCAATCATGTGAGAGTTCAGTGGAAAAGAGAAATTAAAGACTCACGAAGGCCTATCTAACAAGAGTGCACAACTCAATAAACAGAGATTGAGCATGTTGTGTTATTTCTCAGTGTGGTGGTCCGCAGATCAGCATGACGAAATGGCTAATCATTGAGGTCTGTTGGCAGCTCAAGGCCAGAGGTCGCCTAATATATGGCCTTGTGCTGCATCAGTGGTAGTGAATTATAGCTGCATGTGCAGATTAAAGGGGTAGTCAACCTAAAAATTTTAAATGTCATAATTTACTCATCCTCATTTTGTTCCAAACCTGTATGAGTTTCTACCATGGAACACAAAAGAAGATATTAGGCAGAATGACAGCTTCATAGGGCTGGCTATTATGGCCAAAAATATTATCACAATATTTATCGTTCGATATCGATATTTATCATAATATACATTTAATACCAGGGGTGTACTGGTCATCAGGAGAACCTTGACTTTTCCAGAAGGGCTGGCCGCAACACGGGGCCGCAATAAACTGAAATGGGCCCACGTATTGTGTAGAACGGCCACAAAACGGCAGCGATATGCAGAAAAAGACAGCGAATAAGATTTTTGCCCTAATATCAAAGGTCTTACTAGAAAAAAATTAATTATGATCCAACGTGAATTCTTTTGATAAAAAAATTTGATTGTGCCTGGTAACGTGCAAGAAAATTGGCTTTAAATAGCATTTTAGTTTAGCATAAAGCTGACAATTTTTACAATCTCTGTCTGCTTGTATGAATGTAACACATCATAAGAAAGCGTTTCACTGCTGCTTAAACACTCTTCGGATCGCATCATTTATATGTATAAATGTTTTCCATCTGAAAGGACTAATTATTAAATGAAACAAATGACAATAACATGCAAAGTAATCACTTCAGTTATCAAAATACTTTTTGAATGCAACTGTATTGTAATTACCAATTATTTAAATTGTAACTGTAGTGGAATTCAGTTACTTATATTTTTGTATTTTGCATGCATTCCGTTACTCCCCAACCCTGATTGTCAGTGCTGTCTTGTTAGGTACACAAAAATATAATATTAGCCAGATAGCTAGGTTCTAGCTACTAGCCACCTAGCCTCATCACTGGTTTATATGACAGCAGGGCTATATAGCCTCTAGCCAGCTAATACTTCCTTACCAGCTGATTTAGTTAACTGTAATTCATTTAGTTAGTTGTGGGTATAAATTTACCAAACTGTTTGCGTTTTAACAACACACCTTGTCTGATCATCTATGTAGAACAAATATAAAAACTACCCAAAAGTTTATCATCGATATCATGGCTTTTCTTTTTCTTGACAAACAATCTTTATAACCCAGCACTACAACCTCAATCAACAGTCACTTTCATTGAAATGAAGGTGAGTGGTGGCTGAAGCTGTCAGTCTCTTTAACATTCTGCCTAACATTTCAGTATTCCACTGAAGAAAGTAGGTCATACCAGGTTGAAATATGAGGGAAAGTAAATTTTAAAGGTGATAAAACTTTCCCTTTAAGTGTGTTTTTTTTTTTTTCGTTTTCACCATAGTGAATGAATAAGATATCAGGCAGGTACATGGCTTTTTATGACTGATCCCTGTAAGCTCTTATATTGAGGATTTGTGAATGATCCACCATCTTAATTAAGCTGAAATGTATTTTACCAGTACAATAGCTACTTTTTAAATCATACAGTCCTTGAATTGACAGGCAGACGCCAACAAAGATTACAGAAAGCTCAGAATGGGATTAGGAATCGTGGATCTATTGCTTTGTGCATTAGGCAACTTTGGGTTAGCGCAGCAACTTATTATTCTGGTGAGAGATAATCGACTGAGATAAACTTTGATCTTTTCAACCTCTTTAAAAACAAATATGTTTATTAATAACACAATTTAAGCTTCTGTATAAATTAATGCACCAGAATAAAAGAATGACTAAGGAGGCAGTTGTAGACCAAGGACATACATTAAGGCAAACATGCTTATAAGTACAGACATGAAATACAATACAGTAAATACAAATATGTGTGAATAGACAGAGAGAAAAGCTAATTCTATCAGGAAGACTCGCAGATTTGAGTGAAATTGAAGATGACATTTATTTGATGAATATAAAACAGAAAAGTAATGTCTCTCTTTTGCGTAGGCCCCGTCTGGCGTACCGAAGTTGTAGTACTCGGAATCGTCATATCCTGCCAGAGATAGGAGGCAGGGGCAAGGAGCCTACCCCTGTGCAGGACGAGACTCAACTGGTGGTGCTGGGGTAGTGGAGGTTGCCACGTTAGCACATTGAAACAGCAATGTGATAGACTGTGAGGAGACTTATAAAGCAATGACTTACATGTGATTGGCTGGGAATTACCCAGCTAATGGTGCGATGATGTACAGCTGCTAATCTTCCTGCTAGAACTACGCTGTGCTTACATTTCTATCAGGAAGACTCGCAGACTTGAGTGAAATTAAAGATGACATTTATCTGATGAATATAAAACAGAAAAGTAATATCTCTCTTTGGTGTAGGCCCCGTCTGGCGATCCGAAGTTGTAGTACTCGGAACCATCATATCCTGCCGGAGATAGGAGGCAGGGGCGAGGAGCCTACCCCCAAAAGAGAGAAAATGTAGAATACTACTCCAAAAAGAGATGGTCCGATCGGGTACAAGCCAGGTCTTGTGTTCATTCTTTGCAATAGAAAAAGCCGTGCAATAAGGAAAGCAATGTTTTTTTATTTAATTTTTTTGTTTGTTTGTTTTTCTTCCCCCTCTTCTCCTTGAGTTTGATTTTGTCCTTGTGCGTTTTCTCTTTTTCTCCTTGAGTTTGATTTTGTCCTTGGGCTTCGAGGGCCCCTGGTTGTGTAGAATCTTTTCCAAAGATAAACAACATGGTATGCTGCCCTAAGTTAGGCCGGCGTTGCTGTGCAGTGTCTTTGTTGAAATATAAACAACATTTGATTATGAAAACCCTCCGACAAGGGAAAAGTTGTTTGAGGTATCTTTGACGAAAGATGAACAACATGCGTAAAGCCATACGATTATGGCGACGTTGCATGCAATCCCTTCATTGAAAGAAAACAACATTTGATATGAAAACCCTCCGACGAGGGAAAAGTTGTTTGATGGTTATCTTTGCTGAAAGGTGAACAGCATACATAAAGCCATACGATAATGGCGATGTTGTCGTGCAATACCTTGTTGAAAGATATCCCGTTATAGTGCAATCTTTCCAGCGAGGGTGGCTGGCTTGTGAAATACCTATGCAAAGGAACCATGCTTGATATTATGGAAGCCCTGGCAAGGGGGGTAGACATAGTTATGCGCTATCCTTGCGAACAGTGGGCATGCTTGAATTGAATAGGATGTGCTGGGAGAGAGCCACCAACCACCACAAGATATGCATGAGAGCTTATGGCTGATGGAGAGATGGAGAGTTGAGCTTGTTTGCCGATTTGGGTTTGGTTGACCATTTCAGGTATGATTGGGGAGACCAGTGGCCGAGCATCTTCATTGTGGATTCCAGTATACCTCGAAGGGTGCCAGTAGAATCTGGTCTGTGGAACTCCAGCGAAATGAGGGAGGGAGTCAGAGATTACATTGAAAAACCCAGGAATGTGTCTGGCTGGGATAATGAAGTTGCAGGAAATGCTCTGCCATGTCAGACGTCTCATAAGGGATATGATGGTTCGAGGAGGACCAGCCTTTATTGATTATAGTGACGACTGCGAAATTGTCGCATAACTACGATACGTTTGCGTGTCTGAAGGGAACCCATATAACACTGGTCGTGACGATGGGTGTGAAATAATAAAGGCCACTTTTAAACTTCTCTTGTTGATGTAGCTTGCTGTGTCATCACAAAACGTAGCTGCAGCTGTTCTGGGAATGCATTTCCTATTTCTGTACTCAAACATATACGTTACCCCATATAGGGTAAATAACTATTTCATTGGAGGGTATAGTGGAATGTTGTTTTGCTGGACCATATAATGAAGTGCTGTATGAATAAACGTGGTAGGATTTGATAGATTGGGTCTCTGTGTCATTTCTTTCTTCCCTCAGTTGAGCCGCATCGAGACGGGAGATCGAGAAAAATGTATTAAATACATTAAATGACAAAATTATCTAACAATGGGATTCATTTCGAAGAGAGTGGATGGAGCGTAGGAAGCTATATTGAAAAAAAGTATCATTTTGGCCATTTCCCTGTGAACCATGATCCTAGAAAGTAACCCCTGAATCCTATGGATGGAGCCGCGTACGTGAATAGGTACATGTCATCCGGAGATTCGCAGCAGCCATCATCGATTCATAGGTAGGAGAGTTTGTCCACGGAATGAGCTAGTTTGAGGAGGTGGGAAACAAAGGAGTGGTCTTGAGGAATGATAAGCATGGCAAAATTGAGGTGGCCTGGTAGGGACTGGAGATTGCGTTATGAGACCCAAAATGACCAGAGAACAACATGCAAATAGACCTGATCCTGTCGTGTTTCTTTAGGCAGGGAAGCTTGTGTGTTTAGAGAATAGAGCGTGATGCCTAAAAATTCGAGAGGAGTGCCCCGTTTTGTTATTTTTTCCTTCTTCCTCGAGCTGGAGCAAATATGGTGAGAAGAATAATGACTCAGCTTCATAAGAGTTTTGTTGTTTTCTGTAAAAGTGAACATAAGAGTCTTCATGTACTCCCGGCATCAGAGCCGCTGAAGACGCAGTGAACAGTTTTGTTTTTGAAGGAAATGAGCCCCAAAACATACAAAAATGTGAGTATGTTTTGCAAATCATATTACACCGGACTGCTTTGTGAATGTGTCAATATAAATCGGGATCTTCAAAAATGTGATTCTCAAGCATGGATCAGTATCAACTGTTCATTTCCCAGCTTTACGTCAAGAAGATGCAAGTATCGCACTTTATATTTTAAGAATATTTGCAAATCTCTTTTCCGAATGTGCTTGATAGCTGATTCCATGACTAATTCGCTAAAGTTACCATTGTCTCTGACTGCATTCACGGAGACCGGATATACATATATATTCATACATATATGGCTGAACTCCGGTATTTACGCTGTCAGTCGTATTGGTTCTGATTTGTTGTTGCTGTAGTGTCTGAAGCGGGAGCTGAAAAGGCACAGCCCTCTTCCGGAAAGGGGGTGGGGAGCGGCAGCTCATTTGCATTTAAAGAGACATGCACAAAATCAGCGTGTTTTTGATTCAACCCTAAAGAGACATTTATAACATGGTATAGTAAATGATCCATGGGGTATTTTGAGCTGAAACTTCACAAATGCATTCTGGGACTTATTACATCTTGTAAAAATGGGCATGATAGGTCTCCTTTACCAGTAACAAGATTATATTAATGAGCTTGACTTGGCACAGGTTTTATCCAGTGATTGACAGACCTGCTTACCTGCTACTAAAATGTAACATCCCTGAACATGCGCATTAAAAGGGGACAGCTCATATCGAAATGCTTTGATACTTAAAAGTAATGTAGTTGGGCTGATATGACTGTTAGACTCTGAGCTTTGAAATTTGGAACATGGATAAAGCCCCACATGCTTGAAGATCCCCATAGATTGAAACGTGGTCTGAACAACGATGAGTGAATGATTTATGAAGACATGCCATATGAATTTCTGCACTTTAATGATGCCTGAATGACAAAAAAAATTTAAATATGCCATGAGATAGGAATTACTCACTGTATGACCTGATCATTATGCAATATCCCTTATGCTGGCAATTAAATAATCTGATGAATAAGGGGATGCGGTGCGGAGCCTACCACTAGGTGTCAGAAGCGTGCCATGAGAACGTGGAAGTACGTATAGAGAAAGAAAACACTGCATTTTATGGATCAGCATTAAGGCACCCTTAGAGGCGCTCAGGGAACATCACTCGAAATGTTGTACCGAAATAAGTTATTTATTTCACCAAGGACCCTTTCACAAGGCTTTGGTGAAGGCTATATTAACTTGTTGATATGCATTTGTTCACACTCTGGAGTGACGTCACTCTGCTTACATTTAATAAATAATTTACCGTCTATATATGTAATTAATGTTAACCAATTATACATCTTTTCAAACGTCTAAGGGTTAAACATTTTTATCCGATTTCTGTTGCATGATAGCAATGCTCCAGAAACAGCAATCTGTTTATTTATGCCAGGAGTACGAATAAAAACATGCAAGATCAAAACGGGACTTCATACTTTTATTATGAAATCGCGATCACCAGATGAATCCAATTCATAAATACTGATATGTTCTCCATTGTTTACATGAGATCTCGCCTGGAAGAATTACCCTTCGTCGTCGTTCTTCAACAAACTATGCATTCTGAGCAAAATTCATGTTGTAAAACTGTATATTATCTTATATACTAGAGTCTCATAAACAAAAATGAGCCTGTCTTCAAAGTCTATTTTTAAAAATGGGGCGTAGTTTTATTCATAATAGCAAAGCAGTGCGGTCGTCTTGAAAGATCATTTTGTTAGATCATCTTCAAATTTGAAACATAACTTCTTTAGACTTGTGGCTTTGAGAATATTGTATTTTTGGGTTGTCTTGGCACTTTTATTATTGTTTTTTTTTATTTTATATATATATATATATATATATATATATATATATATATATATATATATATATAAAACATGTTCAGCACAAAATATTGCCATTACTATAAACTTCGTAGTTCTCTAACTTTAAAAAATAACAACATATATTAATTCTGAAACTTGGGAAATAATGCCCAAAGTGTCTTCTTTCAAAAGATACTACAACTGTGTCCATACATGTGGCAATACCATTGATTGGCCAACATATGCAACATATACTTTTTTCACATTTTAATTTCACTTTGGTGAATAAAATTACCAATTTCTTTCCATAAGGTCAAAATGTGTACATTATTCCAAACTTTTGACCGCCAGTGTACACACCGACTAGAATGAAGGAGGCAAATTCGCAAGGAGAGTAGAAGGGTTTACAGTTTATGATAAATTACTCCAGGTCAGGGAAACATATTTTCAGTAGTTTTGTGACATTGTTACACCATCGATCATTTATGTAGAAGGTAATACCTGAGAGCCATGGGTCTCGGTCCGCCCTGATGAGTTGAAAGCCATCCAGTTGCAATATGTTGTCCGGGATTGATTCACATAACCAGGATTCCGTTAAACAGAGAGCAGATGAGAGTTTAAGGTCCTTGTTTGTGTTCAGAAGGAGCCGCAGAGGAAAATTCCAGTAATGGGTAAGCGCAGTCCCCTTCGCCGAAAGCCCACCTGACCACTGGCACGTTAGCCTCTTCTGCGTTTCAGCGTCCAGTAGAAAACTGCTTTACCTTCGACTAAATTGTCTATGCAAACTGGAGCTGAACAGGTGAACTTTAATGTCAGGTTAAATGGTACATTATTATGAAGGTTTAACAACTCGACTCAAGCATAAATAATCTTGATAGGTTCACAGTCTTCTAAATAAATCCACAAAACAAAACAGAGCAGGACAAAGCAACGTGCCGAGGGAGGGGACAAGGGGAGGGAAACAGAAATAATTAAAATGGGGGGGGGGGGGGGGGGGTACTTCCTGTAAAAGTGAAAAAAAAAAAAAAAAACCACTGTAAAATTTAAACGAGAGGGAAAAGGTCAACACAGAGCGGCAGTGAGAGAGAGAGGGGAGAGAGATGAAAAAAAAACCTACTCGCCGGTTCTCCGATACGCCGTCGCATGGTCCTCGATCACTACTCCACCCTCTCAGGCGGACGACAGCCATTTCCTCCCGGGCAGACCAGAGTCAGACTCATGACCCCCCGCGGTCAGAACGCCACTCCGCGTTCTCGGCGACTCGTGGGGACACTCCTCCGCCCTTGGCGCGGCCCTACCGCTCCAGGCAGTCGGGGAGACCCTTCCCTCCTCCCATCGCGTCTTCCTTCGACCCCTCCACATTTCTGGGGGATGGCAGGGCTCTCCTTCTCCCCTGGCAGCGGCTCCATCACTCCAGGCGGTCGGGGAGTCCAGTCCCCACTCGCCTCATGGACGGCGGCCATTCACCGCGTCCGGGTGGTTAGTCTACTCCCTCCCCCAGTGGATGGCAGAGGCGCTCCCCTGGGTTGACAGCCCTCTCGGAGGCTTAATTAGCCTGATAAGGGACCGGGTGTGTATAATCACAACCCGCCCCTGCCCTCCGCTCTGCCACACTCTCATTGTAATATTAATAGATTTCAATGTTTAATTTTATGAACAAATTATGATAGAGTGTTGTGTAGCCACTTGTTGTCAAAGTAAAACAAAATCAATTGGGAACCACCGTTCTAGTGGAAGGATGGCACTTAATGTATTTGCTAAAAAAAACATATGTTTTAATGAAAAATTGTATATAAAATTTTTATCTGTAGAAAACATATAAACACAAACAATAAGGCATGATGTAGCACTGTCTCTCATACCTTACTGCTCAAAAATACAGAATTTTATTAAAGGGCCTGTACAAACTGAATGCATTTTTTGCATGCGCACAGTTTTTCAATTGTTTTTCAAAGTAAACATGCGCTAATTGGATGTCAATAGATTGTGCCAGGTCTTGACATTTAATCAGTTTCTCACTCAGGACCACCATATTTTTAAGATGGTGTGTCAAGTTAAAAAGGACCTTGGTTGTTATAAACGTGTCTCAAGACTGGTTAGGGGTTAGGGGTTAGGGTTAGCCTAATCCTCGAGACACTTAGGGTTAGTGAGGCAAAATGATGGTGTGTCAAGTTAAAAAGGACCTAGGTTGCTATAAACGTGTCTCAAGACTGGTTAGGGGTTAGGGGTTAGGGTTAGCCTAACCCTCGAGACACTTAGGGTTAGTGAGGCAAAAAGTGAAGTCACAGCGGAATCATAAAGAGGAATCATAAATTCAATCATAAATTCACTCAAACAACTTGCTTTGGCTAACTTGGAGAAAAGCTCACCAAACTTGCAAAACATCCACTTGCATATACCTAAAGACAATCTCTTGAATAAAAACTAGACTGCCTGCTGGAGGCCTATGGATTTGCAGGCAGAGCAAGTAAACAGAACAGATAGTCTGAGGAATGTTACGTCTCAATAATTTGTATCCTAAAGCACAGCTACCTTCACCAACATTGGAAAACGAGGCGCATAGTGAATGTGAATGAGTCACTGAAGCCCTCAGCTACTTTCATCGCAAGCTTATTTGCATTTTTCTCCCAAACAAACTCACACGCACACACTTCAGAAACAAAACACGAGAATTGCAATATCTAAAAAAAAAAAAACAGATTCCAGATATTTTTTTAAAGTTTCACCATTTGCAGAATTCTCATTTTATCCAATAAATTCCCCAAAGAGTCAGAAAAACTTAGTATTCACACTAGAACAACTTAAAAGACCTGCAAATACAGTAGATTACAATGATGATGCGACCAGATTCTTCAAACATTCTTAAGAAAACAATTCTTCTAAACAATTATTATTTTCAAACTTTAGAAAAAAAGTTAGAAATATTTTGCATTCCTGACAAGACTTCTTAAGAATATTCTAGTGAATTTTCTTCATCAATTGAATTTAGGAACATTCTTACCGCTTTCGTAATGTTTCACTAAGATTTACATGAATCCGGCCCCTGGTCCATAGAATAAGATGCTGGTGTGCTCGTTTGTCCCTAACAGGCTACTGATTGTTATGTTTGGGTAATTGTATACCCTTTTTAATAGTTAAAAAAACTTAAAAAATAAATAATAATCTTAATCTTTGGCCAAAATTTCTAGGGATTCTCAACAATGAATAATACAAAAAAAAAAACACTATTACATTTGTATGATACTTATTAATAGTTATGCAATGTCAGTGTGTTTTGGGTGATTCCTAGGGAGTTGCTTGGCAAGTACAATAATAAATGGTTGCTTACTGGCCAAAAGAGACCATCCCCAAGTCACTTTGACAATCTGTCCCCTTGCTATCTGCCATCCATTTATATGTTTGTGGTAATTCTATGGTATTTTTGGATCCATTTACTCATTTACTGCACTCTACCGGGTAACTTTTGACCTGGAATCTTCTCCAAAACAAAAGGAAAATTTATCTTAAACAGCAAAACTACAGGACTTTGGTCAACCAGCTTCAACTGAAATTCCATGCTGGTCGATCAGCTTTGCCAGCACTAAACAGCATAAACCTGCCAGGACCAGCAATTAAATTCGTCATTCATCTAAGGTTTTCTTGCCAACATAGAAACACAATATGCTGTATTGACAACTTACATTGACAGTAGTCCTTGCTCTCTTCAAAGCCTGGCTTGCAGACACAGCGTCCAATAGGCACCAGCCATCCACCATCGCCACTACAGTACATCCTTGGAGCCTCAAACTCCTCTGAGTCATTCACACATGATCCTCGCACCTCCACCAAAGCTGAATCTCCACCTGTAACTGTGTCGGGAAATTGGGCCAAATTGAGAACTGCAAGAGGACACTTCTTATAAAAGACTCGCAGGGACACCAAAGCAATACAAGCCCCAACATCTTGGAAAGCCAGGTAGAAACCCTTTTTGCTCAAGTTACTGATGTCCCGCACTTCTGTGTTCAGTTTCATAACGCGATCACCGACGTCAGTCTGCGTGAAGCTTTCATCGGCTGCAATGGTGTCGATTTTTATGTACTGGCTCTCCTTGATAAACCAGAGGTTTTGATTGTTGGATTCGTAGTAGTACATGTTGAAAGTTTCTTTGCAGGTGCCGGGGACTCCAGGCAGACTGTTGCAGTCACGGAGGGTAAATTTAATCTCGATGTAGACACGCTGCGCTCCATCTCGAGTGATGTGGCGTGTGCGAAGCCAGTTGTTCTGATTAGCCTCCATCACATTACACACCTGGTAAGAGCGCATGGGGGTGTTCCTCTCATCCATCACACTGATTTCCTCCCACTGCAAACAGACAGAACAACAGTTATGGTTGTAAAAAAAAAAAAGGTGAATATCTCTATAACTCATAGTGTTGATCATGCCTTTATATGTCTTAAAGAAACGTGTGTCAAACTGTTCATGAATGCTCTTGTGAATACAAATAAAGCTCCCAGAGTGCACACTTGTACTGTATGGTTCAGCTGATATGGGTTGTTAAATGCAAATACCAATTTATGACAGTTTTTATTGATGATCAGCTGAAAAGCAACATGAAATAAAAAAAATATATATCCTATTTACTTTCTTACTAAACATTCCTGGTCATTTAGTGCATGATTCACAAATTTATTCCAAAGAAAAGGAATAAATAATCTAAAACTATAATATCATAGCACAATTTTCCTGACCCATTCAAATCCTGCTGGACAAAATCAAGTCCTGCATTACATAATCAAATACCAGTTTGACAATTGTTTTATTAAGTGTGTGTAACTTTCTTTTAGCAATTTAAACTAGAAGTAGGCGTAAATATCGGTTTGACTGATCAATCTGTGCCGATAGTTGCCTTTTGGAGCTTTTGGTTTTTGGCAAAAATCTATGCTGATAGTTGCTGATATATATATATATATATATATATATATATATATATATATACTCACACATCGATCAGCCACAACATTAAAACCACCTGCCTAATAATGTGTATGTCCCCCTTGTGCCGGCAAAACAGCACCAACCCACATCTCAGAATAGCATATTCTTCTTACCACAATTATACAGAGCGCTTATCTGAGTTACCATAGACATTATCAGTTCGAACCAATCTGTTGACCTCTCTCATCAACAATGCGTTTCCATCCGCAGAGCTGCCCCTCACTGGATGTTTTTTGTTTTGGCACCATTCTGAGTAAATTCTAGAGACTGTTGTGCATGAAAATCCCAGGGGATCAGCAGTTACAGAAATACTCAAACCAGCCCGTCTGGCACCAACAATCATCCATGCGATTATCTAATCAGCCAAACATGTGGCAGCACTGCCGTGTAAAGGCAAAAGGCCGTAACATTGTTTTTGGTTGAAAATTAGTTATTTATATTTTTGAGACTTTCAAGACCTCCTTTACCATATGGATAAGTATACTGAGTCAATTTCGTTGTTTTATCGAGAAAATAATGGGTTGTCTTAACAGAAACTTCATAACTCCAATTACCGCTCTTTGACTTTGTTTTGGAATGCTCAAATTGAGTTAGGGCACTCTCCCTTTGTTTAGCTGTGCAAAGTTACTGTGCCAGCATGGAGATATGGTACTCTGCCTTTGTTTTTAAATTAAAGTTGGCCGTGTTAAAATTACGGTGTAGCATGTGTACTGTGGCTTTCTGGTGTTCACTGCCTGTAAGCAATGATGTGGTGGATGACGAGTAAGAACACCATGAAACAAAAATAAATTAACAAGATTCTAAGTTCATGTACTTGTACATGATTTATTATCTATTTTTCCAATCCCATGCATTTTAAATTAGTACATGATTTGTTATATCTTTGCATTCCATTATTAATTAAATTATTATGTTTACTCATTAGAAATATGCTTATCTTGTATTTATTCATATAATTCAGTGTCACCTATCAGCAGTCAACCTGTTAGTTTTACTGCACACCAATTAAAGCTATCCTTTATCGCTCTGGAGTTATTTGGCATGTCTAATATATTAAAAATGCCATCAGAATACAACCAAAGCACAGGATAGCAATAAGTACATGGCTATAAGTAATTGTAAATCATCCAAAATAAAGGCAATGATCACTAGATTTTATACAGGTGTTATTATAATGATTTTGTAAATGGTAATCAGCAACCAGATATTGATAATGTGGAAGTTACTGCCATTTGCCTTGGTGTAACTTCTCACTTTTTGCAGACAATACAAAGGCAGAGTACAGTAACTTCAAAATAGGAGTCAAAAGTCAAGTTTGAGCTCAAGATTGTATTTATGTAGATAAATATCATTACTAAAACATCTAATTGCCAGATTTCCAATGTCCTACCTATAATGCATTTGGCTGGACAACTAAAAACGTTAAGGACATTTTTCTCAGGTTCACACTCTAGCGAGCCTTTTATCTTATGCAGTGTTGTTGGTAAAACAAGATTAATATACAGTAATTTATCTTATTTTAAGGAATTTTAGATATTCTTAAAGGAAAACAATATAAAAATTATTATCTAGAATATGATCAAAGGTAAAGAAATTAATTTCTAGAAAAATTTAATTATTATCTAATGTTTATGTTCTTGAAAAACTGTCAGCACACGAATTGGTTATCAGTGTTTTCTATCACCATAGTTATCATATCAGAATAAAACACTATCGGTCGACCTATAATTCAAACTCACTAACATTGTTTACAAGCTTAGTTTAGTGAATTTATACTAAAAAAGTAATATTAATGTATGTACAGATAATATGCTTGTGTTTATTTGAAAACCTAAGATAAATTCTGATCACATTGTCAGTTAAGTGAATAACAAGTAATGGGTTTGACCTCCAAAGTGAGGTCTGATGGATATTGGTAGGCAGGCAAGATTAAAGATATACCACGACGAGATATCTAATGTATAATATCTACCAATATATAATATCACACAATTTTTTTTATATATATATATATATATATATATATATATTTTTTTTTTTTTATTCCACTTAATCTTTTATGTTCTATTTTTTTTCTATTTATGTCTCTGTGTGTGTGTGTCTGCAGTTGTATAGGCATTGCTATCTTGCCATCTGCTCCCACTTGTCTAAAGTTCCTTCAATTGCAACACTTCTGAAAATAAACAATCCAGGGAATCTTAAAGAGGAGGGTAATTTCTTGAGCGCCTGGTTCTAAAAAAAGATTCTGATTTGCCTCAATACCTTTTATTCCTTCTCTGTATAGTTTGCTGCAGAAATGATCTGTAGTGATTTCAGGATTCATATGAACTGATCAGTTACTGAATAACATGCTACACTCTAAATACTAAGTATACAGTTCCCATTCGAAGGCATTCCTCTCAGATTTCTTGAACAGAGCATGATGGGAACAATCCATTGAATAACTGAAAGGAGGGAAAGTTATTAGCAGTGTTTTCTTTTAACAGTGGCAGCTGGATATGGGTGCAAAATGGTCAAGGAAACCGGAGTACATTAGATGTCTCCATAAGACTAATTTTCAACATCAGCACTATCGAACATTTGAAGTACTTTATTCCATGCATCAGCACAGTCTGCACTGTGCTGTACAGAGTGGTGGAAAGAGTTTTTTTTTACTTAAGTAAAAGTACTGCTACTGAATAAATAATTAACTTGAGTACAAGTAGAAGTAATAAGAAATATTATGACTCAAGTAAGAGAAAATCACAATACAGTGTTTTTTTTCCCCCCATTCGCTGAGGTATTGAGTTCATACAAGTTGCTTTACACTTGCAAGTAACATTTTGGTTTTAAAAATAGGCAAAAAGAAACAACAAGTAAATCGCAGTCTCTAGTTTGAGAAACAAACTCCTCACAGGCCCTAAATTAGCAGCTTCTGCATTGCTACAAGAGGATTCATGGACAAACAGAAAATGTTAAGAATACAACATTTATTTAAATAGAAATAGCCATTTGCAACATTCTAAATGTCTCTAAATCGTCTCTAAACTACATAATGTTCATTGTAACTGTAACACACTACACCTATTTCAGGTTTATTCTCATTCACGCATGTACAAGTATTTTTGCTATTAAAACATATTGTACAAAACTAATTTAATGGAATATCATGGAGGATGAAATGTATCCTTTATAATATTGCAGCAATTATCCAGATATTGAATGAGATTATTAAGTAAACTGTTATCAACTCCTACATGCCAACTGAATAAAACAAGGCAAAAATAAATATTTCACACAGTGTTTAGTGAGAGATATGATTGATTCAAACACTAAAAGTTGTTGTTCTGTGTATTATTGTATTACAGTTCTAATAGTAAAGTCTTAATTAACATTATGGTTATTTAACATATTGAGATATTATTATTATTAAGTAGTTTGTAGCATTTGTTTACATTATGTTTTGTGATTTCTCATACCTTCTTTATATAACATCCATCCCTTGCGCACTTTTGGCCTCTAGCGGGTGATGTTTTCAGACAGATAAACAGCAGTACTGGGCAGGGAAGTACAGTACAGCACCCGAGCAAGCGTTTTGCCCACTAGGATAATTTATTTTGAACAAGAGGGGCGAATGGTTACAAAATTTAACACAGGAGTACAATACCAAACTGATGCGGATACTACAGACATGTAGTAGCAAGTAAACAAGATATCCCCACATATATGTCAAACTACATTGTGTTAATGTTTGACACAGTTAAAAAGCCTACATTAAAAACAAGTGAAGTTTGATCAGTGGTTAAACGTGTTCAGACAGTTCCCTCATACCCGAATGAACGGCTCCTTTTCAAAATAAAATGAAATGTGCAGAAAATCACAGTATTATAGTTCTTGTATAGTGACAGGGCAGAAAGTTTTGAAGAAACTATAGGGAAGAGAGGACCCCGGTGGAGGTTTATGCAAGCTGCAGTGCTCATGATGCTGTGCCCTGCAGGTGCTGCGCACAATGGGTTTTAGTTTATGAACAGATTTAGCGCTTATAACTTTCTTCTTCCCAAAAAAAAATATTATGGATTTTTTTGTACTTTACAATTGTGGTGAAATTTTTTTTTTAGTGAAGTTGAATAATTCATTTTTAATCAACTCAAAAGTAAAAGTAATATTATTTTTTGATACTTAAAGTTGAAAAATGTGAAAAAAAATAACTGTATAAGTACTGTAACAAAATGAATTGTCATTTGTTACTTTTCACCTCTGACTGTACATCACTTGCTGACCCTGTCATGATGTCATAGTGTATAATGATGTTGTGTTGTGTGACACGTTTCCATTAGCTTACAGTTTGAAAATGCAATTGATGCAAGAGGGTCAATTGCTAGCGCATTTCAGCTTTAAACTGAGCCATATGCTGAGTGGTGGGAATGGGCGGAGATTACAGATCAAAGTGACATGGCAACTAAATGTCTAGCAGAAAGCAAGGGCATGTTCTTTCCCTTGAGTGCCACAATAACGTCATTTGAAAGAATATTTACACAGGGATAAAGGCAGGTTTATGCATTTCTGCTTATTTATTTTCAAATGTTGGTCTGAACCCAACCACTATGGAAAATTTCTTTCTAAAGTTTTTTTTTTTTTTTTTTTTTTTACCACAGATGTGTGGTTATACAAAAGTCTACATCATTGTGTTACACACTCCCATTCTCCAGATGCACATACACAATACAGTTACACATTTCAGAATGGTATGATAGGATTTTACCATCTGAAAGGAAATTGGCCATATGCAATTGATATATTCGTAAAGAAACTAGCTAACCAAAAGCATACACTGAAACATTCATAAATCCTCCCATGCACAGCTACACCAACACACATACTCACACACACACACACACACACACACAATTGTTAGTGAAAAACAGGCTATTTGGACATGCGGTAATGCTTAGCCACTCTCAATCAAGGTAGCAGTCATAAGGGTGATGTGGGTGTCTTGTTAATTAACCTCTCCAGCTGGGTGCTCACTCTTGAGTTTCATTTGAAATACCTTAACTCCATTCCCTGGTCACCCTTCACAAGGTCTGACTGCTTTGAAGCCAAGCAAACATGTCAGATCAGGGGGGTCTGCTTAGACCTTCATTGGCTTAACCTAATTGCGTCCCACAATCATCTGGTAGTTTAAGATACTTTTGAAAATTACTTTAAATCCCTAAAAGAACGTCTGTTTTTTTGGGTGAAGGCCCCTTTTGGAGGACACTTTATTAGGGTTAGCTGTTTTCTATCATCCAATGTGAATTACTCCCTTTTATTTAGTAACAGACACATACACACTCACTAAATGACTGTGGCTATTTGAGAGCCAATCCAAAACAAACCTTCCACATATGGGACACAGAAGCTGTATTAGAGGCTGTTCAGAGTAAATGCATTATTGCACTAAAAAATCTAGACACTGATCAATGAATATAACACAAAGCAGAAATCTTGGATTTTTATTTAGCTTGACATGGCATCTAAAAAAACAATGGTCAAAGATAGCCGTCTAGCACATGTTTACATAAATTTATATATTATTTATTATATATATTTTTTTAAATAGCACAGACAGATGCAGTGCAACAAATATAACGGAACACGGGAGTCTCGAGACACGCTTTTCAAAGTTGTTTTTTTTGGGGTTGGTTTTTTACACGGCATCTAAAAATTGTGTCGCAAAAAAGCAAGGTACGGTGCAACATTCAAAGGAGAAGGAGTCTCCAGAACCGTTTTTAAAAGTTAAAGTTCTTTTAAACTTGACACTGGTGAAAGCCATTCATCTAGCATGTTTACAAAAAATATTACCTTATTCCCTTCTATTTTAGTAAACCGACATGAACACACTCCATAAATAACCATGGCCATTTGAGAGTCAATATAAAACAAACCTTCTACATATGGACCGTCAACATTTGGGACAGTGAAAGCTTTATTAGGGACCATTCAGACCGAACACTTTCTTGCACTAAAAATAGCTAGACGCAGCCTAAGTAATATAACAGGAACGCGGTTTTAAATGTTGAAGTACTTTTTAACTTGTCATGCTGTCTAAAATATATGGTTCTCCTGAACGAGATGCTAAAAAACTGCAAGATGCGACGAAATGGTCAAATATGTATGCTATGTATACAGATGAATACAAAAACTCATTAGGAAAGAACTCGTCTCTCGTCTACTGTTAAAACAGACACATGAACTCACTAAATGACTGGAGTCATTTGAGAGTCAATCCAAAACAAACCCAACACATCTGGGACAGGCAAAGCTGTATTAGTTTTGACCTGTGAGGGTCAAGTGGCAGCCAATTGAGTCTGTAAGGTAAATATCAAATGGAGATTAACTTCTCGCTTTGGGAACATGTTGGCTTTCCTGTGAGCCTCTCCAGAAAGCTTCAATGTCGGGAGGTTTATTGGGTCACAGGTCAACGAGATAATCCTGAAGTATGAAACGCAAGTCCAGCTGTGAGACCTGATTTAGCCTTACAGTTCACTCCCATTAAATTACTGCCATGCAAGCAAAACAAAAAGACTTTACTATCATTGAATCTAATGTAAACACTCCACAAGGACACGCTGGAATGTTCTATGAAGTGTTAGTCAGAGATGTAATGTGGGAACAGGATTCTGATGTCCAACTAATACATTGACGGTACGCAATCCAATAACGGACTGGGAATGACCGGTAGTCTTTCAATTCAGATTACTAATCTGATATTTTATCGTAATGTATTAATTAATCCTGATTAAATATGGTTTAGGTTTTGTGGTGAAAAAGAGTAGAATGTCTATTTAAGAGCTCTTGGTGAGACTAAGGCTGCATCCCTTATTTATGTGCTTTTAATAAACTGTCAGTTGCCTTCCATTTCAGTCTGACGTAATAGCTTTGGGAGACCACAAGGGAGTGACATAACATTTACCGAAGCTGGTTGCGGCATGGACAAGGGACAGATCACACAACCCTCTACAATCATGTTGGAGAAAGAACCATCATTGGCTAGTAAAATTGACATTTTGACATTTGACAACATGTAATTATAATGTAACTAAAAAATATATTAAGCAAACAGAGAGGGGGCTTCTTCATATATATTCACTAGTGGTGTGACGATACACTTAGCTCACGAGACGAGACGATACACGATATTGGGTTCACGAGAACGAGACGAGATTTTAACACTATTTTTAAGAAATCTTCAATGATGAAATATATGACATATGGAAAAATAGTCTTTTATTTGACTGAAAGTCACAAAATGCAAAACAATGCAGGTGCATTTTGAAATGTTTTAACAAATCATCTTGTAATGAATGTCACTTCAGTTCTAGTTTCTGAGTATTAATTATCATATGCAGTAAAAGACAGAACAATATGCAAGTACTGTAAATGGTTTTTGCCACAAATGCAACTAACTGGCTTCTCTCCTGTAGGATTTCACATGAGTCTCTTCAGATCTGGTTGATTTTAGTTGAGAGCTGTTGTGGTTCTGTAGGTGTCTTTGCATAGTGCTCATGTTAGCCATGGTGTACAGCACTATTTTCTTACAGTGCTTACATACTGCTGGTGTCTTGTCTGTCACTCTGTCACCATTTATTGTGCTGCAATACAAACAATTTAAAAGTGGCAGGGGCATCTTCTATGCTAATTTCACCCTTACACACTGGCATGCTGATATCGTGAGACAGCTTTTCACCTTGATGAGAAATATTGTTACGTTTTAATATCTCGTGGCACAAGATCTCGTCACAGCCCAAATTTTTACGCAATATAGTATAATGTAATGTAATTGCTTGTTTTAGGGCTATGATGATTAATTGTCTGTTTTAGGTGGTTCACGAATATGATGATTAATTACCATACAAACTCACTATGTGCGCTTCATGCACACAACAAAGTAATTTATACAAATTTATCTCGGGTCATATAATAAAACAAGGGTATATGATTTCATTTCAGGCTTCAAAAATTTATGAATGACAGTCAAATATAAAAGTAGAAAATTTTAAATAATTCAAATAATATTTTAATTATCAAAATATATATCTCAAAATATATAGTGAAATTCTTCACTTTCACACATTATTTTAAGGCTCTCTGATTAACTCACAAGCCCTTATTTCTCGTCAAGGATGATTTTGAGATTCTGTTTCTTGCATTTTATCATCTCCACATAAATAGAGCAGGGCACAGGGCACATAGAGCAGGGCACCACCTCTGTCTCAATGCATGTTATTAACACTGTGTGAATAAACCCACAATGACCATAGACATTTGCCATTACATGGCCGTTAAGTGAAACTGGATCACTTTGCTATCACAAAATTAAAACGTTTAAACCTTGTTTATATTTTCGCGGGAGTTTGGCGCAAGCCTCTGTAGGCGGCATGCACATCAGAGCGCTTGAGAAGTGGTTCATCTTCACACAATCTCAAGAGAGCTGCTCTTGTGACGTCCGGGGTGCGGTTCCATGATATGCTTGGAGTTCAACTGAATGAGACAAAAGTGCTTTTTCCTGCATGTAAAAAAATGTTGTCTAACTGTTTGCTTTCGCATGTAAGCGTTAGTATCTAGCTAAATGTATTCCCTAAAAATTCACGATTACTAAACTTTTTGTTCCCTTTCAAAAGCTACACTTATGATGCTGCGTTGAGATAGCGCTTTGGGAACAACTTTAGGTGTGACCAGCTGTGAATGTGTGTGCAACACGTCAATGAACATTGACCAGAATTTATAGCCTCTGCCAGTGTCATCATTGGATGCACCTGTGGCTGGGCTATAAATAGATGCGTCACAGGTGCATCATCAGATTTTTTGTCTTCAGATCACTCTGTGTGTGTGTGCTTCATGAACCTGTCAGAAACTTTCTACTTTCCTCTCTTAGGATTTAGAATTGTTAGGCGGTGCGCAGAATCTTTTCTCTTTCTGTTTTCTTTAAAAAAAATAAAAAAGAAGAAAAATAATGACTGATAAACAAAGCAAGTGGTGTGTGTTCCCATGTTTACGCTCTATGGCTGAAATGGACACACCAGTTTTTGTTTTGTGTGTTTGGGGGAAGAGCATGCTGCTCTTGCATTGCGGCAGGGCAGGTGCAGGCATTGCGATCTGTTTACTGTCAAAATGCTTCACACTCGTCTCGCTTAATTCCAAGAGCCAGCACTCACTCTTTCATCATGGGGCTCTCGCATAGATCTGGCTGAGGAGCGAGAGACGGGTCCGTCCCTATCGCTCGCTCTCTCCCCAGATCCAGCTGATCCTTCCCGTAAGACTGAAGCATGCCTCGGCGCCTCTTCGGTTCACGAGGGGGATGCTGAACCTCTGTACATTCCATGCACAATAATAAAGCGGCTGAGGAATTACTCGAGGTGGTTACTCGGGCTGTGGCCAGACTACAACTAGACTGGCTACACGAACAATAGACCCCCCCAAAAGCTCCAAAATATTATTTTTGGCCAACAGACAGAAAGAATATTTCTGTCTGAAATATTCAGACAGAATATTTCAGACAGATTGTGTATTTTTGGCCACCAGACAGAAAGAATATTTCTGTCTGGTGGCCAAAAATACAAAAAAATGAAATACATAAATACAAAAGCTATATCAGTCCCTTCCTTTCTTCTATGACCTCCATACGACTATCGTGGGTGCTAAGGCTCGGGGGTATACGGTGATGCCGCCGGTAGAAGAGACACTTGCGGGTTATCTCTCGCCTGGCTAGGCATCATCGCTAAAGAGACCCACTCTCCCCACAAAGCTGTGCAGGACCACCTCCATGCTTGTGGGGAAGGTGGAAAGACACTTATGGCTTGACCTATCCGGCATCAGAGACAAGGAAAAAAACTTTCCTTCTCGATGCCCCGGTTTTGCCTTCTGGCTTATTTGGTGACGCTATGAATATAGTTATCACCAGGTTCCAGGAGGCAAAAAGTCACAAGGAAGCCTTCGGGCAATTCCTTCCTCGGCACTTTCAGGGGGAGGGGCCATCAGCCACCCAGCCCCACCCCGGTCCTTCTAGACGGGAGGCTCAAAAACAAAGCGTGGCGAATCGTGCTCCCCCTCGTAAAGAAAAGGGGCCGGTTTGTCACCATCAGCAGCCCCCAAAGCAAGACCTCAGGGCAGTTATTTCTATAAAGAAAAAAAAAACACTGAAGGTTTTGCACCCAGCCTTGTGGGGGTAGCTCCCCTTGGGACGGGTCACGTGAAACATCAACCTATACTCTCCCGACACCCCCACAAACCGTTCCATTCCCGCCGCCTCTGGTGTTTCGGGAGTTAGCGGTTTCCAGCTAAATGTTGGGTGTTCCGTTGCTTCCTGCCTTAGTTCAGGACACGGGACACTTGACATCTCAAAAGGAAGTATCAGAATCGATACCCATCTCAGAGAACCTGGCAGCGTGGAAACTACTGCCAGGTGGTTCTATGTGGGTCCTGAGAACAGTAGAAAAAGGCTACAGAATTTAATTTGTTCGCCATCCTCCACATTTCAACGCCATGGTTCCCACTACCGTGAAACCGGAGCAAGCATGTTTACTGTGGAAAGAACTGAAAAATCTCTTGGTTAAAGGGGACATAGAACATGTTCCCCTTCCAGAGAGAGTGGTTACTACAGCAGATACATCCTGGTTCCCAAGAAGGATTGGGGGTTGCGTCCGATCTTTGATCTTCAAGGCTTGAATCACTCGAAGAGCATTCAAGTTCAAGATGCTAACCATCAAGACGGTCGTGTCTCAAATCTAACATCTCGATTGGTTGGTCACGATCGATCTCATGGACGCGTACTTACATATAGAAAGTGCCACAACACAAGAAGTGCCTGAGGTTGGCTTTCGGAGGCGAAGCTTTCCAATATCGGGTTCTTCTGTTCGGCCTAGCCCTATCACCCCCACATTAACGAAATGCGTGGATGCAGCACTGGCTCATTTGCGACTCCAGGGCATCCGCATTCTGAATTACATGGACGACTGGCTGATACTAGCACAGTCTCAAGAACTGTCAGTTCAGCACAGGGATATCATCTTGGCTCATCTGATTTCTCTGGGTCTGAGACTCAACGTCAAAAGGGCGTTCTCTCTCAGACTCAGAAAACGACCTATCTGGGGATTGTATGGAATTCGATCACGATGCGGGCACAATTGTCTCCCGCTCTAATTGAGTCCATTCAGAACACCCTGAGCAAGGTCAGGCTAGGCCAAGGTTGCACTGTTCGTCAGTATCAATGACTACTAGGTGGCAACTGCATCCTCTGTGATCCCTTTGTGCTTTTTTTGCACATGAGACTATTTCAGTTGTGGCTCAAAGCCAGGGGATTTCATCCAAGGGCCAATCCCCTATGCTGATAAGGGTTATGCGCCGCGTGCTACGTACCCTTTCTATGTGGTTCAGGCCCCGGTTCCTCACTTTGGGTCCCACTTTAGGTGCGACTTGCCGTCGCAGGTTGCTAACGTCCAGACAGAAAATACTGACAGGGGAGTGGAAACTCCACCCCGAGGTAGTGGAACAAATCTGGCTGAGAATTTACAAGAGCAGAAGTGGACCTCTTCGCCTACCAACAGACAGCGCAATGTCCCCTCTACATCTCTCTGAGTCACCCAGTCCCCCCCCCCCCCCCCCCCCCCACGGGTCTGGACGCGATGGCACATACATGGCCCAGAATGCGCCTGTATGCTTTCTCTCCGGTTTCTCTGCACCGAGGAGTCTTGGCCAGAGTTCGCCAGCTAGGGTCCTGCCTCTATCTGATAGCGCCACGCTGGCCAAACAGGGTATGGTTTTCGGAGATAATGTCTCTCCTCGACGGCTCGCCTTGCGCGATTCCGGACACGAGGGACCATCTGTCTCAGGCGCAGGGGACAATATTTCATCCCTGGATCGATCTGTGGAACCTTCATGTTTGGCCCCTGAAGGGTACCAACTGAGGGACACTGGGTTTTCACTTGAAGTAATCGAAACCATTCTAAGTGCTAGGGTTACCCCCACCAGTAGAAGTTACGCCAATAAATGGGGTGTCTTTGAAAGATGGTGCTGTGCACATAACACAGATCCAGTTAACTGCCAGATTGCTTCAGTTCTGTACTTTCTGTAGGAAAAATTGTCAGCAGGCCCATGTCCTGCCTCTAGAGTCAAACCTCTAGAGTCAGCGTCTGGTAAACTCAGGATGGACTCTCAGTTTTTCTTATGGCAATCACCTCTCTAAAAAGAATTGGGGATCTACAGGCTCTGTCTGTCTTGCCAGCCTGCTTAGATTTTGCCTCAGGAATGGCTAAAGCAATTTTGCACCCTCACCCTGACTACCTGCCTAAGCTTCCTTTCTCGACCTTACATCCAGTCACTCTCGAAGCCTTCTGCTCCCCGCCGTTTACAACACCAGAGCAGGAAAGACTTCACAGACTTTGTCCAGTCTTTGCCCTTCAGACTTATGTCCACCGCACTATCCAGTGGCATAAGTCAGGGTAACTATTAGTTTGCCGTGGGGGCCGCAACAGGGGGGGGCCGCCACCAAGCAGAATATGTCGCATTGGGTGAGGGACGCTATTGCCCTGGCCTACGAGGCGCGCGGTCAAGCTTCGCCAATAGGTATCAGGGCTCACTCTACCAGAGGAGTCGCCTCCTCTAAAGCCTTGGCCAGAGGTGTCCATCTGCAGCAAGTTTGTGATGCGGCAGGCTGGTCCTCTCCGCACACATTCATTAGATTTTATAGTTTGGATGTTCATGCCACTCCAGGCTCTATGTCCTTGAGTCGACCTCTCGCGCTCTTGTGAGCACACTACACAACCGTAAGGGGTCCGGACATCCACAGTGTGGCGGTGTGGGTATTCTCATTCCTTAAGCGATATCTCAGCGCAGCATTATAAGTGTAGCTTTTTGAAAGGGAACGTCTCAGGTTACTTGACTGTAACCCTTGTTCCCTGATAAAAGCGGAACGAGATGCTGCGCTTCATTGCCACACTGGGATGCCCCAGGACTGCTCTTCAGACAAAATACCTGACGATGCACCTGTGACGCATCTATTTATAGCCCAGCCACAGGTGCATCCAATGATAACACCGACAGAGGCTATAAATTCCGGTCAATGTTCATTGACGTGTTGCACACATATTCACAGCTGGTCACACCCAAAGTTGTTCCCAAAGCACTATCTCAGCACAGCATCTCGTTCCGCTTTTATCAGGGAACAAGGGTTACAGTCAAGTAACCCGAGACGTTTTATACATTAAAAAACTGTTGTGACCTGCATTTCTCAAGAGAGCTAAAACAAACTTCAAATAAACACCACATCAAGTAAGGCATCTAGGCACTTCGGCATACTATTTTCAAAACACTATTATTTGGGATTGACTGTTTCTAATCTTGCATACTCTTTTGTATGAAAGTTGGAATGCTGCCTAGGAAAAACACAGCACCTGTAGACACTCTTTGCATCTGCCAAAGAGTTCACCAACACTACACCACCACAAAATCACAAATACTAATCCGTACCCTCCTACTCATTTACCCAAGCAAATCTACTCAATATAATTTGAGACCTGCTTGTGAATTATGAATATTAAATAAGACGAATCTCATTTCTTATGTTTGGCTAACAGTGTGCGTCTATTTTAAAGATCTACAATGCATCCTACATGTCTTTTGGAGTGTTGCATTGACTTCTACATCTTATACATGCTGTCATATTAATTGGCTGCATTAGGGCAAGGTGGCAGTGATGTGTTACCAACAAAATTTAATCCAATTATGCAACACAATATTCTGTTATGAAAGTCTGATATTTCTCTGTTTGAGAAGAGAATACAGAGCACAGACTGTCACACTATTTTCAGCAATGTTGAAAAATCACTTGTAAATTGTGCTCGTCTCCAGATTTAGCTGCTACATGACACATCTTGTGTGTATGTGTGGCACGGGGCAATCTGATCTAGCTTCTGACAGCTCTTTTAAATCATTTAAAAGGCGGCTGTGAAATCCCAAAGATTGATTTTCTTTTAAGCTCACCATGGTTTTTGCTAACTTGATTATTTTTAGACCACTTTGGGTGCATCAAGAGACAGAGCAGGGCTCCTCTACTCCACTCAGAATAAACGACTCACTCCTCTGCTCTCTGGCACAGGAAACTGTGTTCCTGCTGTAGACTCTCTTAATCTTGATGTCTTCGTCAAATAAATTGGAAGAAAGTGAGAGTGTTGGTGGTATAAAGCCGAACCTGAGCGGTTCTTGGCTGGAAACAGGAGTAAGCTCTCAAAGCCCACTTGCAAATGTACGTAGACTTCACAGATGACCTTTACCCTACGTTTGAGCAAAACTACATATTTAGAAAAATAAGCTAGGCGGTGGGTTGCTTGAACAACTAGGTGACTAATCATTCTTATGGAAGCCATGTATAAAAGGCTGGTTTCTATGGAAGTACATTAAAGTGTTAGTTCACCCAAAATTGAAAATTCTCTCATGATTCACTTACCTTACATCCCAGGTGTGTTTGACTTTCCTTCTTTCAACAGAACCGAATTGAAGATTTTTTTAAAGCACATTTCAGCTCTTTTTGTCCATACAATGCAAGTAAACAGGTTCCATTAGCCTGCTGGCTATTTGACAGACCAAAAAGACATGTTTAGGCAGCATAAATGTAATCCACATGACTCCAGTTGATCAATTAATGTCTTCTGAAGCAAACCGATAATTACATTTTTTTCACTTTAAATCGTTGCTTCCGGTCAGCAGTGTACTTTTGTTTGAAATTACCTAACTCTTGCATGACATTCGTTCCTCTGTTGTACACAAAGTGCGCGCTTCAGACTTCTTGCGCAAATGCACCATTGTGCTTACGTCACTTATGCGTCGACTGCTGGCAGGATGCGATTGTTTAAGTTAACCTGATGATACACAATTGCCCGCACTCTGTGGTGACGTCACTCTGCTTACATTTAATATCTAATTTACTGTCTATAAATGTCATTAATGTTAACAAATTATACATCTTTTCAAAGGTCTAAGGGTTCAACTTTGATATCCGATCTCTGTTTCACAATAGCAATGCTCCAGAAACAGCGATTTGTTTATTTATGCCAGGAGTACAAATGAAAACATGCAATATCAAAACGGGAAATCGTACATTTATTATGAAATTGCGATCACCAGATGAATCCAGTTTGCCACACTTGGGTCAATTGTCCATGACAAGGGTTCATTGAAAAACATCCAATAGCACTTTTTGTCCATAAAAGTGATAAATCTGAGAAATATTGATATATTCTCCATTGTTTACATGAGATCTCGCCTGAAAAGATTACCCTTCATCGCTGTTCTTCAACAAACTATGCAATCTGAGCAGCATTCATGTTGTAAAACTGTATATTATCTTATATATTAAGAGTCTCATAAAGAAAATGAGCCTGTCTCAAGTCTATTTTTAAAAATGCGTTGTAGTTTCATTCATAATAGCCAAGCAGTGTCCTCAGATTTTATGTTGTCTTTGAGAGGTGGAGCCTTAATTTTACTCTGTACTCTTCCAGCGATTTTACAGAGAACAAAGCTTGCAGTTACAACATTTTTTGTTAGATCATCTTCAGATTTGAAACATAACTTCTTTAGACTTGTGACTTTGAGAACATTGCATTTATGGGTTGTCTTGGCACTTTTATTCTTGATTTTTATTATAAAAACATGTTCAGCACAAAATATGTCCATTACTATAAACTTCAGCTTCTCTAACTTTAAAAAATAACAACATATATTAATTCTGTAATAAACACATATATTAATTCTGGAATAAAGCCCAAAGTGTCTTTTTTCAAAGGATACTACAACTGTGTCCATACTCCAAAGGGTCCAGTAATACAACCAAGTTCAGGTATGTCATTTTCATGGTTTGTGCTCAAAAAGGGGGCGCATATCAACAGGTTAATAAAGTTTTAATTATCAGTTTATTTTTACACAAACCTATTAATTTGCTTCAGTTGACATTATTTGATCGACTGGAGACATGTGGATTAATTTTATGTAGCCTAAATATACCTTTTGGACCATCAAATAGCCAGCCATCTATTGGCACCCCTTTACTTGCATTGCATGGACAAAAAGAGCAAAAATGTGCTGAACATCTTCACTTCGGTTCTGCTGAAGAAGGAAAGTCATACACATCTAGGAAGTAAATCATTAAGGGATTTTCATTTTAGGGTGAACTAAACCTTTAAATGACAAATGTCTGAAACAAAAGCACAATTAATTGCACTAAAATAAACGTATTGCATTAACTGTGCTTGCATTTTTTGGGGAAGCAATTTAAAATAATTGTGGTTGTGACTATTTCAATCGAAAACATTTTGCACAAAATTTAATCATAATAAATTCAATAATAAATATTTACCTTCCAAAGTTCAATTGCAAAATTTCCAAACATTCTGTTTTTTATTTATTTATTTGATCTTTATTATTTGATCGGCCCATTATATTTTGCTTTGTGAATGCTTATTTGGGGGTAGTTCTCAGGGGCACATCATGTAATTCATTTGATTAAAAATTTCAATCAATTGACAGCCCTATAAAAATATATCTAAAAATGACCACACTAATTGACTATGTTGATAGATGAAGAATCAACTAGATGACTATCGTGACCTAACCCTACTTGACACAACATCCCATAAAACACACACATACACATTTAATTTGCATTAACTCGATAGGTACATACCATAGACTTCTATTATTTTTATATACAGCTGATTATAATTCCTATATTACTAACCCATACCCTAACCCTGAAAGAAAACATTTGTCATTTTTAGAATTTAAAAAGGCATTATTTAATTTATGTATGGATCGGTTTTCAAATGAGCACGTACCAAAATATGGTTTTGTCAGATTTAGCACACTACTGATGTTGTATCCATACTCATGAATATACATGTGCAGGACAGGTCTGATCATGTGCATTTCCAGCACATCTGAGAAGTGACAACATGATTACAGATGAATGGACGCAAGTTGAAATGTATTAAATGGGCCTCAAATGTGTGTCTGAAATCGATAGTTTAGAGGTCCCTAAATAGTTTACATCATTTAGTGTGAAACAGGCACTGAGACAAAGTGCACCATAATTGTCTGGGTGCAAGAGTCAGCATTGATTAAAGAGGTCTGAGGTGGCACGTGTGGCTGTGTCTCGATTTTGATTGGATGCGTTTGCATTACTCACCCCTTCTGCTGGGTAGGCCTCCCAGCCAAGATCTCCCAGAGCAGACATCGTGTCCAGCAATGTAACTACAGAGAAAGAAAGACGAGGAGATGGAGAGAGAAAAAGGGAACACAGGGGAGAGAAAAAGATTAATGACTTGTTAAAGTTCAGTCAACCTCATGACATATTGTGAGGAAAACAAGCTGGTTAGATGAGATTGCATATTTGGCAAGTAAATCACTGAGCAGTTGAAGACATTCAGGTCCATAGCCTGAGGGTCAAGAGTATAGCCCCATGGTTTAAATCTCCCACAATGCCCTCGTTCATCCGGCTGAGAGAAAATACACTGCTGGGAAGCCATTACTAGAAAAAGACTGTTTTGTAAATCAGAGATATCAATGAAAACACATATATGACTTCCACAGCATTATCGGCAAAGTTTGCCCTCACAGTATTGTTGGTTTTTACTTTCATGTCTGGAGTGTGTATATGTGAGAGTGTGTGTTCCAAGAGTATTGGATCAACAAACCATCTAAGTGGCTATTTAAATTCTGGTCCCAGTCTCTCTCCCTCACCCTGAGTGTCTCAAACTGTGCTTTCCATTTACGAGCTACGTTCCAGGGTAATTAAGGTCTCGGCATCATCAACCATTAATTTTTAATCACATCAGATTTTTTTTTCACACTGTGAAAAAGATGCACTTATGGGTCATTTTATGAAGTGGTGCAAAACATGTTAGTGCAATTTCATGTTTCATAATAATTTCATATTTTATTTCCATATATCAAAACATTTATGGAGTATTTTATAATTTTTTGAGAAATTATTTGTAGGTATTTTATGGTCCCACATGCTCTCTAACAAGTTAGGTAAAGAGTGTGTAAAGGAATATACCGGGTTTAATAAAAATTAAGATCAATCGATAGCATTTGTGTCATAATGTGATTACCCCCAAAAAGCATTTCATCTTATTTAAAAAAGCTAAATTTGGTGTGTGCTGAGTGACTCCAGTCAGACTTCCCTATCATCCAATTGACCCGGTTGCTAGGATGGGTAGAGTCACGTTGGGTTAACCTTGTCGTTGTCGCTATAATGTGGTACTCACTCTAAGTGGGGCACGTGGTGAGTTGTGCGTGTATGTCGCGGAGAATAGCGTGAGCCTCCACACGCACTAGATCTTCGCGGTAATGCGCTCAACAAGCCAAACGATAAGATGCACGAATTGACTGTCTCAGACATGGAGGCAACTGAGGTACTATGCAATCACGAGGACATAAGAGTGCATTGGGAATTTGGCATACCAAACTGGGGAGAAAGGGGGAGAAACCCCCCCACCCCCAAAATAAATGTAAATAATAATTTGTGGTTAATGTAAAGCATTTATAATGGAAGTGAATGGGGCCAGTCCATTCACATAAAGATACACAAAATTTAAGACATAGAAAAATACATACATAATATGCGTTTTAATGTTGTAATGTAAAACAATCGTTTACTAACTTTTTCTGTTTGAAGTTAAAGCCATTTTTTACATTTTAAAATTGCTAGAAGTCCAAGAAACACACATATATCAAGTAGAAATGTCCATAACTTCTCCATGACATGAGCAATTTTAGAAATTTCCCATATTTCGAGACCTGTAAAACAATTTTAGCATTTAATCCTATTTACAGGTTTTCCATGACCGTGTTAGTTCTGAAGTTTACTGACAGCCTTTGAATAATGGCCAATTTCTGTGTATGAGTATATTTTTTTGGTGAATTTCAAGTAGCATATAGTGTAAAGCATGAATGTTTAATTTAAGTGTATATGTGTGTACATTTCATTTAATTTGATTTAGTTATTTATATACACTGTATTAGTAGATAGATAAATAGATACACAGATAGCAAACCGACATAGCATCAGCATAGTATCGATGTCTCTCATGGCATCGAAATGACATTGCTCTCCGATGTCGATTCTGCATCTTTGTGCTCATCGAAGTCCCGTTGAATCTACATCATTCATGCCATTAAAAAATAAAATAAAATCTTTTGATTTTAAATCTTTTGATGACTGATCTCGACCTTTACAACATAAAATAGACGTTGAATCGACATCTCCTTGCTATCTGAGTAGACGGACGAACAAACAGACAGATAGATAGATGCAAAGAAATGACCACTGAAAAATCCATATTGGATAACCACTGCAAGATACCTTGACTAACATAAGTATAACAAAAGTGTAGGATATGGCCCCTTTAGTATAACTGAGAAAAATGCCTATTTTCAGAAAATTACTTCGTAAGCCAGTCTTATCTCTCCACTCCTCCTCTCTTCTGTCCCTGTCTAAACCGTCTGGATTGATGACGAACGCTTTTCCAAAGAGCTCCATTCCTGATGCAACACATTACACCCTGGTGATGGTGACATTTGTAAATAAATAAAGTTCCAGCGAAAGTGTGTCAACGTGTTTGCTGAGGCTATTTGCTCAGTGAACAGGTAACATTTTCTCTGAGGAAATATTGCTCTTTAAAAAAGGCACACAATGGAATAAAAAACATTTCTGTGTTCTTTGTTTGGTTAAACCTACAGATTCATGACTATAATAGTACACCAGCTAATGGCGGGTGGAAGAAGACTCAATCCAACAGTTAAGTGAATAAGAACAACTAATTCTAAAAGGTTAAATGAGGATCAACATCACCGTAACAACAGAGGAAGGAAGAGGCCGAATATCACAGGTGGATAACTGTTATATCAATTAAACATAACAGCAGCTGATGAAGTCTGAAAGAGAAAAACAAAGGAGCTCAGCCCTCAGACCTTGATTGAACTAAACGCCACACCTTGCTCTTCCTTTTGGAGGCTTAACAAACACAATCACATCCTTTCTGTCTCATGCCGGTGTATAAATAAGCTTTAAGAGATAAATACTTCTTTTCTAAAGCCAAAATTTGGTCCATTTATTTTTCATCCTTCATTTTCCAAGCCACTGCTGAAAAAAACAGCTTAAAGCAACCTTAAACTGAATGGTGGTCTTAGCTGGTCTCCGAGCCTGTTCATGCTGATCTGTTTGCTGGTTTTAGAATAGTACTTTTCAGCTCTGTATGATTTGATATTTTCCTTGTTTCTAGTTGCTCTCTTTATCTCATTCCTATCACAATCACTTTCTCATGTTCCTTTTCTCTCTCTATCTCTCTCTCTCTCTCTCTCTCTCTCTCTCTCCCCCCCTCCCTCCCTCCCTCCCTCATTCACTCACTCTGTTTCTCTGTCCCAGGGGAAGTCGATTCATCTGCACGTGTAACTCTAACTAGGCCTGGACTCGGTTTCTCACAGCTCAAAAATGAGCCCATTACCATCCCACCCCAGCTCATATTCATCATTATCCAATAAAACCTGACACAAAACACCATAAATGACTCGATACCAGATCAAAAGCAGCAAAACATTTCACAGAATAGAGATTCATATCTTCTCTCATCTCGCACTGATGACAAATACAATGCAGTATTATCTCTCACTTCCTGTGTTATCTTTGCCTTCAAGCTTTGTCAGCTAAATTGTGCTGGTCCACCAGCTAGACCAGCACCAGACCAGTGCCATGTATCACAAAAAAAGCTGAACAAATTCTGGATTCCAAGATTGGTTTTAGTTTGACAAAACTCATCAAATCCAATCAGGCTTCATTTGGGTTAAATGGCTTCAAGACACTTGTTACCAACTTACTCTATCAATTTGATCCCGAGGTTATAATTAGTTCAGAGTGCATTCACATAAATGAAGCGAACAGCCAGCTTGTGTGCAAGACAGCACGAGTCACATCTCGGGAGAGAGTCAGCGAGATTTACTTCTCCGCTGAAGATGTTCATGAAAATTATGATAAATTATAAGAATTTAAACAGTTATAACACAGCACAAGAGGACGTTAAAAAAATATGATCAATCAAAACATATTTACACGACGTGAATAATCACTATGAAATCATGAGTAATTATAATACATTCACACAGCACAGAGGATCACTAGTAAATTATAAATAATTTAAATGCATTTACAAAGCAAGAAGAAACATTGCTGCTGCTGCAACTAGAGCACAAAAAAAAACAGAATGTGATGAAAATATTCAAATAGATAATATATCAATGTGAAAGTAACTTTATATAGGTCCACAACACGAACATTCAAGCTTGTAATTTTAAAAGTTTAATATCTTGATTTTAAATGTAAAAAAAATTAAAACTTCAGTATTCATTTAAATGACAAATTTAATATGATTTAATTCTGGGGGAGTCACGTGACGCTATGTGAGATTTGTACGTTTAAATGGCGACCTCTGTGCACTTTGCTAGTTTTTAATAATTATTTCATCGTAAACCAGTAAGATTCGATACTCCCTGCTATATACCTGTTCTTTCAAGTCAATATGGCAAGTAATTAAAAATCCTTAGGCTCTGGACACATTTAAAAACACTTACGTGCTCAAGCTGAAACCTCTGACAGGAGTGCAGACCAGGGACTCAAATTGTACGATGTGGCGGGAGAAAAAGCATGGCTGTGATGCTATCGAAAGTTGTTGATGACTTAGAGGATCTTGCTGTAATACGTCGAAAGGTTACTAAATTCTCTGAGTTGGATATAAGAATCGGGGAGGTCGAGAGATGGATCGATTATCTGGAGTCATTGGAGAGTGAATTAGCTGCTAACCCACTAGCGACCAAGATAGAATTTGAATGGGTTTGGGAAAACTGGAGGATTTGGAGAATTGTCATAGGCGAAACAACGTCCGAATTGTTGGAATTCCTGAGCATGAGGAGGGCAGTGATACGCTAAAATTCCTAGACAAGCTCTTCCCGAGTCTGCTCGATATAACAGGCCATAAGCTGGAAATAGAGCAAGCTCACAGAGTCCCAGCTTGCAGATCCGCTGAGGGTGACAGGCCCTGATCAATTCTGGACAAATTTCTGAGATCAGAAAGGAAAGCTTTCTTGGGAGAATCACAAAATTTTCTTGTTCCCAGACTTTGTAAATTCAACAAGAGAGAAATGTGATCAATTCAAGCAATGCAAGAAACTCTTACATGAATGGAAGTTCGCTTTTGCGCTGATAATCCTGGCAAAGCTGAGAATAGATACTCAGGATGGCCACAAAATATTTACATGCCCACAGCAAGCATTGTCTTTCATAGAGACAATGGGGTGAGTAAACCATTTGGTGATTTTCATAAGGCCCCCAAGTGAATTGTCTCACTGTACATACACTTGAATGTCTGAGGAAGCTGGGCACCTTTTTGTTTCTTTTTGCGCTGGTTCCGCATAGTGGCTGGAGTTCCCCGTCTGTCGCTCACTTCGACGTCGTGTCGAAGAAGCGACACTAGGGGTCTCTCTTGAGCGCCGAAAGATACCTCTGATCTATGAAAAAAGGCCAATGAGAGTTGGCGAACAGTATTTGCATACTCCGCCTCCGGATACGGATATAAAGGCGAGAGAAATACACTCGTTCATTCTGTAATTTTCTTCGGAGCCGAAGGTCGTGTTTATGCTGACTGCTGCGTATTACACTGCTGATCCTGCTTCTGATCCTCTGACGCTCTGCTGCTGTTGGATTTACGGCGCACTACAGCGGCTGTTTTTCTCTTCTCTGCCGGCGTGCAGTTTGCCCCTGGGCGCTTCGACAGCGCAGAGTTTGAAAGAGTTTCTCAATATAAAGAGTTATATTTCTCATAAAGAGTTTATTTCTCTAAAAGAGTAATACATAGCGGTGTTGAACGCCCTTTTCAGGGCGCGTCTTTTTAAAGATGCCATTCAACCCCTGTGTAGTTCCTGGATGCGGTAGAGTGCTCTCCGCTTCTGACGGCCACAGGCGCTGTCTCGTGTGTCTGGGCGCCGATCACACCGAGGCTGCGTTTGTGGATGGCTCATGTTCTCACTGCGAGAACATGACCATGGTAACGTTGCGGTCGCGGCTTGCTTTCAATAGAAAGCACGCCACTCCAGCCGCCCCCCGTATCGCTCCTTCTTCCCACGGGATTGAGGACGATGCGGTTGGCGCTGGAGGCGATTTAGGGAGGGCAGCGGGTGCGCTTCCGCCGGGCACGTCCCCTCGGACCACCCGCCCCCCGACACGCTCGTTTACCTCCGTCCAGTCTCGAGGTAACGGCGACTCGCCTCCGGGCCGGTCTGCCTATCCTCTTGAGCCTGAAGTCGATGAGCTCTCCGCTCCATCGGAGAGCGCGGCGTCTGACGCTGACTCCTCCCCTGGACTGCCGCCTTCGGGCCAGCAGGCCCAGGTTGAGGCGGATGCGCAGATGTCCGACATGCTTGCCCGGGCCGCCGTCGGGGTGGGGTTGGACTGGAAACCTCCACCCTCCCCACACCCATCACGGTTGGATGACTGGTTCCTGGGGTTTGGGCGCCGCTCACAGCCACGCCCCCCCCGGTCCCGTTTTTCCCGGAAGTGCATGACGAGCTGACGTCGTCATGGAGAGCCCCGCTCTCCGTCCGTCAAAAGCCCTGCTCGTCCGCTCTCGCTACCCTCGACGGCGGAGAGGCCCACGGGTACACGGCGATTCCCCAGGTGGATAGGGCAGTTGCGCTCCATCTTTGTCCCGGTGACCCTACCACCTGGCGCGGGCGCCCTGTACCCCCTTCCAAGGCCTGTAGGACTTCATCCTCCCTCAACAACAAAGCCTACAGCGCCGCGGGACAGGCCGCCTCCGCCCTGCACGCCATGGCTCTCCTGCAAGTCCACCAGGCCAAGGCGCTCAGAGATCTGCACGAGGGTAGCCCTGATCCCGACGTGTTGCAGGAACTGCGCTCAGCGACCGACCTCGCCCTCAGGGCCACGAAGGTCACCGCGCAGGCACTCGGGCAGGCGATGGCCACCCTAGTGGTCCAGGAACGTCATCTGTGGCTCAACCTGGTCGAGATGCGTGAGGCCGACAAAGTTCGCTTCCTCGACGCCCCTGTCTCCCAGCTTGGCCTCTTCGGCGACACCGTCGAGGACTTTGCCCAGCAGTTCTCCGCGGTGAAAAGACAGACGGAGGCCATCTCACACATCCTGCCTCGCCGCAAACCTGCCGCCAGGGCCACTGCCCCGTCTGCTCGCCGAGGGCGTCCTCCTGCGGCTAAGAAATCTGCTCCGCCTCAACCCGGGCCCAGCTCTCAGCCCCTGCGTCGAGCACTTCCACGTCTCTATCCTGCCCCGACACCGCCCCTACCTGCGGTTTGCGTTCGAGGGCCAGGCGTATCAGTACAAAGTCCTCCCCTTCAGCCTGTCTCTGTCCCCTCGCGTCTTCACGAAAGTCGTAGAGGCAGCTCTTGCCCCGCTCCGAGAAGCCGGCATCCGCATACTCAACTACCTCGACGACTGGCTCATCCTAGCCCACTCACGAGAGTTACTATGCGCTCACAGAGACCAGGTGCTCAGGCACCTCAGCCGTCTGGGGCTTCAGGTCAACTGGGAAAAGAGCAAGCTCACTCCAGTTCAGAGCATCTCTTTTCTCGGGATGGAGTTAGACTCGGTCTCAATGTCCGCACGTCTCACAAAGGAGCGTGCTCAGTCAGTGTTGAACTGCCTCGCCGCCCTCAGGCTGGGCACAGCGGTCCCCTTAAAACTTTTCAAGAGGCTCCTGGGGCATATGGCATCCGCCGCGGCGGTCGCGCCGCTGGGCTTAATGCATATGAGACCGCTCCAACACTGGCTTCGGACCCGAGTCCCGAGACGAGCATGGCGCCGCGGCACGCACCGGGTAACAATCACCCCCGCCTGCCGACAAACATTCAACCCCTGGACAGACCTCTGTTTCTTACTGGCTGGAGTACCCCTATAGCAGGTGTCCAGACGCGTCTTGGTCACAACCGACGCCTCCAGATTGGGTTGGGGCGCCGTTTGCAAAGGGCACGCAGCCTCAGGCCGTTGGAAAGGGGCCCAGCTGCGTTGGCACATCAACTGCCTCGAGTTGTTGACCGTCCTCTTTTCCCTGCGGAGGTTTCTCCCGTTAATCCGGGACGAACATGTCCTAGTCAGGTCGGACAGCACCACTGCGGTCGCGTACATAAATCGCCAAGGCGGCGTACGCTCCCGTCACATGTCACAACTCGCCCGTCGTCTCCTCCTTTGGAGCCAGCACCGACTCAAGTCGCTGCGTGCCACTCACATCCCCGGCAACCTCAATGTGGTAGCGGACGCGCTGTCACGACAACGCTTGCCTGGCGGAGAGTGGAGGCTTCACCCCCACTCGGTTCAGCTGATTTGGGAACGGTTCGGCAAGGCCCAGGTAGACCTGTTTGCCTCCCGAGAGACCTCCCACTGCCCGCTCTGGTACGCCCGTTCAGAGGCTCCCCTCGGGGCAGATGCACTGGCACACAGCTGGCCGGTGGGGCTGCGCAAGTACGCATTCCCCCCAGTGAGCCTTCTTACACAGGTGCTGTGCAAGGTCAGGGAGGACGAGGAGCGAGTCACTCTCGTGGCTCCCTACTGGCCCACCCGGACCTGGTTCTCGGACCTCGTACTCCTCGCGACAGCCCCTCCCTGGCGAATTCCTCTGAGGAAGGACCTTCTTTCTCAGGGACGGGGCACGCTCTGGCATCCGCACCCAGACCTCTGGAATCTCCATGTCTGGTCCCTGGACGGGACGCGGAAGATCTAGCTGGCCTACCACCCACGGTCGTAGCCACGATCAACAAGCCAGAGCCCCTTCTACCAGGCAACTCTACGCCCTAAAGTGGCGTCTGTTCGTCAATTGGTGTTCTTCTCGGGCAGAAGACCCACAGAGGTGCGCAGTTAGGTCAGTGCTCCTGTTTCTACAGGAGAGGTTGGAGGGGAGGCTGTCCCCGTCCACCTTAAAGGTGTATGTTGCTGCTATCGCAGCTCACCACGACCCAGTAGACGGCAAGTCTCTGGGCAAGCACGACTTAATCGTCAGGTTCCTAAGAGGTGCCCGGAGGTTAAATCCCTCCCGGCCAAACCTGTTCCCCTCCTGGGATCTCTCGGTGGTCCTCGCCGGTCTTCAGAGATCCCCTTTCGAGCCGCTAGAATCAGCTGGACTCAGGGCCCTCTCTCTAAAGACGGCCCTGCTGATCGCGCTCGCCTCCATCAAGAGGGTCGGGGACCTGCAAGCGTTCTCTACTAACGACACTTGCCTGGAGTTCGGTCCGGCAGACACTCATGTGATCCTAAGACCTCGACCGGGCTATGTGCCCAAGGTTCCTACCACGCCCTTTAGAGATCAGGTAGTGAACCTACAAGCGCTGCCCCGGGAGGAGGCAGACCCAGCCCTCTCACTATTGTGTCCAGTACGTGCTTTGCGTGCCTACCTGGAACGCACCCAGAGCTTCAGGCGCTCTGAGCAGCTCTTTGTCTGCTTTGGAGGACAGCAGAAAGGGAACGCTGTCTCCAAACAGAGGTTGTCTCACTGGGTGGTGGAGGCCATTCAGTTGGCCTACCACACCCAGGCCGTGCCGCCCCCCTTACGGGTGCGGGCCCACTCCACTAGGAGCGTGGCATCCTCATGGGCACTGGCAAGGGGCACCTCCCTAGCAGACATTTGCAGAGCTGCGGGCTGGGCAGCACCTAACACCTTCACGAGATTCTACAATCTCAGGGATGAGTCAGTTTCGTCCCGTGTTCTCTCAGGTCCGAGCCCGTAGAACTCGGTACACGTCGACGATCTGACCGGGTGATCCGCTTGTTCCAGCGCCGTTTCCCTCTACCGAGGCAAAACAGTGTGCTTTTTGTCCCAGAGGACCCAGGTCCCTGGTTGATTCCTCCCTAGCACTTCGGACCCTCAGCAGTTCATCGGAGGAACGTGCTGGTCCAGTCCACTACGGGTACCTCCGGCTACCCCTACTGGAATAAGTGCTCCACAGATCAGGCCTCCTACGGGACTCCTCCTGTGTGTATTTCCGCGGTACGGTCACCTTACGAGCTGACCCGCGTCTCCCTTAGGCAGCCCTTCGCTGCCCTCCGGTCGCCGTGTTGTAGCAACTCCCCCCTCCTCGAGGCTGGATCTACCACCGCGCCATTTCCTCCCACATGCCCAAAGTGGCCATGTGGTGTATTTTGCCACCTATACCTCCCCTGCTGGGCGGGTGTGGCCTCCACAGGGTCTTTTCCCCCTAAAAGAATAGGACTTCGGAATAAGACCCCCTTCCCTCGATGCGGTAAGGGCCCCGGCTGCTCTTGCTCTATGCCGAGAAAACATAGAGAGAAAAGAGGCCCAGCCAGGCTTGGCCCGTTCCCTAGTTGGGAGCGTCACCTTGTTCCCCCCTAGGGTAACCAAAAGGGTGCTGACGCTTTTTCGGGGCATTGGGGAAGAGTACGTGCAGCCTGAACACAGTTGGTCGCTTGTGCACGTGCAAAATACCTGCCCGCTTCTGTGTCAGCAGTACACGTACACGGCTCAGCGCATGGCGAGTTTTGAAGTGGACCCCTAGTGTCGCTTCTTCGACACGACGTCGAAGTGAGCGACAGACGGGGAACGTCTCGGTTACGTATGTAACCTCCGTTCCCTGATGGAGGGAACGAGACGTCGTGTCTTCCCGGCCACGTCGCTGAGCCGAGCCGCTGAGATGCCCGGAACACTCCCGGCTCCTCAGAAAAATCCTGAATGAACGAGCGTATTTCTCTCGCCTTTATATCCGTATCCAGAGGCGGAGTATGCAAATACTGTTCGCCAACTCTCATTGGCCTTTTTTCATAGATCAGAGGTATCTTTCGGCGCTCAAGAGAGACCCCTAGTGTCGCTTCTTCGACACGACGTCTCGTTCCCTCCATCAGGGAACGGAGGTTACATACGTAACCGAGACGTTTTGTAGAACAACACTCCTTCAGGACAGTTGCGGATGAATATGCTTGTTCTTTGTGTTTACTGTATGCATCCTATTAGCTGGAGTTTGTTTTGGTGGAGTATTTTTTGCTGGACATTGGAAGGATTAGGGCATCTGCTGCACTCATGAACAGCCAGCTCACTTAACATTCGTTTGAATGTCCAAGGAAGCATTAACAGCTTTTTTTCTTTTTGTAGTGGTTCTGCTTGCAGCTGGAGTTTGTTTTGTGGAGGATCACACCTTCTTTGTTTTGTGAATGAAACTACAAGCTCATTGTTTATTCTGCTTATTGTTTGGAGTTTGTTTTTTAGTTTATTTTCTTTTATGTAATTCTGTTTTACAAAAATTTTTTATAGAAACACCGGACTTGAGTAATCTGACGGCAAAGTTGTCACGGGGAATCTCGTAGGTGTACATGGACTGTTTGAGTTTAGAAGGAGTTGTTTGGTTCTGGGGGAAGTTCGGGGTCTGACTGTGGCACTAATATTGGAATGTGGTCTTTATAATTTTATTTTTGACACACAATCAATTTTTTCTAATATGTCAAAATGTCAAATGTTAATATGAGTGGATTGTCTCACTCCACATGGAATGTGAATGGGCTGGGGCACCCAAAAAAAAGAAGGAAAGTTATTTATTTTCTTAAATGTAAGAAATATTATATAGTGTTTTTTCAAGAAACATATCTTTCCCCGCATCTGTTAGGGTCTATACATTTTTTCAGCAGTCCATAAGATTTATTCTAGAATAGATTTTTTTATTATAATTTTTTTATATCCAAGTCATTTTCATCTGTTGTTGATTGCTCAGTTGGAAACATCTTAGTCTCAGATCACGCCCTGAAGAGTTTAGTGGTGTTGCCACATACAGAGAAAAATAAATCATATAGTTGGCTCTTTAATGTATCCCTTTTCCAAAATCCTGATTTCCAGCAAATGTTAAAGTCTGAAATCACTGTTTATATGGAGACCAACTGGTCCTCAGTATCCTCTGTGGGTGTGAATTGGGAGGCATTTAAGGCAGTTCTTAGTATGCCTCATTCATCAAAAAATCCAAAGCATGAGAACTTGTGGAGTTGGAAGAGAATATTAAAAGCACAGAGACAAAACTGAAGTGCCGAATGTAGTCTGATGGCCTCAGAGAACTGACCCGATTTAAATACAGATATACTACTATTTTGTTGCGGAAGGTGGAGTTTTGGTTATTTATGGCAAGGCAGTCATATTTTCAAGTCGGGGGACAAAGCAAGGAATCTTTTGGCTAGATATATAAAGCAGACTGAATATTTTTCTACCATTCCCATTTTTACCTCGCCATTGATATTGATATTGCTTTTAAATAATTATATCTTGATTTTTATAGTTCCATGTCTTTGTCTACTGATGAAGATATTAGAAAATTTGTGGAACCATTAGATCTCCCTAAACTGAAGACAGAGCAAAAAAATTATCTTTATTCTGAGATAACCTTGGAGGACGAGGTAATTAAGGTCCTGCCTACAGGCAAGGCTCCAGGTCCAGAAGACTTTGCCTCTGAATTTTTTAGATCTTATTACAGAGCAGGCTCCACTTTTGTTAGAAGTTTATATGGAAGTGATTAAGTTACTTTATAAAAACCCGGTAGCGGCAGACTGTAACGGGGCTGCCACTGGCGGGGATCGATCCCGGGTCTGTAGTGCTCGAGTGTAAGGTGTTCTACCATTGAGCTAACTCCACGATTGTTGGAAACTATCATTTCTTCCAAAAATATATAATCTTTTAATCGTAGAAAAAGGTAAAGTACAAAATAAACAGGAAAGCCAAGCTTCCACAAAACTGAGAAACAAAAGAGACACAAGGGTCAAACAAACAAATAAACTGGTAGAGCCAAGCTTCCACAAAACTGAGAAACAAAAGGGACACAAGGTACATCAAGGATGAGGCTTACCTTGAGATCTGGTCACAGGAGGAACACAGTACAAAGGCTCAAAACTGAACACATGATTGAGAAACAGGCAGACTTATACAGGGCTATGTACAGGTGCAGGGAATGAGGGTTAATGAGCAGATGGTTAAACTGGGTTAGGGGCGTTGGTGCCCTCTGCAGGTCTGGAGGGGAAAAGCACCACAAAGAGGGGAACCCTTACAGGTGCAAATAAATTGATTAATTTCAGATTATTTTACTCTGGATAGGGAAACTCGGCAAGGTTGCCCACTTTCCTCATTACTGTTCTGCCTTGCCCTGGAACCATTAGCACGATAAGAAAGGAGGAGGATTTTCCAGGGGTGAGGGTGGAAGGTGTAGCGCATAAGCTTTTGCTTTACGCAGATGATATTTTATTATTCGTCTCAGTCCTGAAGGCAGTTTCATTGTTCATGTGGAAAATGACCTGAGGGTAAAAACTGTTCTTGTGCCTGGATGTCCTGGTGCTCAGTGCTCTGTAGCACCGGCCAGAGGGCATCAGTTCAAAGAGGGAGTGGGTAGGGTGTGTGGGGTCCAGAGTGATATTACCTGCACGTTTCCTCACTCTGGAGATGTACAGGACTTGGAGGGTGGGCAGGGGGGGCACCTATAATCATCTCAGCAGACCTGACTGTCTGTTGCAGTTTCCTTCTGTATAATTTTGTGGCTGAACCATACCAGACAGTTATAGATGTACACAGGACATACAGCTGAGAAGAACTGTGTCAACAGCTCCTGTGGCATGTTGAACTTCTTCAGCTGGAGAAAGGAATATTTTGGAGTGATTGAGTTTTTATTTTAAAGTCATTTGATCATTAGTGATATTGTATTAATATCTTACTTGAAATTATTTAATTATTTTAGGTTTATTTATACATACATATTTTATGGCCAATGTGGGAAAATGATCGGGAAACAAACAGTCTTTAAACAAATGGAAGACTGACAAAAATATATTGCATTAAATATTGATCATAAATAGCTTAAATAGCAGGTTAGCCGATTAGCATATGTTACTATGGTGAGGAACCCCGATAAAAGCCTAACCACTTTACTGGTACCACAAATTCAGAGTTCACTTAAACTAAGTTTAAACTTATCTAGCTATCTGATTAATCCTGCTTTGTGACATAGGCCACAGCACTAACCAGCAAAAACTAGACTGGGCAAACATGGAAATCCATGCCTGTCTAAGCTGGTCTTTTCAGTTGGATAATATGGATAGTTTAGAGTGAGTGCATTTACACTTTTTTTTTACACTGTACTTGGAGTGTGGGATTCCTTTTTGCTGCTGGTATACAACTCTGTCTGTTAACACACCGTCTGAATCAATTTCTCATGACCACCTGTGCTTTCTGACCTGAACAGACTGTATGGGCTCTTCACAGCAGCCATTCTCATGTATTGATTATTGTCGGAGGGCAGCATTTAACAATGAAGAAGAAAATCTGAGAGACTATGGGACTGTGTTACTGGAACAGGATGCCCCAGAGACAAGTAGAGTCCACTCCAGGATTTTACTGTGATGAATAAATCGATATGACACTTTTATCAAAATCCATTGATCTGTTTTACTTTCACTCCCTTGTATTGGTGAGTCAGTTCAGGAAAGACAGTGAATTAAATAACATCCTTGAAAGAAAATTGTTTCTGTTATTTTCTGATATATATGAAATGAGCAGGCCAATAATTAAGATAATATTTAGTAATTATTGAAAATGCCAAAAATCTTTGGCTACTTACCAGAATAACACAAGCTTTTAAGAACTTTCCCTTTTGTCAATGTCAAAATCTACTGATAGCCTTGTAAATAATGGCCATAAAATTTTAGCAAGTATTTCTAAATTACTTTTGAGCAATCATTGTAAAATAAGTTAAAAAATGTTTTATATATATATCTTATTTGCTATATTTGCTATCATTACATTCTACTCATATATATATATATATATATATATATATATATATATATATATATACACACACACACACACACACACACACACACACACACACACATTGGCATCCAAAAGTTTGGAATAATGTAGAGCTTTTGCTCTTATGGAAAGAAATTGGTACTTTTATTCACCAAAGTGGCATTCAAATGATCACAATGTATAGTCAGGACATTAATAACGTGAAAAATTACTATTACAACTTAAACTACTTCAAAGAGTTCTCATCAAAAAATCATCCACGTGCAGCAATGACAGCTTTGCAGATCCTTGGCATTCTAGCTGTCAGTTTGTCCAGATACTCAGGTGACATTTCACTGTAGTACTTGCCATATATGTGGCTGTCTTTTCGGGCACTTCTCACACATCTTACAGTCTAGCTGATCCCACAAAACCTCAATGGGGTTTAGATCCATAACACTCTTTTCCAATTATCTGTTGTCTAATGTCTGTGTTTCTTTGCCCACACTAACCTTTTCTTTTGATTTTTTGTCTCAAAAGTAGCTTTTTCTTTGCAATTCTTCTGAGTCTTCTCTTTACTGTTGCAAATGTTTAGTGGGTAGAATTCAATGAAGCTGTCAGCTTAGGGCAGCTGAGGGCATCTATGATTTATCCCCTTGTTTAGTTGTTCATCTGGCCTTCCACATCTCTTTCTGTCCTTTTTAGAGCCAGTTGTCCTTTGCCTTTGAAGACTGTAGTGTACACTTTTGTATGAAATCTTCAGTTTTTTGGCAATTTCAAGCATTGTACATCCTTCATTCCTCAAAATAATGATTGACTGATGAGTTTTTAGAGAAAGCTGTTTGTTTTTTTGCCATTTTTGTGCAAATATTGACTTTAAGACATGCCAGTCTATTGCATAGTGTGGCAACTCAAAAACAAACACAAAGACAATGTTAAGCTTCATTTAACAAACCAAATAGCTTTCAACTGTGTTTGATATAATGGCAAGTGATTTTCTAGTACCGAATTAGCAATTTAGCATGATTATTCAAGGATAAGGTGTTGGGAGTGATGGCTGCTGGAAATGGGGCCTGTCTAGATTTTATCAATTAATGTCCTGACTACACTTTGTGATCAGTTGAATGCCACTTTGATGAATTAACGTACCAATTTCCTTCTGAAACAGCAAAATCTGTATATTATTCCAAATGTTTGGCCACCAGTATATATATATATATATATATATATATATATATATATATATATATATATATATATATATATATATATATATATATATGTATGTATACAAGCAAGTTTTACTATATAACAGAGTAATATCTGTAATATCTGTATATATATATATATATATATATATATATATATATATATATATATATATATATAGTACTCAAATTACTTTTGAGTAATTTCCAAAATTTATTTTAATTTAATGTTCTACAAAGACAATTGGATCAGCTGCCTTTTTGCTACAAATGCAAGCAATTCTGCAGTTATATACACAACTAACTAACAGTATAACAGGAAGTATTAGTTGGCTGGGGGGGGCTACATAGCCATGCTGTTATATAAACCAGTAATGAGGCTAGATAACCAGTAGATAGCACCTAGCTATCCAGCTAATATATTATTGTTGTGTACCGAACAAGACAGCACTAACAATGCAATACAGCTATCGATTAAACATCAACTCCGACATCAACACCATTGTTGTCTATTCATGTACTATTTAGTAAAAAAAAAAAATCATGATCCATAGCGCTGTCACGTCCGCAAATTTTTTGACATAGGTAAGGAAGTATTTCTTCTTCTTGTGATGTTTTTGGCAGTTGACAAACCAGCTTATGGTGCATTACCACCACCTACTAAGCTTGAGTGTGGCGTGTAAAAAGAAAAGCATTTCAGTGGAGTCTGCTTAAGGTCACAAACCTTATGAAGGATTAAATCCGAAACCGAGTATAGTTCTTAAACTTCAAACTTAAAGGTAGCTTACCCTGTGGAGTTTACTTGTAAACAAACAAGTTATGTTCACATATATTCTTAAGGTCTAACAAACATGTGGAATGCATTTCCTGTCCCATTAATTGTATAAAATGTACAGTATATTGTGATAAATATCACTATCGATTGATATGAAAATAAATATCATGATAATATGTATGGCCATATCGCCCAGCCCTACTCTCACGTCATATCTTGCCCTCCTCCACCTTGCCCTCTTTTCAAATCTATTTAAAATTGCGACAAAACACACAACAAACCAATGCCGTTTGCCATTACTGATGTCTAACCTGCATGGTGCGTCTTAATACACCACATTTTAATGAACACAAAGAGAGCTGTGGTGTAGGGGAAAATTTTCTGTAAATGACTTAAATTTTAGTCTGTTTCTTACAAATCTAGTGAATGACTTTAGCGACTTGGAATATAGCGCACAAGTACTTTTAAGGTGTTTTTTGACATTTTTGATTGTGTCAAAACAGCGTCAATCGGATTCACTTTCACTGTATGGAAAAAGCAGCATAAACATTCTACCTAACACCTCCTATTGTGTTGCATGGAAGAAAGAATGTCATACAGGTTTACAATATTAAACCTTATTTCTTAAGGTTTAAATATTTTATAACCACACACATCTACAAATTGAGACCACCACTAAATATTTCCCTTCTCTTTTCAGATCCCTCATGATGCTCTCTCTCTCTCTCTCTCTCTCTCTCTCTCTCTCTCTCTCTCTCTCTCTCTTGCCTGCTGCTGGAGTACCCTGCCAGGCCAGGGTTGATTATGGAGCTTTGAGAGAGGAGAGCTCAGTGTTTCTTTGGCTGTGATCAGCACTTCCATCCCCTTTCACTCTCTAATCCCAATGGAAGAGCTGCTTTAATCTACCTGCCAGCAATCAAACACCCTGCCAGCCCTTCCAATATCTCGGGCAGAGCCGCAGACTTCACAATGACAGTGGCAGCCAAGAAAAAACTTTGAAACAGGTGTGAACAAACATAACTTACAAACTTAAAGAGTCAATACGCAATTAGAAGAGTTACAAGAGTTAAAGTTACAGCCTACATACATGTATAAAGGTGTAAAGCCTCACATGTTCATTGTGTGGGAAAAAGATGCAATGCAAGTGAATGATGGTGACTGAGGCTGTCAAACACTAACATTTTGCCTAACTCCTTTTGTGTTTCATTCAAGAAAGAAATTCCTACAGGTTTTAATTTTTGAGTGAACTATCCCAATAAGTACAAAACACACATATGCAGACACACGTGGACATACACAAACAACCCTCTCATCCTCCCTCAATGCATTTCTCCATCTCAATAAGGCTGTGAATTGTGCTTTGGACCTTTCATTATGCTCTCCATGGCAGGGGCCAGGGTGTTGTCGTGGTAACCGGAGGGAACAGGGGTACAGCGAGGGGGAAATTGAAGATATGTGAATCTCGCTCCAGTAAGACATTAAGGAACACTGGAGCCTGTGGGGTTCGGTCAGCCCTCTCCATGCTGGGTCAATTGGCAGCCAATGGCACATTAGTGAGCACATAATCACTGCTGAGGACCGAGCCAATGTACCTGTAAGCAGTTACCAGCATCATGTACTGCATCCCTAATGAGCCAAAGCCATCAGAAAAGCATATGGAGGAGTCCCTTTACTCTCCCAAACTCTTAGAGCCAACTAAGATATTACTGTAGTCCAGCAGTTGGCTTGAAATTAGGTGAATTACTGAATAAATGGGTTGCACAGTATATCAGTGGCCATACTGGTATGGGCCAATATTAGCATATTTTAAAGTAATTGCTCAAACTTGGCTGTTTTTAAAAACAGTTATTTATGGCATTACGTACAAAATGTAGAATGTCACAGAATTTGACAGATTTGGGATAATATGAATATATAAATGCACAATTAATCAAAATAAATTGTGATATGTCCTAGTGTGATGCTTAATCCAAAAAGACTTAGATTTAATTAAACAAATATACGGTTTACATGAGATGTGTGCTTCAACAGAGAGTGAATGTGAGAAGCCGTTGCTTATACACTACCCACATCATTAACATCACGTTTGCTCTGTATGTGTATTAATGACAATGAGCAGAGCACTTTATTCACTGTAAAACACACAACAGGCAGACTATACTGTAATTGTATATAATAAAAGCATAGCCTTTTTGCCATTTAATTAGCGTATTTAGCTAATTGATTTTCCGGAGGTGAGAAGTGAAGCCGTCAAAATATCAGTTTTTCTTCCAAAGCGCTAAAATAAAAGCTCTATTTAACTAGACGAATTAAATTGTAAAAATGCGACAGAAATATATTACTTCTGTATAGTAAAATGTAATTTTCAATTACGTAGTAGCAGTAATAATGATAATAATGCTATATAATTAATAATTACATTCTTAATTACATTAAATTTAAGCAATATCTCACAAGCAAGAGTTTCATCAATGCTTTCATTAATACAGTGATGCTCTACTGTGTAGCACTGTATTTGACCAAAAATAAATAAATACAATAATTTGTTGTTTTTGTTTGTGCTGTGAGGAGCAGTATAGAAGCTCTTCCTTTGAAAATAGTTGCAATGCAATAGTTGGTTGAAAAGTAATGGTTCTGTTCTCAATTTATTATAATTATACTTATTCAATTGATTATACCGTTTTGTTATGATAAAATGTAATTAAACTTTAAAACCCATAATTTAGAGGAAAAAAATTATTTTGTAAAAAATAAAACAGAATTTGGAGAGAAATAAAACTGATTTTATAGGGCACAAAGACCGACGATAGATAGATAGATAGATAGATAGATAGATAGATAGATAGATAGATAGATAGATAGATAGATAGATAGATAGATAGATAGATAGATAGAAAGAAAGAAAGAAAGAAAGAACTGAAGCTTTTAACTAGAGTACCATAAAACTGAGGACAGAAGAGAGGGCAAACAGAATGCTTTATCTTACACACACACATTCTGACCATCAAGCAGGAGGACAAAGCTTGGAGTCATGGGAACACAAAGCTTTAGAAGACAAGTCCCTCTGGACAAAACTGGCCACCAGGGGGGAAAGAGTTTGAGAGAAAGGAAGAAACAGAATCCTGAAAAATAAAGAGTGATAGTGACTCAGAGAGAGACAGACAGAGAGAGAGAGATTTTCAGTCAAAAATATCTCCATTCTGCCTCCTTTTCCCCTATCAGCTGCCAGGTCACCTTGCTATTGTGCTGCTAACATCAGCCATGGCCTGGAGAATGCAAGGAGAATGAAGCCCTCAGACAATGACCACTCTTTTTCTGTCCTTTTCATCTCTTTCATTGTCATTTTCATATGCCATTTCCCACTGGCCAACAGGCTTTACACCAGGGGTCGGCAACCAATGGCACACGTGCCAGCATTGGCACGCGGAGGCATATCATAAATGTTTTCATGAGCTGAATTGGAGGGTAAACAAAGAGTTCAAATGTGATGAGACTGCAGTATACCCAACAGACTCATGCAGTGCTCGCAAGCCATTTGTGCATCACAAGCAGGCAGCGCTTAACTTTCGGTTAATAGCGCGAGTAACACCCGCTTTGCTTCGGTCAGGCTGCGCGGATGGCAGCCTACATTCCATGTTTCATTTGTTTCTTTTTGCTTTCAAAACAAAATGAGATGTAATAAGGAAAACACCGATATTAAACCTTGAGATTTCAAACTCAGCATACAGGTACACCCTCCTTAAACATGGTAACACTCAAAATTACATTAAACGATTCAAAGATTCAACATAAACCCAAATCGTGGTGTTCGAAATTCTTTGAGTCTATTCAAAATATAAATTAAACCTGGAAATGATATTTTTGTATTTTGCATGTGCAATTCACTGAAAAGGTCTAAATAGTTGATTGACTAGTGATGCACGAATGGCTTGCATGCGCAGTGCATGTCTCGTCACACTTTAATAGTTTTAGTCTACCATTCAGCTGATGAAAACACGAGCCCTCAAGCAAATCCTCGACCCACACAAAATAGCACTTTGCATGGGAGACGCAACTTACAATAGAGATTTACTTCAAGATGTTGCTAAAGTAACAGCAATACTCTAATAATTCTAAAAATACATAGTATGTAGGCCATACAGATCTCACTGAATTCAGCAACAATGGGTCAAAATTTCTTCAGCTAAAATTAGTCTGTGCTTTCAGAAAATTCAAACCACTGCCCCCAGAGGACGAAGCTGGTATTGTTGAAAGTATTGTTATGTTTGAGCTCCATCACCAGAAGAGAGTTATGAAGCAAGTTGTTTTTAGTTGTAAATGAAGTAAAACAGTCAACAGGAAAGCATACTTTATTAAACATAAGCCCAAACTAGGGCTGGACGATAAAATAATATTAATATATATCGAGAAAAATATGTTTTTGATATCAATGATAAACTTTTGAGTAATTTATTAAGCCTGTTATATATCTAGACCAGCGGTCACTAAATAGCAGACCGCGGTCCAGGTTGGTTCCATCCGGACCACGAGACATCTTGACATTTGCTGCCCCATCTCACTGTTTCTACCATTCAAGTGATCAGCGTGACAAAACACGTGCAGTGCAGATAGCACTGATCTTTCAGCGCTGTATCCTCAAAAACTTTTCTATTACAGTACACGCTTATACCCTTTATCAAGCTGCATGCAGAGTTGCAGATGCGGTTATTTTAATGACAGTAGACCATAGCAGAGAAATACTGTGAGCAGCAATATAGATGGATTCTGGCATCTTTCGTAAACCACACTACAGAAAATGAGAATGACTCGGTCAATTCAACTTCATGTTTCTGAAATTAATCTGACCATTGAGCTAAAACAGGTTTGTGACAGGACAGTGTGCCTCCAGAGCGCATTTAATCTATAACATTTTTTTTCCATCTAAAATTAGCTTTATAAATCATCATGTTTCGAGCCTTTCACTAACAGATTATTTTTGTGAAAATTAATCAAAGATCATCTCTTGCATAAATGTCAAGGAAAAACAACCAAAAATGTGACATTTCCATTATTTGATATTTATATTCCATTTATAAAAATCAACTCCGAAATAACACCAATGCTGTTTAACTATTTAGTTAAAGATTTTTCATGATCCATAGCATTGTCACCGGCAAGTAAATGTTTCTTCTTCTGTGATGTTTATTGGCGGTTGGCAATCTAGCTTATGGTGTATTACCGCGACCTACTGAGCTGTAGTTTGGTGCAACACAAGTAAGTCTTTCAGTAGAGTCAAATGTCCACTGAAGATGATGAAATTGGCTAAATTTTATCAAAAGAGGTCACACTCAACTTATGTAGGATTAAATCCTAAAATGAGAGTAGTTTAAAGGTAGTTTACCCTCTGAAGTTTACTTTTTGACAAACAAGTTATGTTTAATTCATTCTGTGGAAACACGCAGTTCCGCCCCCATTAATGGTATAAAATTTGAGGTATATCGAGATAAATATCGATATCGAGTTATAAAATAAAAAAAAAATTTTACCACATCCCCCAGCCCTAACCTCAACCCACCATCGGTGGAGTAAAAACTTAATCTTAAAGGGAAAATGCAATCTCTGAATCATTCTCATCATTGATTATGTGAAAGCGATTACTTCCTGGTTTCCATGGGACTAGAACAGTCTACAGTAATGTCACAGGAAAAGGTAAAAACATTTCAATTAATGCAAAGATGTCTGATGGGAGATGGCACTCGTCAGTAACTCGGCACAACAGGGTTGATGTCAGGGTACCGGAAAATTCAGTAGCAACATGTCTATTTCCCATTTGATCATGTTGCGTGAGCATGCCTATAATGCCTTAAATTGCTTCCTCGATCAACAGCTCACTAGGTTTTGGAAGAGCATTTGTCATTGTAAAAGTGGTTGGTATTACACTAAACTAGAATCTAAAGGAAAACCGAGACTTAATTCTCCCACACATAAATACACACACACACACACACACACACACACACACACACACACACACACACACCATCATCTCAAAACCCTCAATCTGTCCATTTTGAGTGCACTTAACCACTCAAAGTTTCGTGGTTCATTATCATATCACTTTTACTTTTTCCTTAAAATGCAGCCCCAGTGTCTTTATAACATGACCAGGCTGTATTATTTTTCCGTTAAGAGGTGCATTACTTGAATTACCCATCCTCTATCACTGTGTGTTGACTGTCTAAAGTGTCTTCTCCAGAACCACATGAGACGTGATCAGGTCTCAAAGACCACTGAATATCAGAATGACCCAGGAAGCAGGATGTTGGTTTTGGCTTTAGAAAAATATGCACCATGGGTGAGCCGTGAAGCAACTTCCAAGGTTGCATCGCATCAAAATGTAAATCTGACCATCGTTTGACCTGCCGCACATGAAAAGTCAGAGCAGATGAGCTGAGCAAACAGCCCACAATCGGCTATGACAAACAGAAAACAGACATTCAAAGCATGCGGGATAGAGGCACTAAAAGATTTCTGCTGGTCAATAACACCAAGCTGAGCAAATTGAAGAAGAAAAAAAACTGCTGTTTTTTTAGCACTGTGTTACGGCAGTGATTTTCAGAGTCCAGTCGCCTCTCCAAACCAGACGAATGTGGGAGAAGCTGAGACCAGGACAGACAGATTAATTCAATAAAAAAAATAAAAGGTCAAGACTGGGACCCAGCGAGAGCGCAGGAAGTGCAGGGCACACAGCGTGACGTTTAGAGCTCTGCTGTTGTATTGACTAGCCCACTAATGAGCTTCCAGTGAGAGAACTGGTAGTCGAACACGAGTGTTAGATGCGTTAATTTGTAGAAACAGAAAGGAAAGAGAGACAGCGTTAAAGAGGGAGGGCGAGGGCAGCTCATTTGTCGGAGAAGAGAGAAGTTTTAGCTGACAGTGCAATGCTTTGGGTCCGCAGAACAGAGGGGATCCTAGTGTATAGGTCAGCAGCACAGCATGTCACAGGAAGAGTTCCTTTACAAAAACAATAGATTTTGCCCAAACAAATTGAGCTCAACTGAAACAAAAAACAAAAAAGTAAAATTATCCTTTTTGCTGTGTGCCATCTGCCGTTGTTAAACTGCTGTTTAAAGAAAAAAACATTCCAGGTTCCTGAAATCAATACTACAGTCTTTACCTTTCCACCTACTGTAATTTCATTACAAATAATATTAGCAATCAATTATCTGCGTTGGGCCATTGTGGGTCCAGAAAATCATTTCACTCTAGGCCCACTTTGGTTGCATTCGGTAATAATGGTTTGAAATTATAGTGGGAAATTAAGAGGCTCTCAAAGGTCTTTCTTATGATTACACAGTGCAAATCCATCAGTATTCCCAGTAACAGAGGTGAATCAGAGCGGTGAGGTGGCCAATCAATGATGTCCACATCAGCTCAAGTTCATGAACATAAATAATGATGGTGATAAAAACCAATCCAATTACACCTATGTGATTTATCATAAAACTGTCGGCTATATTATGAAACCTGCAATGATTATGTGTACAAACAATTCTGAAAGATTGATAGATCGATAAAAGAGTCAAATTTGCCAAGATACCAGTCTGTATTCAAAATTCAGAGATTTAAATACAAACAGTTCTCATCAAATTCTTCCAAGAGCAAATTATTGAGCTATGCATTCTACTTAAATTGCTTAGCTCTATACTTTTATTGTTATGTCTGCAATTGTCTAGATACACTATTTTTGTTTCTTCTTTTTTTTTTTTTTTTGATAGATACAGTATATAGATGTTTATGATCTGATCATCTGCCATTTTCCTAGTGATTTGTGTGAAAGTGAATAATAGTTATTGTGGTGTCTCTAGTGTTTACTTCACCAGGAAATTGCTGCAATACACACACAATGAGCCACATAAAAATTATTTCGCAAAAACAAAGTATTTGGTATAGTTTGTAATGTGATTCTATGAGACCAGGTTGAAAGATGCAGACTTGGTAAGCCTTACTTTCATATCTTTAATTAATTTCAGATGACCTTGACTTCATATACAGAAATCAGATAGATGAGATCATGACATGCTTGTTGTAGCACAGGCATTTGGCTGTGGGGCCACTATACTCCAGACTGTTTAAACCTGAATAAAAGGCAGAGAACATAGGCTCTTTTACAAACAGCTTCTCTTCCCCTGGAATCTGAACCACTAATCCTGCCACCCAGTAAATGAAAGCATGCAACAGGGACAGGTCTCCCACAAGAAAAGAAAGAAATATAGACCAGAGCAGTGGTGGAATACGAATCTGAAGAAAAGCAAGAAATACGTATCAATCGATGGCAATTCCAGGGGTTCAGCAAAAAAGATTAAAAGCTCTTTTTGAGCCTTTAAATGGAATTAAGCTTGCCGACTCGAATCAGACTCTATCTAATCTTTGCTCAAGCAGGTGGTATGAACCCTGCAGATTTATACTTGGGGTTAGAGCTAAAATTGAACAGTTTTTCACCTCAGATTGAGTTCTTCTTTCCACTGTAAATTTCTTGGGACAAAATATTTTAATCAGTTATGAGTCATGTGTTTTGAATTCTAAACACTATTATTTTGTCACATCATGTCCTTGCATTTTCTATGAATGAATTTTGGGCAATTTTCATTTTTTTTTCTAGCTCTGTATCACTGTCATTAGATCCATCACGAAACAATAGCCTAACAAAAGAATATTAAAGGGCACCCTCTGCTGTTTAAAACAGTTAATGTTCTGTCCTCTGACCTCTCATTTCAATTTACTCCTTCTTCTATGACATTTTGGTCCCACTCATATGTGGCAAAAAAACTGTCATTGTGTTCTCATTTCTCCAGTGTAACATGGCACCTGCATGCCCACTGCGGCTTAAAATAACAAACGATGGCCGGTCTTTCGGCTCAGCGAGCAGGCACAGCAGGTGTCCTGATGAGAGGATGGTTTTTACAGTCACATGGAGCACAGTGAAGCATAGTAGAGACAAAGCATAAGAGACCATGCCTTGGCACTGGAAGCCACTGAATGAGCTGTTATCCACTCCCATCACATACACACAAAAACACACAAACATCCAGCGATACACAAAGACAGGGAGCAGTCAACTAGGGTCTGCCAATTAGGCTGATAACAGAGAGGAAGGTTGAGAGGACAGCAGAAAACATTACTAATAAGGAAGAGGAGGCTATGAACAAGCCCTACTGAGAAGGAATACAAGAAAAGAGTGAGACAGAAAGAAAGAGAGTAGCAATTGGAGGACAAATTGGATAAAAGTTCCAGTCTCCAAATTTCCAGTGACCCAACACCAGACAGAAGAAAAGCAATATTTTCTCCTTTGATTGGACACAAAGTTATTTGACTGAAGCCCCACTCCAACTTCCACAGGTTTAACACAGTTTCGTAAAAAGAAGGCAATTTCTTCAGGTTTTGTGAGTTGCCATTTCTTTGTGCTTTTGGTTTAGCTTTTTTTATGTTTTTGATTAAATTCACAGAGAAAATAAAGAAACGCTATTGCGCTTATCTACTTGGGATGGCAAATTGCTGTAAAAAGCTCTCTTGTCTCTGTGGATGCATTATCTTTATTGACAATCTAGGATGTATTTTCCTGAACTAAAATTCCAACAATTAACATTTGAGAAAAACAAGAGCTAAGCTGTGCCAAGAGAGGAAGCTCACTCATAATGTCTGACTGTCCTTTCACCAAAAAAAAACACAGTTCTCATTCAAAACTAATTATATTGAAATATTTGCCAGACAACTCAAAGTTCTGGAACAATCGAAGAACATCTCTCCATTTCTATGCCTGAGAAAAGGCAGACCTTGCCACATTTCTAGTATATTAAGATACAATGAAATATTCATTGAAATAAATTATTATATTAATTAATTATTTTGCAAATAACTGGCTTTTACATGCTATTTTAGATTTATTTTAATTATTTCCTATCTGAACTTTAACAGATGGTGGAACAGTTTTAGCCAACATGCATGCAATGCAAGCTGCGGTCACAATTAACAAATCACCTCATGGTCACCGCTAAATGATCAGGATTATAAGGACTTTTGGAATTCTCTATAGCTGACCATACAGCACATTGCACTTTGGAAATAATAACACTGTGTAAACCATGGACATACAACAGTTCTGCCAAAGAGCATACATTTTTGCTCTTATTTGATTCATTTTAATCAGTGAATATAACCCTTATTGTGTTTCATCCAATGGTTTTGTATAGGACATTGTTTTTTTGTTGTTGTTTTTTATTATTATTATTATTGATGCACTTTGATAAATATAATTTTGAATCTTGAACAATAGTGTAGTCTATAACTTCTGTAACTGAATTACTTAATAATATATATTATTATAGTGTTTTCATAGCTTGCTTAAAATTGGTTTATTGTTGTTTATTTATTTCCCATTGTTTTCAAAAAGTCCTGAAATAATATTAACTCCCCACACAGCAAGAAACTTAGTCATATATGCGTGCTTCAGTAGTCAAAATCTGCACTCGTATAAATTCTTACACTAACTGTCATCGTCATTTTCACTATTCTAATCATTTGCACGTGTGCATAGAGTAAAATCCATTAGAAATGTCCAATTGCTATCCTGCGGACGCACGGACGCAAGAGTGAATTCGTTTGGACTCGGACCTCGCAATATCGCCCAGTTCTTCTAGACTGGCATGTTGTACACAGAAATTCCAATAAACCTAACTAGAAAAGAAAAGAAAAAAACATTCACTTGCTTTATTTTACTCTGCTCGCCTCTTTCATCGTATGCATGATTTATTGAAACCACAGCATTCAGAGCGCAGAAGTAAACTGTCTCCCGCAAACCTCAGTCATTAATTAGTCATATTCTTTCCCTATTAAACACAAACCACTCTTACCTTCATTCTCAGGGTAATTCCGTAAGGCTTGGCTCGGTGTGAGGGCGGTAAAGAGAAAGAAAAGAAGGGACGGATAAATCCAACGGGTTGCCATTTTCAGGCTGCGCTCAGCGCGCGCTGCATCCCTCTCGCTGTAGAAAGTTACTGAGGCTCGCGATCAGAGTGAGGAGCTGAGGGAAGTGTGAGGAGACGAAAGAGGAGACGAGAGGGAGGGTCCGGGACCAGCCTCGGTGTGTCAATCACCTAGGGCTGCTAGGGAAACGGGAGGCTACGGCGGGAAGCGCGCGCTCGTGGGCGCTTTTAAAGGGGCAAACTCGATAGAGACCTCAACCTCCACAGAGAAAATGAAGGTAGCGCGGACGATAACCGCTGCCAGACTTCAAACTGCTCAAATCTTATTTTGAGCAAATTTTAGATGTATCAACACCTCGCTTGTTAGTTAAACAATTTCAAATGTTGCTTTTATTAGGGTGAAACGTCTCGCACAGCACAGAGAACATGCTGCAAGTTTTACATTGTTTACATTCTAAAAATATTTGCTGCCCCCATAATGTAGTCCTTCACTTTAAAATATATGTATTTAGTCAGGCTTTGAGACTGTTGATTTACTGTGAAACAAAGCTTTTTGGCATGAATTTCCTGCATTAAAAAGGTAGCTTAAGCCAGGCTAAGATGGGTTGCTGGCCATAACTGGTCTCTTGGCTGATTTTAGAAGGGGTCTGGGTACTTTTCAGCTGGTCAACTGGAAGGCAAGTTTGCTGACAAGCTAAACTAGCTAATCAGCAGCTTGTTTTGGTTGGGAGACCAGCAAAGACCAGAAAACCATCTTGGACACGTTTGAACTGTTTTTACAACATTAGCATTACAACATACATGCAGCATAGAGAAAAAAATAAGCCAAAAGGTGTTCTTAGACAGGAGTACAAAACCCCTTACACTGTAAACCCTAATTTGCAAAATAATTAATTGTTTTGAATAGGGAAAGATTTTATCTTACAATTAGTTTAGCCTAAATAAATTAACCTTGGTGAGTTTTTAGAATTTTCTCTTTCCTTTGAGTTCATGAAACAAACACATTTTAAGTAACCAGAATTATTTTATTTTTTTTAATTAACTTGTCTCTTTAAATTTACAGGAACCTAAATTTAACTGAAACTTCATTCACTGTATTAACTAATTAGGTTTCATCTAATTGAAGTTTTTAAGTTGGCATTACTTGTTAATTTTACATTCAGCCAAAGAGTTACATTTAAAGTTAAGTGCCATTAAATACTGAGTAAGCTAACTGACATATTTTGAAGTTAAGAGCAATTAACTTGCATGTGTAGTACAAAATTAAAATCTGAAAGATTCATTATCTTAAACTAGGGAGTTTATTAAAAATTTGCTGGAACTGACTGGACTTGACAGCATAAAAAATGTTTAAGCTTTAGATTAACTTATGTTTTACAGTGTGTTGTAAAATCACTGTAAAGGCACGGTTACATTTATCTTTTGCATGGCAAAATTCTGCGGTTGAAATAAATCTCAACAGGAATCCAAAGGAATTTTGCGCAATGGTGAAGAATTTCCCCTAGTGAATTTTGTGTGGAGTTCAAGTTTGGTTAACTTTGACTGTTGAATTCGCTGCATTGACCAATAGGAAGTTACTTGGTTTGGCAGTGACCACTGTGTGGTTTGCACACAGCTAAACTAAATATTCACAATAGACAAGAATCTCACAGAGTATAAAGTACTGCATTAAAAAGAGTCTGCTTGGCAATTGTTTATTGGCTGTTTTCACATAATGAGTCGCTTTAATAAATGGGAAGCAACGGCAATATGATCGAGAACAACAATGTTCAATAACTAATTAAATGTATTAATGATAATACTGCAATAAACATTCCTGCCAATAAGTAATATAATTCATTAGCCTAGCTGTAGCCTCTCATCTGTTTTAATTGTTTGCACATTAACATAGAATTAAATAAAGTGAATTTACAACAGCTTTGAACGTGGCTCATCCAAACAGATTTCAAAGCAGATCCATCTTTTATAAGTGGACTAAAACAACATGTAAAAAATACATAAATAAATAAATAAATCTGATTTCAGAATCTTTATTATTTTATTCAGTGCAGAACACCATTAAAACCAGCACCACATTATCCATCATTTTTTCCTCCAACTGGGATTTGGTAAGTGTCCAATTAAGACAACAATTTACACTCTGTATAGGCTGCATGCCAATGACCTAATTTCCCCATGGGGTAAAATAAGAATAGGTTTTAGAAGGCTGCATTCATCTAGTAACAAAACCCTGTTCCATCATGGCAACACTATCAACTACATGACAAGGCTCTCAGACTCTTCAGCTACCACCAACCCCCCTCTAAGGCCAGAATCAAGAACAAGTGTGTGTGGTGGGGGGGGGGGGGGGGTTTATGTGGTTTATGAGGACAATTTTTTAGGTTATAAACTGGTAATTACAAGGGTATTATGCTATAAATGTGATTTATGAGGACATTTCTAGTGTCCCCATAATTTAAATCGCTTAAAAATCATACTAAACAATGTTTTATTGAAAATGTAAAAATGCAGAAAGTTTTCTGTGAGTGTGAGGTTTAGGGGTAGGGGTAGGGTTAGTGGATAGAATATATTGTTCGTACTGTATAAAAACCATTATGTCTATGGAAAGTCCTCATAATGATAGGTAGACCAACATGTGTGTGTGTGTGTGTGTGTGTGTGTGTGTGTGTGTGTGTGTGTGTGTGTGTGTGTGTGTGTGTGTGTGTGTGTGTGTGTGTGTGTGTGTGTGTGTTAGATGTTTGTTTTTTTTAAACATTCACATTCCCTGTGATCTCTGTGTATTGTCTCTGAACACTACATAAAAGTGCACTGTCAGCTTTTGCTCTTCAGAAGAAACGCGGGAAGTCTGGGCATAATGTATTAAATATGTCTGTAACATTCCTCTTTCATAACACAAATGGCCATTAGAGGAGGGTAGTGAGCTACTGTTAGAGCTGTTTATAGAATCACTGCTCTTTGTACATATAGATCAGTAAAACATACACACACATCAATTCTTTTCAGATTAATTAATGTGCAATTTATGCATTTTAGCCATTCTTTGTCATTTTGAGCTGCATTAAAACTTAATGCTTGACTTTTTATCCAAAGGAAATGCTTCAGTCTCTACCTTTCAGCCCTGTTCAAAACAGATTGAACCCTGGTCACCTTCTCTCTACCCTTTTCAACCTCAAAGATCAGTCTGTTTTACTGGCTTGGATTGAGGGCCAAATATGACTCTTCATACTAGAGGATGTTCTTTTTGTGAAGGTTGAGCTGCAGTGCAGGTTCACTGCTGGGGGAAGAGGGTAAGAAACTCTCTCAAACACACTCACTCACACAAACGTGCACACAAAGCCACACAATAAAGCATTACTTGCCCTCAAAAACAGGGCAAGGGTTGCAAGAAAATAATTGCATTTCTGCCATTTTTAATTCTAACTTTTACTTTTGATATTTGATCATTTTAAATGGTCATATCACACAATATTTTTAGGTAAAGTTTTTTTTTTTTTTTTTTTTTTGCACTAAAACAGTCATAGTTTTTCATGAACAATTTCTATCCCCCTCTCTGATCCTTTAAAATGAAATAATTTGCTGATGTGCCTTTAAGACTTCAATGTAAATGCCCTCCTCACATGTGCAAAAGTACTGCACTTTTTCTCGCAAAATGTGGGTTTGCTGCCGAATTCAATATAGTTTTTAACTGCCACATCTTTTAAAAACTGGCTTATTGCAAAGTCAGCATTACATTGGGACAGATTCATGTGTTTCATAATACATTGAACTTGTTCATTTCAAAAGATAAAGGAGATTTTAGAAGTTTATTCCTCATGATATGACCCCTTTAAAATGTTACATTTAAATGTATTAATTAAACTGACTTCCAGTGTAATGTGCTATTTTGTTAGTACTGACATTGGTAATGTCTGTCTTACTTGATCTTTCTTGACCAATTGGATATCTTTTCACTTAGGATCTTCAGACCCTGAAGTTACAAAAACAGTTTAGCCCAGGTTTAAATCTTTAAGTGTGTCAGCTTAGGCCACTGGGCCCGCGGTAATGCATAGTTCGCTGAAAGGGTCGTCTGCCATGCTAAAGCCACCAAACACTCTTAACAGGCTTTTTAGAGTTACTCACTCATGTGTTAATGTCTCTATTGTGGCAGACCAAACATTTAATGCCCAGCAGTTTGGTGCTCGCATTTAGAGAAAAATAAAGGCTTTTTATGGGGAGGAGGGAGCAGTGATCCAGAGACCCTCCGGACATCATTGGCTGCCAATGAGGGTAGGGCTGGATGAGGCTAATGGGAAAAGATAGAGAAAGTTGAACAGTGTGGGACCATGTGCTTTGGTTTCTAAAATAGATCGTTAGAGCATGAGGAGCATAATGAAGGGAGGGAGAGTGATAGTCTGCACATGAACGGAAGGAAACAAATTGAGAGATGAGTTGGGGGATTGGGGCGGGGGAGGTGTAACTGTAGCAAAGAGAGGGAACCGCATTTTGATACTTTAGAAACTCCCCCACAACTGAACCACATGGCATGCAGCATGCAGGTAATTCATCATGTCAGAGTTTGCAAAAGACTGCACACACAATAGTGAGAGTGTGGGAAAGCCCATGAAAACAATGAAAGCTTCAAATCTACCCCATAAATACACCACCACCACCCCCTATTCTCCTCTCCCATCTACTAAGGAATCCCTCTCTGAGCCCAGAACTTCGCCTGCCACACTGTGGAGCTGGGCCATTCGGCCTCATCCAACAAGTAGAAAGATGGGATTATAAAACACACTTTGTGATAAGTAGACATCTTGGTTGCCAACCACTCTTTCCTTTTCTCTCTATCTGTCTTTTTCACACCTGATTTTGTTAAGTCCATGCTGTGCTTTGTAGTTATTTGATAAGACTCAAAGAAAAAAAAATCATCAAGATGGCCCTGGCTGCTTAAAGCTTGATCCGTTGGCCTTTTTCTAGACAAAGCTTTATTTATGAGAACTCTATTACTGATATCTATGTCACTCTTAGGGAAACCAACAAGCTTGGATGCATATTACTTTTTCTACGAAAGGATTTACCGCAGAAACACACAAGTAGCTGTGGGATATTGCAATTTTAGTTTCATATTGAAATCATTAATGCCTTCTTTTCTCACAACAAAGCACACAGTACGAAACAGGATATTTGTTTCACAGTTATTTTCAGTTTCTAAAGAGATCTGAAACTAACTTTTTGCAATGTATTGGGTTGTCTTGTAGGAAACCACAGTAATTTCCTGAATGGTTAGTGGACATAAGGGGTGCTGTCAATCAGCTTTTTCTTACTGTCTGTATGTATTACTTTACAGCCCTCACTCAGCATTGCTCTGTTGCAGTTACAAAGTGTATTACTATACCTTGTCTTTGATTATAGCCCCCTTACAAAGCTAGAATGTCAAAATGTATGTCTTAATACTGTCTCTATATATATATCTGAGAAATGCATCAACATTTTCACTCTCTTTAGAAGTTTATAGACAACAATATAGCACTGTACATAAAAGGTCCTGAACAAATCTTGAAACATTGCAAGATCTAAACACTCTTGAACAAGACTTACAAGAGAATATGAAACCTCTCTTTCCATACAGCCAATACAGTGTTGGAGGAGGGTAATTTATGGCTTTGCTGTGATACATGAAGTTTTACACATATTCAATTCAGGTTAATTCTAAACTGCCTTCATTTAAGTCATTTTCTGAGGCAAGTATAACTGTCACTTATACTTAGGGTTAGAGATTTGAACTAACTTCTAATTATAAGTATTCCAATTTGGCATGCAACTCGTCAAGCACAGTTTGAGTTACAGACATGAATGATACATCAAATGCTTTGAGTTATTGAGAAGAGGTGTGCTATAATTTTTCTAAGATCTTTTTTTCACTTAAAGCACTAAACACACATGCTTCAGTCAACATGAGGGTGAGTAGATAATGACAGAATTTTCATTTTTGACAGAGTAAAATGTGGTACACTGCCAGCAGTACACTGAGAGAAAATTTATGTGTGATTTGTCACCATTTCCACAGACTTGGACACCCAGGCGCACAAGCCCCATCCCTAATGGACACTCTGTGCATGCTAAACAAATTAGACCCACACATTACAGCTAGAGTGCTAGACAGAGAGAGATAAAGATGCTAAAGCTAATGTCTACCAACACTCTCTTCTAACAACATGATGGATAGCTTCGGGTAACATGATTTTGAAATCCCCAGGAGGCACGATCGACAGGCAACCCTGCAGCTAGACGTCAAAGGACGTTCACATAGCCTGAGTGAATGAGTGAATGCATTATGATCCATCAACGCCCAGACACATTTAACACCATTACAGAGATGCTTTAACTTAATAGAGTCTAGAATGAGTGAAAACAAACTTATCATCTTCACCTATATCTTCACCTATAGATGGCGGCTAGAAGCCAAACTATATTTGGTTCATCCTATATGCAGTTTCTGGTGCAGTTTATACATTTAAATTGGAGTGAAGTTGCATAAAAACCAGGTGGTACCGGTATTAATCAGTTTAAATTGGACACGGAGCAGTCCAGCTAAATTGTTGTATAAAAGAAAATGAAGCATTGTAATTATTTTACAACAAAATTCTGACAAGACTCCTTTAGATGACTCTAAGATAATTGCGTTAGTCAGATAAAGAGAGGTAACTGCAGCAATGGTGTTGGCAATGATAAGGAACAAGACGGGTGAGTCCCATTAAGACACACTTCCTCGGTGAGAGTGAGAGTAAATCTATCGAACATCAGTAGACCATAATCAGATCTGGGGCAAGCACAGGGTCTCATCAGTACCTTTCATCTTTTCTCTCCCGCTACCACTATGTCTGTCACTCCATTTCTTCCTTTGCATCTCCCTCCTATTTTCCTGCTGATTAATGCACACATCACTGTGTTGCCTAAGTAACTGAATCTTTGGCATAACCAATAAAAAGCAAACAGAATAAAGGTGAGAACAAAGAAAGTTTAAGGGTAGATGAAGAGGAAACTGGAAGAATGATGTAGAGAGATTCAGGGTTTCTATGGTCATTGACAACCTGGAAATATAAGGGAATTTAAAAGATTTCCAGGCATCAAAATTTTGAGTACCCAGTATGAGATGCTGGTTTGCCAGTGCCCCCACCAGGTTTCATAACCAGAAAGACCATGCTCATCTTTTTGCACTTTTGGCTGGTTTACAGCATGGCTATGCTGGTGCTGGTGCACTAAAGCCAACCAGGACAGCCCAGAGCCTGGGAGTGGTGTTTAATGACACACATAATACTTATACATTAACACAAAATACCTATTAACACAAAATTGATTAAGATTAAGCTAACAACAGGATTCTTAAACATATTTCCAAGCATCCTAGAATAACATTAGTAAATAAATCAAATGACCATTTTAAAAAATAATATATAATAAGTGCCAACCATCATATTTAAAAAAAAAAATAATGATGTTTAAAATATTCACTGCCATTGGAACAAATAATGTTTTATATACATTTTTCACTTTAGGCAATAGGAATTTTAAGTCTACACCCTGATGGGCACATCTCAAAATTAAAGTGAAGGGTATAAGTGTAATCCTCTTGGTTACTGTTGTAACCTCCGTTCCCTGATGGAGGGAACAAGATGTAGGGGTCACTCTTGGGAGCCCCAAACACCTCTGATCTTTAAGAAAATGCCAATGGGAATTTGTATGCCACTTCCCTGGACATACGGGTATAAAAGGAGCTGGAATGCAATCATTCAGGTTTTGTGCTGAGGAGCCTAGATGAGGTCCCGTCACATTCAGTGTTGTGGCAGGAGGGACACAACATCTCGTTCCCTCCATCAGGGAATGGAGGTTACAACAGTAACTGAGACGTTCTCCTTTTATCACACACTCGACGTTGTGTCTATGTAATGACACTAGGGGTCCCTATACAAAACGGTTTGAGTGGAAATACATCACAAGGTCTTACCGATGTCACATACTGGAGGGGGAGGGGTTCTACAAACATGATGACCGGGGCAGAGAGACCTCTGCCCAAGGCAGGGAAACTTTTTGCAGCAGATACATCACACTGGGTTACGTACAGGAAACCAGTGCATGTGGAGCACCTACCCCAGTACAGGGCCTAGTTAGTACATGTACTGGGCTGGCAGCGAGTTTCTCCATAAAGGGGCTGAGGAGGAAGGACATCCAGGGCCCACAAAAAGTGCACATCTTCAGCTCAGTGGAGGGAAAAGGCGCAAGCGGTACACCTGGCCAGCTGTTCCGGAACTTAGCTGTTCGTTCCTATCAACACACAGGACGAGACCAGCTCAACCCAGAGATTATAGAATCTTGCAACGTGTTGGGTGTTGCCCAGCCCACTTCTCTCCTACCTTCAAGGTGGAGGGGGACAGCCGTTGGAGTGTCCACTGAATGCCATCAGACAGTTCAGCACCGACTGCTCATGAGGCGTGCCATCATTGAGACAGAGTCTAACTTTTCACCGAGAAAAGAAATGTTCTGAACCAGAGAGATATTGATCTTTTCCATGTTGACCCGAAGCCCCAGCCAGCTGAGGTGCCTGAGCACCAGGTCCCTGTGCACACACAACAAGTCCCGCAAGTGAGCTAGAATCAGCCAGTTGTCGAGATAGTTGAGGACACGAATGCCCACATCCCTTAACGCGGCATGGGCTGCCTCTGTGACCTTTGTGAAGGTGCGAGGCAACAGGGACTGACCGATGGGGAGGACTTTGTACTGATATGCCCAGCCCTAGAAACGCAAGCTGTAGAAAGGGCCTTTGATGAGGTAAAACCGAGATGTGGAAGTACGCGTCCTTCAGGTCTACTGCCACGAACCAATCTTGGACACAGCATTTTGATCGGGAGTCTGTGCAAAGCCCAGTTCAGAACTCGCAGGTCCAAGATTGGCCGCAGCCCACCACCTTTTTGGGGTATGATGAAGTAGGGGCTGTAAAACCCCCTTTTCATCTCTGCTGAAGGGACAGGCTCTTTCGCGTCTTTCCGTAGATGGGACACAATCTCGCACACAAGGCAACGGCATTCTCGCCTTTCACCGAGATGAAGTGGACTCCGTTGAAACCAGGCGGGTGCCTGGAGAACTGAATCGCGTAGCTGAGTTGGACCATCCTGGTCAGCCACTGCAACAGGTTAGGGAGCGCAAGCCACACCCCCAAAGCTGCTAGTGAGGGGGACCAAAGGAACAATCGTGTCAGACGTACCGGCGGGTGGGGCCTCGTGACGGGGTGGAGTCTGAGGCACCACTGGTGGCCATGCTGAGTCTGGGGACATCGAAGCACTTACTTGGCTCCATATACCCACAGTAGGAGCAGTCTCGGACAAGGGAGGAGGGAAATCGTCCTCACGGCCTGTCACGACCGTCCTGTCACGACCGTCCTGTCATGGGCATGATTGTGCCACAGCGGGGCATGTGGGGGCAGGGGGGCCATTTCTGCAGCACCGTACCTGCCATTAAGGAAAAGTTCCTGATGATCATGATAGCGATGGCCATGGACACAGAATGCGTGACCCAGGAAATGAGGGAACTGCCCTTTGTTAAAAATATGGGTACCGCAGCCCCTAGGGGGTGTGGTGAGATTAAAAGAAAAGGTAAAAAAGGATTCTCCTTAGTTACTAGTGATGACGTAAACCTACATGCCTTGGATGGGAGTCTCGGACGGCCAGCTGGTGGCGCTCTGCAGGCACAGGTGCACCGCAATCGCCTTATCCACTTGGGGAATCGCCGAGTACCCCCTGGCAGCCCCACCATCGAAGGTAATGAGAGCGGAGAAGCTCAGAGATCAGGTCCGGGCAGTAAAAGGTGCCAGCCATGGTGGCTTCCGGTGGCTTCCGGGAAGAAAATTATGGGGTGGGTGGGCCGTGAGTGGCTCTCGGGCCCCGGAACCAATCATCGAACCTCGAGGGTTCGGGATGGAGTGGAGGATTCCACTCCAGCCCAACGCACACAGTCGCCCGGGCAAGCATGGCCGTCAGCTGCGCATGGCATCAGACTGAACCAGCCCAATCTCTGATGCTGCGATCGAAAGCTCATCCTCTTCACGAGCCATGAATGAGATTGCAAACTCGCCCTGAGATGAGCCGGTGGTCCGATCACAGAACTTGCTGAGGCAAACAAGCATGCTGGGTAATGGGAGGTCCGCAGGGGTTTCCCGGAAGAGCGGCTCCCATTGAAATCCCCAAATTACTCCTAATGCTATCCGACGTGGTCACAAACCTGTAGGTAGAAGGACCGCGGCGCTGGGATGGCTTTCCTCGAGGAAAGCCATGACCGCAACATTGCCATAATCATGCTCGTGGGCAGGGCCCATCATGTGAGGCAGCGATCGTGCCCGTGGGAAACTGAGAGGGAATAATCATGACCAGGAAATATACACAAATGGAAAGGCATCTTTAAAAAGACTCTCTCCATGAGTGCGACTCTTTTAGAATGGAAACATACTCTTTTAGAGAAAGAATACACTCTTTTAGGCTGCTGAAGCGCCCAGGGGTGTTCTCTGCACTCAACCGGTGCAAGAGGGGGAGAAGCCGCTATAATGCGCCGTAAATCCAACATCTTTTGTAGAGGTGAATGGAATTCAGCTTGCTGAAACACAACTGCTCAGCTCCGAAGAAAAAATCAGAATGAGTGGTTACATTCCAGCTCCTTTTATACCCATATGTCCGGGGGAGTGGCATGTAAATTCCACTCACCAATTCCCATTGGTGTTTTGTCAAAGATCAGAGGTGGTTGGGGCTCCCAAGTTCGACCCCTAAATCCTGGAGTGCAAATTGTTTATGTCCATTGACCTTACTTGCCTGATTAATTACTTGTGAGAGTTTATTCCTTTGCTTAACGGTAAGATTTCCATATCATGAAACAATGTTAAATGTAAGAAGGCTTTCAATCATTGTTCAATCAATCGATTAGCTTGATAGGTGAACGGCAAGGGATCCATGGATCCACCTATTTGAGATGACAGTTCTTTACATATTATACCCTCCATACATTTGCTAAGAACTGATGTGAGAGCAATGGTAAAAAGTCATTAAAAGATTTTGCATTGGGTGGCTCTGGAATGACAGTGGTATTTTTTCCAGGCCAAGGGTACAAACTATTATCTAAAAAGTTTTAAACATCCTTGTTCACAAGTATTCTAATTCTGCGGCAAATTCCTTTAAAACTTTCCTCATCAGACCATCTGGCCCAGGTGCCTTATAAGGTTTAACATAATGAAGCATGGTGATAACCTCCCTCTCCTTTATAATCATAGGTTTTGATTGAGTCATCATCGTTTCACTACAGACAGTAAAATTACTAATTGTTTTTGTCAAATCTTGATAGAAATTATTGAAATTATTTGCAAAACTAAAAGGGTCATCATACTGTTGGACTGGTTCCCTTTGTCTACCCATTATTGTATTCAGTCCTGCATATCTTGCATTTCCAGTTTTAAGTTTCTCCTCAACCTTCTCTTTATATTCCTTCTGTGCATGTTTTATCTTATATTTTAGCTCCTAGTTTAGCTTTTTTATTTCTGTCATTTTGCAGGAAAGCAATTTTCTTAATATTTAAAGAATTTTTAAAATCTTTGTTAATCTGTGGTTTGTTCTTTGGATAAATTCTGACATTCTTCATTTGAACAATGGAATTTACACAAAAAATTACATAACAAATGACTGTATCATTTAACAATTCATAATTGCTGTAAAAATCTTGATCCTTATCCCTCTTCAATTGAATTAGTTTGAATAAGGCAGGTTTAGTCCTCTTTAATAGCTGCCTATATTTTGATAAAAGATGGATGACATTATGATCTGAGCATCCTAAAGATGAGTGCGACCTTGGCACATAGGCACATTCCACGTTGCCAAATTTTTTTCCAGAGTCTTATTCAATCTCGTCGGGAAGATTATATATGTTCAAGATTTGGCAACAACATAGAAACATCATATTTCTTAAAATCTCCAAGCAAAAAGACTTGTTTTGTTGTAACTATGCATTCAGCAGCAAGTGCAAAGTTCGGCCCAGGCACATAAATTAGAAATACTGTTATTTGTCTAATTCTCTATGCAGATAATATGGTCTTAAGGAAACATTAATTCAGGAGTCATTCATTCATAGTGAGTTGAACAATATGTTTCACGTACCATAATATTCTTTGCCCATCTACTATCAACGAACATGCACAGTCCTCATCCAATTGTTTTAAAAGATTTGGCACTTTCCCGGTCCAGCTGAATGAGCGAATATCCATCCAAGCTTTTATTGTCAAACTACTCTGTCAGCCATGTCTCTGTAATGCAAATCGGGTTGGCTGTGTTAAAATCCCTATTATATTTAACAAGCGCTGTAAGTTCGCGCATTTTATTTGGAGCGAGAAAACATTAGATAAAGTTACTGTTGGGACAGGAAACCAATTTCCACGTTGTTTGAGTCTGTTATGAATTCCTCCTCTAGAACCTCTCCTTTTCCTTTTATCCCTCTATGAATTGTAGAATGAGAAAAGCAGATAATTTCAGGAGGGCCATAAAGAAGCTTCAGTGGAGTCATGCCATTGTGGTCGCAGCTGTAAAGTATTGCCTTATTTAGTCTTTTGTTTCCTAGGCCTCCTGACTCTGCTCTGAGCATGCAAGCAAAGTCAGTAGCGTTTAAAATGCAAATCGTAACTATAAGCTAAAGAAACACGTCAAGCTTAAAACTTAATGCAAACAACTTATAAAAAGATCTATAAACTAAAACTAAATAAGAACTAGAACAAACAAACACACATGAGCACTCCATCGTCTAGTGTCAGCACCCGTGTATGCACACCCAGTGGGGACTGAATTGCAGCTCATGCTCCATGCGCTGGTCATTTTAAAACTGGACTACTGTAACGCTCTATTGGCCGGCGACTAAGCGATTAAGCTGCTGCAGATGGTTCAGAATGCAGCAGCGCATCTAATTTTCAATCAAAGGGACTCATGTCACCCCCCTCATGTTTTCACTCCACTGGCTACCAGTAGCTGTCCGTTTCAAAATCAAGGCATTGACTCTGGCCTTCAGGACAGCCAATGAAATAGCACCCTCTTACTTTAACTCATTCCTCCCTCCAGGTCCTCCCCTACATTTCTTTATCATTCAGTTTCATTGAGCTTCCAACCTCCACACAATCTGTGAAACCATCTCAAAATTCAAGAACCAGCTGAAAACACATCTATTTCACGAGCACTAAACCAATCCACAATAATTGCACTTACTTTTTAATTTAATAATTACACAACTTTCCTTGTCTGTCACTTTTTTCCCTGCTCTCTTCTATACTTGTGGGCGGCTTCTATATTGTGGGCGGCTGTGGCTCAGTTGGTAGAGCGGGTCGGCCACTAATCACAAGGTTGGATCCTGGCCCACATGACTCCACATGCCAAAGTGTCCTTGGGCAAGACACTGAACCCCAAGTTGCTCCCAATGGCAGTCTAGCAACTTGCATGGCAACTCTGCTGCCATTGGTGTATGAATGTGTGTGTGAATGGGTGAATGAGTCACAGTGTAAAGTGCTTTGAATACTGTTAAGGTTAAAAAGGCGCTATTTATGTGCAGACCATTTATATACTTTTCCAGTTACTCTGAGAACTTGGCTGTCCGATACTGCAGATATTGTTGACTTTTGTGTGACAGATCGGTTGCTAATTTCCTCATTTGTAAGTCACTTAGTTTAAAAGCGTTTGCTAAATTACTAAATGTAATAAATATTTACAGCTATGCCACTACCAAAACAGCACTAATCAGCATAGGTTGTCATGCTGGTTTAAAATGGACTTTTCAGCAAGGAAGTAATCTCAAAACACTTTCACAGCTTTTCTCGAAGAAACCCATGTCAACACATGGACAACAAGCAAACTTCAAAGCAAAGAAAGTCCCAGTGTCTGCTGGGAATTTAACCCATATCCTTCTTGCTGTAAAGTGACTGTGCTAACCACTGGGCCACCAATTCAATTGACCTGGATTTTATTTATTTATTTATATATAAAAAAATAACTTTAACAGGGTCCAGGGTAAAGTGTGTATTTAACTCATGAATAACAAGATTTTACCGATTTTGCCATGATTCTGATCATATAGTCAGAACCATGACAATATAGAAGCCTTTTGAAAATTCCAGCATTTTCCAGCATGTTCTTCAGCCCATTATGGAACCTGTCATGGTCATTAGGTTAACCAGCCATCTCTAAGCACTGAACTGCCCTCAGACAGTCATCAGTAGACCCTCCTTCCGCTGTGACTCCAGGGCACAATTACAATTGTTTTCAAACACAGCACACAGACCGTCATGAGTGAGTGAGGTTCACAGCGTATTCTGCCCCAACAGAGGGGCCCCTTTTTCAGCAGGCAGGCCTTTGATTCTGACCTCATTTAACACTCTAAAGTGCAGAGAAAGTTAGGCAGGGGATGGAAGTAAAGACATTGTTGAATATAGGTTTATTTACATCATTTATAGTTTCATTAAGCAGCCCCTTGCACAGTTGCACTCTGTGTGGATCATTTGTCGTTCATTATGGAGAACACCATTGAGACTCTATGTGAATAGTTACCAGTGATAAACAAGTGGAGCGAGTGAAGCTGGCATCTAATCATTTCTGGATCAGCTGTGGCTTTCAGTGGCCATGAACCATGAAATCTGGGGCAGGCGGACAACAATTTAACTACTTATTGATTACATGTTTCTGGGCCCTGTAAAGAGTACAATATGACTTCAGAAAAGGGCTTTGGTGTGATCATTGTATAAACATTGGTATTAATTATGTGTGTAAATCAGTAAGTTGATGAAAAGATATATAGAGTATACAGTATAGATAAAAAAAATGTGTTGATGTTAAGCGACAACCTTCCTCCTTCACCAACAGATAAAATGACTTTGAGGTTTGTGGGAAATAAACTTCAGGAACAAAATAAATAACTTCATGTATCTCACACCAACTGGTGGTCTGGATGTCTTTGTGTTTGAAGAAGAGTTCAGGATTAGAAAAACAGCTTTTCAGATCAATGTCCAAGAAAAGGTCTGAGTATTGATTTGAGAAAGGTACTTGTGGCGTAAGAAAACACAGAGGTGAATTTTCTGTCTCCTGATGGCTTCGATGACCTTCTTCAGATTCTCAGAGGCGAGCACACCAGATACAAACCTTTCATATCACAGGATAGAGTTCATTTCTATCCAATGTAGAGAATTTGAGGATGAGATACTGAAACCTGACAGAATCTTATATAAAAAAAAATCTGAAAGAAGGGCCTGTACATTAGTTATGAACTGTAACTGGCTCATGGTCGGCCAACATGATCCCATCAGCTATCATATGATTGACAGCCTTTAGTCCCAGAAAGCCTCATTTGTGGTGAGTTTCTTGCTCGCTTTGACAATAAATATCCCTCTCCTCGTCTCTTTGGGTGAAAATAGTATTCACTAACGCTCTGCTCATAAAGTATGAACACACATTCGCATGTACGCACATACTCAAGCACACACTCAGCCTGGAATACCATTATACAATGTAATTGTTGTAATTGTAATACAGTTTTAAACTCCACTGTTTGGCCTTGACCCCTTGAGTCCACATTCATATATATATATATATATATATATATATATATATATATATATATATATATATAGACACACATACACACACTGTAAATGAGGCATTATAAATATAAAAGATTAGTTATAATCTTTTAGAATTAAAAGAGCTGTCAGAATTAAAGTGTTATAGCATGCGATAAATTAAAAGAGTTTAACATGTTAATTTTTATTAATCGAAATTAACGCATTTACCGCTAATACAGCATAAACCAGCATAAACACTGGTTAGTAGGGCAGAACCTTTGTAATGTGTTCAACCAGAGTCATCACACATCTGCACACTTCACAATATACACACACAACAGCGCTTCCATGTCAGGACCTCTTAATGCTATTGATGTACAAAGCAAGCCCAGGTGGGACTTGTGATAGAAATCAAGTAATTATTTTTTCCAGCCTATGTAAGGTGCATTTTAATTACAACAGAAGTACGCCAAGCCTTAACTATCTCCAAAATGCAGAATGAGGCAGTTTTGTCTGCAAACACTTTTCATGTGGAGTTTTGCGCTTGACGCTGGCGTTGACTCCCTGATGTGAATCATGAACATGGCTTCACGACTGCTGTAGCAAAGTGAATAGCCACAGTCTACAAGAAGATTAATAATCTGGAGGATGAGGTTTTTAGAGATTTAACTTTGTGCGACCCTGCGTCCACATGTTTGGACTTTGTATTTTGGATTCACTATATGCAATGCATAATTTAAATGAATAAAACAGACTGAATACTGTTCACAAGACTCTAGACTGTCATTTAAAGTGTTTACTTCGGATACACTGAGTGATGTGACACAACAGCATGCAATCGATTTCCTCGAAGCGCTCCTGCGGAAGCATTGAAAAAAAAGAGTTGTCTCTAGTTTTGTTTGATATACCGCTTTAAAAAAAAAAATCAGTTAATTTTTTGTGCATCAGTGCCCTGATAAACATGATGTCCACATATATGGAAACCGGCACTGCATTTCCTCAAAAGAAGAAAAAACATTTTAAACTCTAACACATCTGTTGGTTATTTAGTTTCATTTTAGTATACATTTTGTTATGTTATTTTCGTTATCACTGTGAATTTGCAATACAATTCTATTCATTAACATTAGTCAATGCATTTCTATATGTATATTTACTGTGCATTTTCTCATTGAGAATAAATGGTTTCATCCAACAGCTGAAAAATTTTGCTTTCAGAGGCTTTATATGGAGTTAGGATGAAAATAAGATGCATTTCTGTTCTGAGACCAGTACAGACAGATACCACACTGGAGGTTAAGTCATTCACTAAATATGGAGCAAGGGAGCATTCTATATGCTTTCTATGCAGCTAAATGCATTCAATCCTAAAATCCAACCAAATGTTCAGTTTCAGGCTGTAGATGATGTTTGGACCACAATGGTAATCAGTACATAGATTCAGAATATTATAATGCTCCATTTTATTTTAACATTGTTGGCAATGATTGAATGCTGCTGGACATTACTCTGAATGAGAATTATTTATTCAGCTTTACAGAAAATCAGCAGTAATGTCTGTAACATCTCAAAACATAAATAAACAACACTCCTGGAAACATAATAAACTATTTGATTTAATATAGCTTGGTATTATTTAGTTATTCACAATGTAGTCTCACTATCCACATATGTGGACATAAATGTTTAGGAAAAGTATTTGCTCTAGAAATTTTATTTTCAAATTTTATTTTGCCTGTTTGTTAGGTGCTACTAGTTACAAATCAAAAAGGGAAATTCAAAATGCACAAAGCAGTCACACTGAGCACTTTATTTGATACACTATGGTCTTAAATAAAAGTGTCAGATGTGGTCTTCTGCCGTTGTAGCCCATCCGCCAAGGTTCGATGTGTTGTGCTTTCTGATATGTATTCTGCTCACTGTAATTGTACAGAGTGGTGATCTGAGTTACTGTAGCCTTTCTGTCAGCTCGAACCAGTCTGGCCATTCACCGTTGACCTCGCTCATCAAGAATGCATTTCCTTCCACAGAACTGGTGCTCAATGGAAGTTATTTGTTTTTGGCACCATTCTGAGTAAACTCTAGAAACTGTTGTGCACTAAAATCCCAAGGAGATCTTCCCCCATTCTGATGGTTTATGTGAACTTAAGCTCCCAACCAGTATCTGCAAGATTTTGTGCATTGCACTGCTGCCACACGATTGGCTGATTAGATAATCGCATGAATAAGTAAGTGTACAGGTGTTCCTAATAAAGTGCTCAGTGAGTGTATATATAAATAATATTAGTCATACCTTCCTAACAACACAAAATATCTATCTATCTATCTATCTATCTATCTATCTATCTATCTATCTATCTATCTATCTATCTATCTATCTATCTATCTATCTATCTATCTAGCTATCTATCTAGCTATCTATCTATCTTATTCTAAATAAGAACTGGGAAGCATCTAAGTAAAGCCACACTTCAACAGAACAAGAAGGACAGGCTATTGATTAAAAGAGAGGAGAATCCATTACTAGGGGTCATTCTTAATCCTGTCTTCCAGGGATGCCACTCTCATTGATCATAGGAGGACAAAGTGAACAGAGGTGCAGTGAAGATATGCGACACATAGGCACACGCACAAACACACAAACTACTTTACCCAGAGGGTAATACACAAAGGACAATCAAACATGAACGAATCGGGTAGAGGAGAGGAAGATAAGAATGAAAGAAATAAACCTAAAGCGGAATTCAAACAGGGTCATATCTCTCTGAAAGCGATGATATCCAACCTCTGGCTAGTTTTCTGGCTAGAGTACATACATATAGATGTCTGTACTAACGGCTGCTGCTTATGTTAACAGTTAGTATATTTTTCTTTCTCTTTTTTTTCTAATTTGTTTGTTTCACAGAATGCCCTTTGTGTCTCTGAATCTTCTGAACTTTTATAAAGGATACAAGAAGAATTCACTTGGCACAAGAGTCACATTGCAGCTTGGTGTTACATGCAATAGAGTCAGGCTTTTAAGAGAGACATCTTACTTGAAAATTTGGACCTACAAATCTGATCTGCATGTCATTGATGGTGCTTCAAACAGTCTCTGGCTTTTATAGAATAGCATAATATCATGCTCCTTTTACTATTTCTCAATGCATTATACTGTATATAATGTGCACAGTATGAAAATTTTCGGTATACATGGAATACTCGGATGACCTGCTTCAGTACATTTCCCCAAATATGCAGTATCAAACAGAATGTATCAGGTTAATTGATTCCCTGAAAATGCGGAACGAGATGCTGCACTTGATTCAGCGCTTTGGGAACGTCTTTAGAAATGACCAGCTGTGAATATGTGTGCAACACATCAATGAAATTGACTAGAACCTTTATAGCCTCTGTTGGTAACATCATCAGTATGCGCCAGTACCAGGGGCTATAAACAGATGTGGCACAGATGCATCGTCAGGTATATTTATCTGAAGAGCAGTCCTGGGACATCCTCAGTGTGGCAACGAAGCACAGCATCTTGTTCTGCTTTTTCAGGGAACAAGGGTACAGTCAAGTAACCTGAGATATTCCCTGTCAAAAGCTACACTTAATGCTGCGCTTGATTCAGCACTTTGGGAATGAAAATACCCACGGTGCTGCACTATGTGTGTCTGGACCTCTTACGGTTGTGTGCTCACAAGAACATCAGACATGTCTCAGACATGAGCTTCCGATGTTGACTCAAAAACAGGACTTCTTTTTGGAAATAATGGTCCTGAGGTCTTGCTTTGGAGGCTGCTGAGGGTAAAGAAGTTGTCCCCAATCTTTACGAGGGGGAGTGTGACTCGCCACACTTTGTTTTTGAGCCTCCCTTCTAGAAGGACCAGGGCGAGGCTGGGTGGCCGACAGCCCCTCCCCCTGAGTGAGGAAGGAATTGCACAAAGGCTTCCTCGTGATTTTTCACCTCCCGAAACCCGGTGACTACTGCATTCACCGAAACACCAAACAGGCCGGAAGGTGTGATCTGGGCATCAAGTAGAAATACTCTGTCCTTATCCTTGATGCCCGTGAGGTTTAGCCACAGATGCCTCTCTGCGCTGACCAAAGCAGCCATTGAACGTCCGATAGCGCGAACCATCTGCTTGGTTGCACGGAGAGATAAATCTGTGGCTTGACGAAGCTCTGAGAATGCTTCCTTGTCGATTGTACTACCCGCACTCAGGTCCTTCAACAGATCAGCCTGGTATGACTGTGTGACAGGGTGGAGGGCGGGACCGGGTGGTGATTCTACTCACCCGGTCCCTTATCAGGCTAATTAAGCCTCCGAGAGGGATAAAGGCCGACTTCGGATGGGGGTTTGAGAGAGAGAGTTTGTCTTTTCAATAATGATGCCGAACCAGGTGAGAGATATTTCACGAGCGTCTCTTCTACCTGTGGCATCATCGTACACCCCCCATGCCTTAGCACCCATGATAGTCGAATATGTTGACGTCGAAGGCACAAAGATAAGGGAAGTATAAGGTTTCCCCCATTAACAAGTTAGCTCATCATGGAGTTCTTCAAAGAAGGGGAGAGATTGAATTTGTGTTCCCTTCCCCTGGCCACCAGACAGTAATCTGTCTTCTAATTTCGATCGTTTGGGGGTGTCTTGTTCGCATGGCCAGTCTAGCTGTAATCTGGCCACCGCACAAGTAACGACCTCGAGTAATTCCTCAACCGCTTTGCCATAATGTGAGGAATGCTCAGAGGTAGGCAACTCAAAATCACTGGAGAGAGAGCGAGTTATAGGGACGGACCCGTCTCTCACTCCTTAGCCAGATCCATGCGTGAGCCCCACAATGGAATGGTGGGTGCTGGCTCTTGGAAGCGAGATGAGCACGCAGCATCTTCACTGTGAACAGCTCAAAATGCTCACACTCGTCTCGCTCCAACGCAAGAGCAGTGTGCTCTTCCCCCAAACAAACAAAGCAAACCTGGTGCGTGTTTTCAGCAATAGGACGTAAGCATGGAAACACACACTGTTTGCTTTGTTAATCGCTCATTTATTATTTTTATTTTTTTTGTCTTTTCCTCACAGAATGACAGCAAAAGAGAAGATTTCTGCACACTGCCAGACAAATCTAACTCCTATCAGAAAATCACATCACAGAGTGGTCTGAAGACAAAAGACCTGATGATGCACCTTTGGCACATCTATTTATAGCCCCTGGTACTGGCACATTCTGATGATGTCACCAACAGAGGCTATAAAGGTTCTAGTCAATTTCATTGATGTGTTGCACGCAAGTTAACAGCTGGTCACTCCTAAAGACATTCCCAAAGTGCTGAATCAAGCACAGCATTAAGTGCAGCTTTTGACAGGGAATCCCACAATAAAAATGTGCCCAATTTGACCTTTCATTTTCAATGTGACAAATAAATAAAAAAATACTATTTCCTGATTTTTTTACTCAATATTTGATTGGACTACCAAGAGTTCATAAATGTTACAAAATTGGATTAAAAATGCTAAATAATCATATTTATGAAACTGTGATATTATTTGCAAACCTCTTTGTCATCATTGTGAATCTCAAACAAATCTCACATAAGTCCTGTTTTCCCTTGTTTTAAGGTTCTGTGGTGAGCGGGTGAGCCAGGTTTGTGGTTGTTCTTCGATTGCCTGTGCCCTTGTCAAATACAGGTGAGTCATTGGATGTAATCTCCCTGTGTCAGACTGAATCGATCTTGTTCCTGCCTCTCAAGTTAAGATCTGTCCCATGAGTACATCTCCATCAGGCCTTTCAAACCCTCTACTCAGCACAAGCCATGCGTTTACTTTCCCACACACAATACACATTGTATTTTAATGTTAAAATGTTTCTTGTAATGTTTTGCAGTGCAAGTAGTAAGTACTGTACAATGCGAAACTATCCCATATAATACAGAATTTTCCCGTTTTGGAGTGATAAAATTTGCGTTCCATATGAAATCCATACAGGATGTTTGTCCCATATATTAGCGTCTCACAACCAAAGTGCTGAGAACGTTTCACAAACCGAGAGAAATGGAACTGAAACACACATTTTTCTCATGAGTTGTGTGAGATATAGGCTGTTAACATTACATGGACGCCACACTTGACAGACGAGGCCAGGGGAATGATGAGTGACAATTAGCTCAAGTTTTCTGTCATGTTTTCAGTCAGATGCAGGAAAATGTTGTCAAAAATATAGCATTCAAGTGTATAATAAATGTTTCTCATCACTGTGATTCCAAAAACACCAGTAATTCATGACATGACATTATATTGCATTGCATACACTGTATGTCATTGCTTGTTCTGGAAGAGAGAAGAGAGCTAAATGACCATGAGGAAAAACAGCAGCACTATAAGTACAAAGGTACAATACAGTACTGTATGTGATTGATACATTTCCCTTGTGATACACTATTTACTGCCAAAGCAACAACATTATAAATTAGGTTTGGGGAGTAACGGAACACGTGTAATGGTGTTAGGTATTTCAAATATATCCCACATCCAATTTGAATGGAATAAAGCATAACCGTGTAACCTGACGAAAAAATGTATTGCAAGCAAATATAAATAAAATCGCAAATATTATTAGATAGATTTATCCAGGTATTATAGACCTCCTTGGTAGATGCATATATATATATATATATAGGATTTAGTCTGTTTTGGAGATGTTAATTTCACAAAACAGTCATGCTACAGTTAAAATTAGGCTTGCTTGAACATTAAGTGTCGTTTCAAATTCTAGCTTTCGTGCATGGACGTTTTTTTTAAATGTTAATTGGTTTTACTAGTTAGCTGCGATATGATGCCCAAAGGCATAGGGTGTCTTATTCATTGTGAAATAGTTTTTTCTTAATGGCATGAATCACACTGAAGGCCTAGACTTTAAATGCACTGCCCGCTGCTGCTTTAAAATGAAGTGATCTGAGAAGCATTTGAACAGTTGGTAAAGTGAAACGATCAGACAGAGAACACACTTATATTGTTAGGAGTGAAAATGTGGATCTGATGCCATTGAGGATCTATAGCAATGAAAAACAGTTTGAAACTAACAGATGAAATATAAATCCAATAAATACACGATTACAAGGCTATATGGTTTGTCCATTTTTTTATGCTGTTTTAGTAATTTTACAAGAATAAAGGATGCGAATGTAACGCGGCGTTAGGGGCTAGTAGGACAAACTAGTATAGCTGATTATGCCACCCTGTTAAACAGGGAAATCTTAATATTAATTATATAACCCATAAAGGGCACACAGGTTCACTTGTTTCACAAAAGGACCAAAAATGTGGTACCAAAAATACAAAATCTTTATTTAAAACAATTATCAAGCAGTCACTTTAAAACATGTAACATTTAAAACTGTATGACCAGAGCAGAATTTGCACACATGAACACACACTACATAACAAGAGAATGAGGCTTAACAGTGGCAGGCAGGCTAACTGACGAGCACAAGGCTCCTATCATTAAATCTTACCACCAAGTGCACGAATCTCACCATGCACACAGCAGCACATCAATGAGGTCAAGGTCAATGAGTGACAGAAGTCCCCCCACCACACGTCCAGCTAGCTGCCTGCCCTGGGTCTCGGTTCCTGTAAACTGAAACAAAAGTTAACCATAAATAATAAAATCATGAAACACACTTCAACAGCACAAGAGTGGAAGCAGTTGTTTAAACAGGGAAATGATGACATGAATCATGTTAACTAACTACCTATGAGCAGATCAACACAATAGATTAACCTCACCGGCCCATAAATATAGCACTTGGCGGTGATTCACATACTCAAAATCACGAGGTTAGATGAAACAAAAGAAATACTAATCAAAATAGCTCAAGGCTAAACATATTGCAAGCAAACAAATAAAAAAAAAACCCACACATAAAGACAAACATCTACAAACAAAGCAAACATCTACAAACAAAGCAGCAGCATCAGAGAATGGTGCTCCGCAGGCCAAATCAACTGAGAGGTTTCCTAATACCCCCGATTATTCTGCGGGGAATGTTGCCCCGCCGAATCAAGCAGCAAGAGGTTTCCTAAAACCACCAATTATTCTGCGGGGAATGTTGCCCCACCGGATAAAGCAGCAAGAGGTTTCCTAAAATCCCAATTGTTCTTCCTACAAATGTAAACAAAGGAATTGTTTACAACATAACACACAAAATTATGCCTAAATAGCGATAGGTCCACATACCTTCATGTTGTAGCTCCAACTGTAGATACAAATCGCACACTCACACGAATAACTAAAAGGCATCTATACACCAGTAAAACTCAGCAGCGGAGAATTAAGGTTGAAGGGAGAATGTTGAGGGTTGATCACTGAGGGAATGACTGCCGCCAGCTGAACACAGCTAGAAACAGTCTGTACCGAAGCTAATCGACAAAGTAAATAAACCGGCTACCTCAAAGCATATTAGAGTTAGCTAGTTAGCCAATCAAAGATACCTCCAAAGCGGAAGGGATCAACACCAGAATGGGCGGTCCTCAGGCAATGACGAACAATCAGTGCTCTGACACACAAGCAGTGCCTTACAGTCCCATTTTATAGGATCCCTAAAGGCCTATGATTGGACAACCAATGCACCCAGAGGTGTGGTACAATAATTACAACAAAAAAAAATAACCTGTGCAATGCTCACCGTTTGTCCCACAACAATCATTTGATAAATATTAGGTCAAGGAAGGCTCTAGGCCCAGATGGCATCTCACCAGCATGCCTTCGTTCCTGTGCTAACCAACTGGCCCCCATCTTCACTCAGATGTTCAATAGATCACTGGAGCAGTGTGAAGTCCCATGCTGCTTCAAACGCTCAGTTATTATCCCTGTCCCTAAGAAACCTAAAATCACAGGACTTAATGACTACAGACCTGTCGCCCTGACATCTGTGGTCATGAAGTCATTTGAGAGACTGGTGTTGGCCCACCTGAATGACATCACTGGTCCCTTTCTGAATCCCCTTCAATTTGCTTATCGAGCAAACAGGTCTGTGGATGATGCAGTCAACATGGGATTGCATCACGTCCTGCAACATCTGGACAGACCGGGGACATACGCAAGGATCCTTTTGTGGACTTCAGCTCGGCTTTCAACACAATCATCCCAGCCATTCTCCGGACTAAGTTAAACCAACTCCCTGTTCCCACCTCTACCTGTCAGTAGATTACCAGCTTTCTGATGGACAGGCAGCAGCTTGTGAGGCAGGGAAAATTCACTTCCACCACCTGTACCATCAACACTGGTGCCCCCCAGGGATGTGTGCTCTCCCCACTACTCTTCTCGCTCTACACAAATGACTGCACCACCAAGGATCCCTCTGTCAAGCTCCTGAAGTTTGCAGATGACACCACTGTCATCGGCCTCATCCGGGATGATGATGAGTCTGCATATAGAAAGGAGGTTGAACGGCTGACTGTCTGGTGCAGTCAAATCAACCTGGAGCTGAACAGACTCAAAACGGTGGAGATGATTGTGGACTTTAGGAGGAACACCCCAACATTGTTCCCCCTCACCATTCTAAACAGCACTGTGGCAGCAGTGGAGTCATTCAGATTTCTGGGCACTACCATCTCACAGGACCTGAAGTGGGAGATACACATCGACTCCATTGTGAAAAAGGCCCAGCAGAGTTTGTACTTCCTTCGCCAGCTGAGGAAGTTCAACCTGGCACAGGTGCTGCAGAAACAGTTCTACTCAGCAGTCATTGAGTCTGTCCTCTGCACTTCAATACCTGTCTGGTTTGGTGCAGCTACGAAATCAGACATCAGAAGATTACAGAGGACAGTCCGGACTGCTGAGCGGATTATTTGTCCCCCCCCCCCCTTCAAGAACTATACACTTCCAGAGTGAAGAAAAAGGCTGGTAAAATCACTCTGGACCCCACTCACCCTGCCCACTACCTTTTTGAACTGTTGCCTTTTGGCCAGCGCTTCAGAGCTCTGAGCAATCTCATCTCATGGACAATTAAATTGCCCCATTGAGCAATAATTATGTGCAATACAAAGTTTAAGTCTATTTATATTATCCAACATATCCACTTCTGCCATTACTTACATTGCTCTATACAAAATATACTGTATTTTTGTTCTTTATATAACAGATTGTAATAGATTTGCACTACGTGTGTATGTGGGTATGTATGATGTTGAGCGCATGTACGTATATGTATAATTATTTATTTTTAGTCTTTTTTTGTTTTTAATTACCTATGTCTTGCTGCTGTTTTTGGTATTGTTTGTATTGTTGTACACTGGAAGCTCCTGTCACAAATTCCTTGTATGTGTAAGCATACATAGCAATAAAGCTGATTCTGATTCAGAATATTAAACAATGTAGCATCATAAAGAACACATGATTAGTCAAATAGGGGAGAGCAAGTATAATATAGCTTTTTCACACTCTGGTTGTTTGAATGTGGAAGTAAACAATTGCAGGGTAACTTGGGAGATCACAGCAAATATTATTTCACTTACCCACTCATTCAAGACCAAAAGAAAAAACAAAAATCCACTATTATGTTTGAGTATGACTTTTGGTTTTGACTCATTTTAAAAGACTAAAGGCAAACTTCGTGTTCCTTCAAGAGACACATCTTTGTTCAGATTGAAAAAGGACTGGGAGGGGCAAGTCTATCACTCACATTTTCTGTCCTGGGGTTGTGGCAATTTGGAGCATAAATCCACCCATTTTTGTGGTCATTGCAGATCATAAGGGTAGATGTACTACCATAACAGGAACTCTGAATTTAGCCTCCCTAATTCTTGCTAATGTCAATGCACCTAATTATGATGATGCATCTTTTATTTCCTCTTTTTTTGTCAGGTATACCTAAACTACACTCACATTTATTAATTCTAGGTGGGGATTTTAACTGTGTGATGAGCCCAGTGCTCCACAAATCCTCAAAAAAATCTATAGCACATTCAAAATGTGCAATGATCTTTAAAACCTTCTTGCAGAAATATGATATTTGTGATGCTTTTCGTTTTCTGAATCTTCCTTTAAGACTTTTTTTACTCATGTGCGTCAGACCTATTCCCAAACTGATTATTTCTTTTTAGATCACAAACTTTTTCCTTCTCTTCAGGACTGCTCATATGAAAGCATAGTCATTTCCAACCATGCTCCGGTTACTATTCAATTTCCAAAAATGGCTCCAAAGATTTGTCAGTGGGACCAGGTCTTTTAACAGATAAGAATTTTGAAATGTATTTCCTCTAATATAACATGTGAAATGTTATCTACATGGTTTAATAATTTCTTACTTTTCTTATAAAAATAGAGAGCAAAATAGACTTCTTAACAAATTATCCCACTCAATAGCAGTCATTGCTGATCAATACTCACTATGTCCTTCTCCTAAACTCTATGAAGAACATCAGATTTTGCAAACAGAGCATGGCTAGGTATCGATTGATGAGGCTGAGAATGTACTTTTTTTACATGCCCAACGTAGAGTATGTGAGTTTCGGAGACAAAACTGGTAAAGTATTAACCCATCAAATTAGTATATTTGAGATGTCCTGTTTGATACCATAGCTCAGATTATCCTCAGGAGCTACTTCTGTTGATTATAAGGAAATACATTCTGAGTTTATACAATACTATGTAAATCTATACTCTTCCAAACTTCCACAGGACACATCATCAATCAATATATTTTTGGATAAAATAGATTTTCCTGTTATAGACAAAGCTTTTAGGGATTAATTAGATGAAGACATACAAATTAATTTTAATTTATTGATCAATTGTCACACATTATACATACATTTCTGCATATATACAGTGAAATTATTTATTTTTCACATATCCCAGCTAAGCTGGGGTCAGAGTGCAGGGTCAGCCATGATTCGGCACCCCTGGAGCAGATAGGATCAAGGGCCTTGCTCAAGGGCCCAACAGTGGTGTCTTGGCAGTGCTGGGGCTTGAACCCCCGATCTTCTGGTCAGTAACCCAGAGCCTTAACCACTGAGCCATCACTGCCCCCAAATTGAAGAAATAGTTGAGGCAATTGCATCGTTGAAAACCGGCAAGGCTCCATGGTTTTTCGTCTGAATTCTATATTACTTTGTCCAGTACTGCTCTCAGTCTTTTCAGAGAGCCTCCAAAATGCTCAGCTACAACTAACTTTCTATCAAGCAATGATTTCACTACTTCTCAAGAACGATAAAAACCGACTGAACTGCGGCTCATTTTGCCCAATTAAAAGTTGCTAACAATCTATTTAGATACTTGGGAGTTCAAGTGACTTGAAAATATACTGATTTGTTTAAAGCAAATATTAGCTCTTTATTCAGTCGTACAAAATCTGTTTATATCGTCAACCCCTTCCTCTTTCTTTGATAGGGAGAATAAATGTAGTTAAAATTAATATTCAATGCTGATTTTGAAAAAACATTGAATCTTTTATTTGGAACAACAAGCCCAGACGAATACATCCAAGACATCTTATGATTCCCAAGGAAGTGGGGGTCTGGCTTTGCCAAACTTTCGAAATTATTATTGGACACAATATGACTTGCAGTAGTCTAAAACGATCTGGGTAAAAATGGAGGCTATATCTTGTTCCCCAGCTACACTGACATCGTTTCTCTGCTCCCCTATCCCACACAATAGAAGTGTTTCAATTAAGAACCCCATTGTTAAACATTCTTTATAGATTTGGTCTTAGTTCCACAGGGCACTAGGGCCTAAGGGTCTTTCTCCAGCCTCACCTATATCTGGGGCAATGCATCTTTCTCACCATCTCTCTCTTGGAGGGATTTTCTCCCCAATTTTGCATGCCCAATTCCCAATGCGTGCTAAGTCCTCGTGGTGGCATAGTGACTCATAGCCTTAATCTGGGTAGCAGAGGATGAATCTCAGTTGCCACGCACCCCACTAAGAGCGAGAACCACATTATAGTGACCACAAGGAGGTTAACCCAACGTGACTCTACCAATCCTAGCAACCAGGTCATTTGGTTGCTTAGGAAGCCTGACTGGAGTAACTCAGCACACCCTGGATTCAAACTTGTGACTCCAGGTGTGGTAGTCAGAGTATTTACTTGCTGAGCTACCCAGGCCCCCATTCTCACCATATCTTTTTGATGGAGTGTTTAATATTTGGAAAGCATAAGTACTAGTTACATTTAATTTTGATACCTTCAAGTTTGGAGTTTTATCAGGAAACACTTCTCCATTTTCCCCCTACTTAACAGTATTTTAGAGTGCGTTTTAGATTGGCACAAATGTAAAAGGGGTGCTTTTTCTAGAATTTACAATAAAATATATAAGAAACAAGCCTCTTCCAATAAGGCTCTAAAATCTCTTCGGGAGAAGGACTTGAATGTGACTTTAGAATATGTAATCTGGGATGTGTCGTGAAAAGAATGCATACTTCTTCAATTAATTCTTGGCATAACCTTATTCAGTTTAAGGAAGTAAACTATATTCACTGGTCAAGAGCACAACTTAGCAAAATATTTCTTGATCTGGACCCTACATGTCCATGCTTGCTGTTGAACCAGCCTCCATGCTCCATTTTTTAATTTTTTTTGGTCTTGTTCTAAACTGTTGGGGTTTTGGGGGAAAATTTTCAGTTGTTTCTCTACAGCAAGTTTTGCTACAGCAATAGACCCCCAACCCATGACAGCTCTATTTGACATTCTTCCAGAAAAGATTAAATTAACAGCATTGAAAATTGATAGTATAGCACTTTCCACACTATTTGCCAGGTGACGTATACTTATAGGTTGGAAGTTACCTTCCCCACCGGACCTACTATTTGCCCTCAAACTTGAAAAAGTTGCATTTGTAATTCGGAAGAAACACAATCTTTATACTAAGTCATGGGGGCCCTTTCTTATGTTACTTTAAGGTGACACGTATAGGATAAAATGTGTTATTTTCTTGTTTAATTTATTTTTATATATGTTTAAGTATGTATGTGAGTATATGTACTGTGTGTATATATATATATATATATATATATATATATATATATATATATATATATATATATATACTGTATATATATATATATATATATATATATATATATATATATATATATACTATATGTATGTATGTATGTATGTATGTATGTATGTATATGTAAGAAGATCTGTCCAATGCTAATGTCAGTTGTAGTATTGGTTTATTTTATCATTATATTGTGCACTTATACAAGTGTATTTTTTTTATTTACAACAAAACAAAAAAAGAAGAAGAAAAAAACGAAGCACCCTGTGTGTGATAACTGAGCCTTTGCTTACTTATAGGCTTCAGTAAATGTTATATTACCCTCATGTGGTCTCCCAATGCTATTGCATCAAACTGTTAAACAGAGACCAACTGAGAGAATTAGAAAGCATGCAAATTAGGCTTCTAATTTAAATGTCGGCTAATTTAATATATCGATGCCTCAAAAATATATTGTTAAAATAACGTGACTATCAATAACCGATTTATCAATATTTTATGACATCCCTTTTCTATGCAATTACATTTTCATTTTCATTTGAATGGTCACTGATTCTTTCATTCTGCCTAGCATCTCCTTTTGTGTTCCAGTAAAGAAATAAATTCATATGGGTTTGGAAAAACATTAGTGTGAGTAAATGATGACAGAATGTTTGACATTCATTTTTGGGTGAACAATCCCTTTAACAGCCTACACTACAGTGTCTTATCTCTCACAATTACTATTAATATTGTCAGACATGAAATTATTTACAAAGAATTACCCCAAAATCTTAACATACACTCAGGCTTCAGCTCAAAATATAGTGACCCTCCCTACATGTGCAGTGGGAGTTTGGCTCTGTCTTATTCGTGTGCAATATTATCATTTTTCACGGACGAGCGGGCCAGAGAAGGTAATTACCTGCTCTGTGCTATTAAGCCCTGTTTTATTTCATTCATTTTCGCCTGGCCAGCTTGTGATCCAGGCAAAGAGCTGCTGGCATTTATTTGCCATAGATTTACGAGTAGCTCAGCTCAGCCATGCCGTTAAAAATCTGAGGAATAAAACTGCTGTATGTGTCAACATGTGCATGTCCAGCCCAGTGTTAAAGATACGGACTCACAATAGACGACAGTAAACATTCACACATTTATATGAGAATTTTAACGGCTGTGATATAAAAAATGTTGATTGATTTCAGCACAGTTTTTAGATGTTATTGGCAAAAAAATATATAATAATTTTATGGACAATATGCAGCTAACACCTCTGTCAAGATGTCCCAGTGATGAAGGGCGATCCACTCAGACAGTGTTGCCAGATGTTGCATAAGAAAGAAGAAATCTGGTCTGACAAAACAAGTCCTTAATATTTATTTAATTTGATTGCTTATTTAATTTGTAAATTAGCTTTTCAATAATTGGGGGTCACAAAGTCTATATGTCAATAACTAAGTTTTTTTATTCAAAAGTTCAATTACACAGTTGTGTGTTTTCTCTAGCAATGATTTTGTATGTTAGTTTCAAACATCTAGTTCAAAGCCGTAATTGTTTTACTTTTTAATTTTAGAAAATCCTATAATGTGCTGTTAAATTCAGGTGTAGCTTTAATGTGAGGCGTACATTTTTCTTTTTGTTTTTTGCAGTGGGTCCAATATTCACATGAAACCTACACCACTGGTTTAATGGCAGGTCCCAATGTAACAGCTTTGCCCATATAGTGTGACAACATGCCCTGCTATTGGATCAACATACTGGTCAAAAACAGTTAAAATGTTTAATAGCTTTTTTATAGCCAAGACTTTAAGGTTTGTGGCTATACATAAACTGACTTTCAAAAATAAACCTACCGGGAATAACATTTACTAGAGTTAAAAAGTGTGCAACTAGCCTGGTCTCCCCTTTAAGCCCAGAAAAACGCAACCCCTGACTGTCCTTATTTAGAAGTAACTTAATAAATAAACAAGCCCAAAATCACTTATTATACATGAACCAGGCAACAGTGCATGCATGGGGGAAAAGGAAGGACAACAGCAGTCTGATTTGTGGACAGGTGTTTTGGAATCTCAGCACCTGTGAGATATGATCTCAATCAATCAAATTGTTTTGTTTGCCTCTTGTTTAAAGATCGAAATAAAATCCATTCTGCCTCTTATCAGCGGTGTCCTCAAGTTTGATAACAGCAGGCATCTCCTTTGCTTTCCAATGTAACTGTGTTTCCTACATTTTGCAATGCATTTTTTCATTAAAAATAGACAACATCAGATGAGCATCTGAAGCCAAGTATTGATTGTAATTTCCTGTAATGTTCATTCCAATCGCAAGCTTTATTAAGAATCTAATTTCTGTCTGCCGTACGAATGGTGATCCAACAAGCAGGTCAAAACAAACAAAGGAAATCAAGAAACAAAATAAGATGCCCCAGCCTCCTGTGTATGAATATCAACATTATTGTGTTGGTTTAAGATCTAGTTCCAGATTAGTAGGGTCTCTTTCAAGGTTCTGACAGATCTGACAATCTCTAGGATTTATTTATCAATTTTCCTGCCTGTGCCAAGAAACCTTCCATTGTGCCATCGGTAAAACTGAGTTTTTATCGCCCCACTGAGACTAGCTTTGAGACTCACTAATATATCACCTATTACTCATATATCATATCATATATTAAAACTTAAAACACACTGCCCTCCTCTCTTTTTGATACTCCAATTTTGAGACTCCAACAGGAATATGTATACTGTACTGCCCACAGAGGTTTGTGTGCTTATGTCCTGATTTAACTCAGACTACTACAATGTTAAGATGCAGGATTTCAAGTGTGGTTACCCAACACTGCAGTTCTGGATGAGTGTGCCCCCTTGTGGTGAAAGTGTAACATATCTGTTGCTCAAATATTTTATGGAAGAAGCACAAGTGATGTCTACAATGTAAGGTATTTACCATAATGGCCTACTTTAAATAAAATAATCGGTATGGATATTTTAATAGTATATACCTAAAATTTTTATTGGATTAAGTTACACTCAAAAATAAAGCAAATAATTTTACATTCAGAATATACATACATTTTTTACATTAGACATGTAACATGGATTCTATGTAGTGCTTTGGCCTCACAGAATCTTACATTTCCATGAGTACCTTCAAAATTATTCAACTGTAAAACATTCATATGCCATTTTCTATTCCAAAAAAATATTTTAGATTTAATGTTTACTCTTTTTTTTAAAATTTCATCTGAATTTTGTGAAGTTGTTTCTTGCTTTTACCTCTTTTTTTCTTCATTATATTTTTATTTCTCACATATTTTTTCCCAGAAACATTTTGTATTTTGTCCATTGACTTTGAGATGGTATTTCCTTTGACATCTATTGTGACATCTAGTGACGTAAGTCCACCTCGATTGGTGGTCAGAGTCATTGGCAGTGAAGATGTTGTAGTTGAAGGTTCTTTAACAGTTGTTTTGGTAGTAGGTTGTGCTGAGGTCACTTTCTCCTTTGTAATCCTTGTGGACATAGGTGGTGGTGTGGTGGTGACCACTGGAGGGGTTGTTACTTTGTTTGTCGCTTTATCTGAGCTGTATGTGATCTGTGATGTAATTTTCTCTGGTCCAGGTGTCGTAGTACTCATAGAGATGTGTGTGCTCTCTGTTCTCACTGCAGTTAAGATGCTGATTGTAGAAGTTGGATATATCCTGCACCAAACGGCAGGCTGTTTGTTAGACTTTTTTCTATCCACCTCACACATAGCCTGCTTGGCCCAGATATCTTCTGGATCTGAACATATATGTTTATTCAACACAGTGGTGAACCTGTGGATAGAAAAAAAAACACAGACTTTTTAAAATTTTAACCTGTTGATCTGTCCTTTTGTTCATCTATGCTCTACAGCAATAATAGATAATCACAATGAAGGATAACCTGTGTGATATCAGTGACACAAACCAAGACCATTGTAGTAAAACGAGTGAGTTAAACTTACACTACAGCTTTGAGAGTACAAAGTGGTGGGATTTCAATTCTGTAATCTTTGATGTTTCTTAGTTGTATTCTGGTGTCTGAAATCTTTAAACAACAACTTACTACTGGTCCTTCATTCCCTATAAAAACACACACAAGCATTCCGGTTATAATACACAAACTTTTTTGAGGCACAATTTTAAATCTGTCTCTCACATCTCTTTTTCTATTTATCTTTAAATTTTTAACTTAACAAATAATGTTAATTACTAAAAAGCTTCAGAATTAAAATGATCAAAATGTACCTGCTGACACAACATCCATCACCACGAGAGAGCAAAGAAAGGCAGTTAGATAAATGAACTTCATCTTGTCCTCTTGCACACTTCTAATTATGAAACTTTACTGTGTTGAAGGGTCTATGTTGCAGGAGGTCTTTCAGCCCACAAAGTTCACCACCTTCTCTGATCACATTTCTTCGTCACCTAGGCCACAGACACCTCAGTCAGAGACAGGAAAAGATGAGTGAGCAGTGGAACACAGAAAGAAAGATAGTGATGCACTCAACCACACTGCGGAGAATAAGGGGTTACATCATTCACACGGATCATTCAGCATGACTGAATTTAATTCAAGTGGACTTCTGATAACCAGTCTTTGTTTAAAGTTTGTGATCTGAGCATAAACATTTTTGAATGGAGTGACGTTTCAGTTAAAATTCATTTAAAATAGTTTAAGGTTCAATAGGACTATTCCAAAAAAGAACTGTTGCAGTACCTTGCTACACTGGTAACAGGAGTTATGACCATGGTACTTTGATAAATACCACAATACTAAACGATCACCATTTCATATATTATCCCTATATCCTTGTCTATACCCATAGACAGTAAATTTCAATAATTTACTCTACTACATATTCACAAACTACTGTTTTAAAATATCAGTGGCCTCACTCATGTTACGTGCTTACAGAACTAACAAATGCACGCAAGATAGAGAAGGCTTTGAAGTGCAATGTAGGAGCAAAATTCTTTTACTTTCATGCAGCGAATGGAGCTTTGTGCACTTTGAAAGAATCAGAATAAAATGTGGTTCTGTTCTGTGTGTGTGTGGAAACTACAAAGTTCCTTAAAGGGACTGCATTCATGAAACCATAGTCGTTTAATTCACCCCAAATGGGATATTCCACGTTTCAGTGAGGCCTTAAAACAAAACCAGCTCCCACCCATCACTCACCTACAGTTAAAGAGACACATGAGATGCTGCTTTGATATGTCAGTTTTCTCTTCATGATATTCAGAATAAATAAACGCACATTATTCAATGAGATCATATATATATATATATATATATATATATATATATATATAAAATAAGTTAGTTTACTATGGTCTTATTTACTATACACTTTCTTTCTGTTATTATGTAAAATTAAATATGAGTAACTTTTTTAAATGCATAACCACATGCGCATTTCCTGTTTCGAAATCGCTCAAGAGCTACATGCCATATAATCCATGTATGTACATAATACTGGTGCAGATGAGAGCTGGTACACCACAGCAACATTACACTTTGTTAGTCGAGAGGAAGCAGTGACAGCTATGTTGCACTTTATAATGCACTCAAGAGGGCATCAATGCAAACTTCTTGTAAACTAAAGGAAAGCTACTGGGTATCACTTTACATCAGCCTAACTTGAGTCCCTGTAAAAAAGTCGATTCATATTTATTGTTACGCATAGAATGCTTGCTAATACTTTAAGTCCTGCCACTGAGCATGGGCAAATGGCAGAGTAGCCAGTTGGCCATGTGATCTCAACATGGCAGCAGACATGATGGAGCGACATTCCTTTTGTAGAACAACAACAACATCAAAAAATTCTAGTCCTCTGGTATGACTGGATATTAAAAATGTTTGTCAGAAGTTACTTATTGCACCTTAAAATGTTTAGTCTTTTCCAAATAAGCTATCTGCCGCACCTGACGTTCAAAAACATAGGCTACCATACAACATAATGTTTTATTTACTTTAAAAAAAAAAACACAAAATACAAGAGAGGCTGTTTATTGGATTAAAACAGGTTGTTTATTGGATTAATACAAGTAAACGTCATAATATGCGACTACGCATTACTTTACAGAGAGCTTACAAGCAATTAGTGAAGTCTTGCCTTGACCAAAGGTGGTGCAACCAAATTAAGCACTGACTTAGTAGCAAACATGTGAGAACTTACGCACAGCTGGTGCAACCCTACCCTGGTGAATAATCAGTCAGCAAAATCAGTGTGTTAACTCTGGAGAAGACATCCTCTACAGCCTCACTTCCATAACCACACTGCCATAAAGCTATAAATACTATCTGTCCAAAGCTTTCAAAGAACTAGGCTCAGTATTAAGGCTGCTTGATGCAAAAATAAGAGCTGGGGTATTTAGCTGGCTCCTTCTTTACACAAAATAAATTATTGGTGTTGTGAAAAGGGTCATTCATTATAGATGACAATGACATTGCTGTTGGTGTCTCTATGGTTACAGTAGAATGTCTTCGGTCCTGCTCTGTTGGTTTGGTTCTCATGATAACGAACTCTTTGTCATTATCTGTTGTTTCAGTTGTTTTTCTTCGTCTGTTCAAGTTCTGTATGTAATCCTGAACCCAGTTCTCCTTTGGAGAAGAACAAATGGTCTTTCTCTCCATAGTTATGAATCTGTAAATTTGTATATAAAATATTGTATGGAATTTAAAACATCAATTTCTTCAGAGACCAGTAAGAATAAACAATTAATTAATAGTAGAAATATAACATTGATAAATCCAAAATGTGTGATGGTGGCCAATTAAGCAGGAATTTGAAGAAAATGGGACATTGCTTTTATTTGATTTAAACAGAACTGAACTTACACAACAGCTCTGATGGAGCACAGAGATGTTTCTTGAACTCTGTAGTCCACAATTTCATGAAACACTGGTTTGTATTTTGCAAGTGTCAAGCAGCACTCTTCTGCAGAGGTCACAACTGTATGATAAAGAAAACACAAGACATATCAACGCAAGGCAATAAGTAAAAAAAAAAAAATAATAAAAAAAAAAAACATTGTTTTACACATGCCAATATAGGCCTACACATTGTATGTCAAAGATCCAACATATAATCACCAATATTTTTTTATTTAACATTTAGCCATATTTAAATAACTCAAACCATCCAGTCCGGGTATTTTGAACATCGTCTCTGACATAGATTTCATTGTTGTTGACACAGTTGTAGTTGAGATCCACTTTGTTTCACCTGCAGTGCTCTGTATCGTAGTACTCATAAAGGACAGTTTACTTGTTATGTTAGCCGCTGTGGTTATCTTTCTTCTTTCCACATCCATCATTGCTTTTTTAGCCCATTCATTTTCTGGATCTGAACATATGATTTTATTTGTTATGATCTGGAATCTGTAAGTGGGAAAAACTAATTAGGGAAGGCTGGGGTTAACTGTCAAACTCTCACTCCAGTGAATATTTTCGTGGTTTATTTTTCAAGTCAATTTCTGCATAAGAATGTACCTTTAAGTCTTGACTTCAAAAAAGCTATTGCCCAGAAACAAATAATAAAAATATATGCCAGTGTATGCAAACGTTGTTTTATTGTCTTCACTTGTTTACCCAGATATTAAAAAAAATAATGATTTTGAATTATTCATTTGGAGGACAGAATTCACAAAATTATCCTTATGACTGTCATAAATTATATTCTCATTATATTATATTATATTCTCTTTACAATACAACCTACTGTATATTTTTATACGCTTCATATACTTTTTTTATTGTATGTGTATTCCATATTGTGTGTATTGTTTACTGTGCATCATATATAATTATTGTGTTGTGTAAATATGTGTAGATTAGATACGTAAATTGTGTTGTGTTAATCTGATGTTTACTGTAAATTGATATATGTCTCATCACTGTCACGACTGCTATGTTGTTCGGAACAGCACACAAGGCTTTCACCCACTGCTGCACTTGTGCATATGATCGTGTGACAGTAACTTGATTTGATTTGATTTAGGAAGGTTCTGAATTAGGTGTTCAAAAACTATAAAACGCACTGCTAGAGAAAACTTACATTTGTGTAATTTGACTTTTGACTCAGAATCTTATAGTTACTATAGCTCTTGTGAAAACTTTCCTGTGTGAAAACTAGCTCTGGTCTCCCATACATCTTTTCTTTTACCTGATTATTGTTATTTATTTATTTTAATGATTATATTTGGTATTATGGCTTTCATCGTTAAATTATGTATATATTTATTAATACATCTGTTTAGCAACTGAACTCTGCAAAAACTATGATTGTTGTGAATTTTATTCAATAATTAAAACGTTACATTGTGACATTATGATATTGTAAACATACTGTATAGCTCTAAATGAGCACAGTGGTGTTTCTTGAACTCTGTAGTCCACAATTTCATGAAACACTGCTTTGTTTTCTGTTACTGTCAAGCAGCACTCTTTTGCAGATGTAACAACTGTGTGAAAAATAAAACATAATAATAATAATAATAATAATAATAATATTAAACAACAACATTGTTTTACACTTGTAAATCTAAGGCCTACACATTTTATGTCAAAGACCAAACATATTATCACCAATATTGTTTTTTTTTAAATTCCACATTAAGACTAAATAAACTGTCACCTTTATAGTCCTTGGACATTTCTTTCTCTCTGTATATAGGTGACAGAGTGGTGACCACTGGAGGGGTTGTTAATTTGTTTGTCACTTTATCTGAGCTGTATGTGATCTGTGATGTAATTTTCTCAGGTCCAGGTGTCGTAGTACTCATAGAGATGTGTGTGCTCTCTGTTCTCACTGCAGTTAAGATGCTGATTGTAGAAGTTGGATATATCCTGCACCAAACGGCAGGCTGTTTGTTAGACTTTTTTCTATCCACCTCACACATAGCCTGCTTGGCCCAGATATCTTCTGGATCTGAACATATATGTTTATTCAACACAGTGGTGAACCTGTGGATAGAAAAAAAAAATGCACAGACATTTTACAATTTTAACCTGTTGATCTGTCCTTTTGTTCATCTATGCTCTACAGCAATAATAGATAATCACAATGAAGGATAACCTGTGTGATATCAGTGACACAAACCAAGACCATTGTAGTAAAACGAGTGAGTTAAACTTACACTACAGCTTTGAGAGGACAAAGTGGTGGGATTTGAATTCTGTAATCTTTGATGTTTCTTAGTTGTATTCTGGTGTCTGAAATCTTTAAACAACAACTTACTTCTGGTGGATCATTCCCTATAAAAAACACACAAAAGCATTCCGTTATAATACACAAACTTTTTTGAGGCACAATCTTAAATCTGTCTCTCACATCTCTCTTTCTCATTATCTTTACAATTTTAACTTAACCCATTATGTTAATAACTAAAAAGCTTCAGAATTAAAATGATCAAAATGTACCTGCTGACACAACACCCATCACCACGAGAGAGCAAAGAAAGGCAGTTAGATAAATGAACTTCATCTTGTCCTCTTGCACACTTCTAATTATGAAACTTTACTGTGTTGAAGGGTCTATGTTGCAGGAGGTCTTTCAGCCCACAAACCTCACCTACCTCTCTGATCACTTTTCTGCACCTATACAGACACTTCAGTCAGAGACAAGAAAAGATGAGTGACTAGTGGAAGACAGAGAGAAAAAAAATTAACTCAATGTAACATCTAGATGTGTTTTTGTTCATGGTTTGTTTATGTCCTTTATTTTGAAATGTTTGTTGAAGTTCCTTGCCATGTTTTGTTCCTGTTTCCTTGTCATGTGATCCCCCTGTTTCCCTCCATATTCATGTGTCTTGTTTTCATTGGTTCATTGTTTGATTACTTTGTTATTAGTTCTATTTTGTCAATGGTTTATGGTTATTAGTCCTGTTATCTTGTTATCTTGCATCATGCAGCTTCGTTTTAATTATTTCTGTTTCCCTCCCCATGTCCCCTCCCTCGTCCAGGTAGACGGGGATGACCTGCCGGCAGATGGCGCGGAAGGTGCGCCCCTCCCTAATGATCTGGGGGGGGGGGGGGGGGGGTGTATGTCAGGCCGGGGGCTCCCCAGCCTGAAAGAACGAGGGAGGAATGTGGCAGGGCGGATGGCGGGACTGGGTCGTGATGATACACTCCCAGTCCCATATCAGGCTAATCAAGCCTCCGAGAGGAATAAAGGCCGATGGCGGACGGTGGTGCGACGAGAGAGAGATAATTTACGGACATGTCCTTCATCATGTGTTTGTGTCCTTTGTTTTAAGTTCATTATTAAAACCTTATTTATATTGTCAAGCCGGTTCTCGCCTCCTCCTCTCCCTTGAACTACATTACAAAGGCATTAGCAGGCAATTTACAATATAACTACATTCAAGGTTATACACAAGTGTCATAAATTTAGCAAATTAAGGGAGTGTGGTAAGTTTGAAGTTTTCTTGTAAGTTGTTCCACGTTTGGGAGGCATTAACCTGTTGATATGCAATCCCACACAAGTGGTAGTGACATCACTCTGCTTACATTTAATATATAATTTATCATCTATAAATGTAATTATTGTTAACAAATTATACATCTTTCAAAGGTCTAAGGGTTCAACATTGATATCTGATCTCTGTTTCACGATAGCAATGCTCCATAAACAGCAATTTAGTTATTTGTGCTAGGATTACAAATGAAAATATGAAATATCAAAACGGGACTTCATACCTTTGTAATGAAAACGCGATCGCCAAACTTGGGTCAATTGTCCATGACAAGCGTTCAGAGAAAAACATCCAATAGCACTTTTTGTCCATAAAAGTGATATATCTGAGAAATATTGATATTTTCTCCATTGTTTAATGAGATCTCGCCTGAAACAATTTCCCTTCATCATCGTTCTTCAACAAACTATGCATTCTGAGCAGCATTCATGTTATAAAACTGTATATTATCTTATATATTAGAGTATCGTAAACAAAATGAGCCTGTCTACAAAGTCTATTATTAAAAATGGGGTGTAGTTTTATTCATAATTGTCAAGCAGTGCTGTCAGATTTTGTGTCGTCTTGAAGGGAGGAGCCTTAATTTTACACTGTACGCTTCCAGCGATTTTAAAGAGACAAAAGCTTGCAGGAACCTCATTTTTATTAGATCATCTTAGATCAACATAACATCTTGAGATTTGTTTAGACTTTGAGAACATTTTATTTCTGGGATGTCTTAGTACTTTTATTGTTATTTTTTTGTTCAGCACAAAATATTTAAATTACTATAAACTTCATCTTCTCAAACTTTAATAAAATATCAACATATATTAATTCTGAAACTTGGAAAATAAAGCCCAAATTGTCTTCTTTCAAAAGATACTACAACTGTGTCCATACTCCAAAGGGTCCAGGAAATACAACCATTTAAGTTCTTGTATGTCATTTTCATGGTTTGTCCTCAAAAAGGGGGTGCAAATCAACTACAACTTAAAACCTTTTTACCATCTCAGACCCAATTTCTACCTGGTATTAAGATGCATCTTGGATGATCCGATCATATGTGGTCATGTGAGACAAACCACTGTTTACACCTGGTCACTTAAATGCATCTCCTGTGACCACTTCCAGATTTGGAGGGGAGAATCTCTGTTTCAATACAACACATCAGTCACTATGTCAGTGTGTTTCTACATGATAACAAAATGCAACAAAGTCAGAAAAGACAAAGAAAGAAAAAAACAGTGTTCTCCCAGATGCGGTTTATATTTAATGTAAGCTCAAACACAGAAGGTCCAGCAGAATTATTTGGTATTTTAGTGTATTGCCTGTATTAAAGGAGCTTCAGAGGTTCTTGCTTGTCATCTGTGTTGATATCAGACACACTAAAGAAGATCCATGAAGTTCTCTTGATTTGTATCCGCCTTTTTAAATTTTCCAATTGGATGGTTAATTCCTTTTAAAGCCTCTCGTAATGGCAAAGTTTAACTCTTGTTTTAATGCAGCGGTTGATTGACAGGGGTGGTGTTTCACTGCTGCTGGGATGTATACAGGATGGATTGGTGTTAAAACCTCAAATGTAATGCGTCACATGCGTTTAAGACCCTGTTTAGACCTGTATTTAGGGCTGACCACATACGATCAGATCACCCGAAACACATCTTAATACCAGGTGGAAACGGGGTCTCAGCTCTAACAAAGTGAATGGCAAATTGTATAATGTCCTTTGAGCAAAGTGTAATGTTAATTTACAGAGGTAATTTATTTTGGTAAAATCTTTAAATCTTTATTAATTTCCTGTAGAAGAAAGAAAGCCATACTCATCTGTGATGGCACGTGGGTGAGTGAATTATGAGTGAATTTTATTTTTGGGTGAACTATCCCTTTAAAAAAAAAAAACAGCTCTCGTCACTCTGAACAAATAAATGTAAATTATTTAATGTGATTATACCCAAACAATACGTTTAACATTTATACGTTTGTTTACGACAGTCTTATTTATTATGATGGCCCTTTCTGTTAACATGTAAAAGTAAATATGAAGCACAAAATGAATAACCACATGCGCATTTCCTGTTTCGAAATCACACAAGACATAAACGCCATATTATGTCCTCTGAGCCATTTGTAGATAGTCTTTATGCAGAGGAGAGATGGTACACCACACCACATCACACTCTGTTAGTTGAGAGGAAGTAGTGACAGCTACTGTAATCTGCACCTTATGATGCACTCAAATGTGCATCAATGCAAACTTATAGTAAAACAAAGCGCTACAGGGCAAAGTGCACATATCGGACCTGTCACTATTCTCAGACCAGAATTACTGTACATTATCCCAGCTTGAGTCACTGGAACATTTCACAGTTGATTTATAATTATAGTTATGATTTGAATGTATGCAAATACTTAAAGTCGTCCCACTGAGCAGGGGCAACTGGGAAAAAGTGAGTAGACTGCTGGACATGTGATCTTAACATTGCAGCATACATGATGGAGTGAACTGCATTATATAGAACACAATAGATTTGTCTAGTCCTCTGGCATGAATGGAGTTTTAAATGTTTTTGTTAAAAGTACAATACATTTCTTTAGGTATACATTTTTTTTAACACCTTTAATTTTCAGTCTGTACCAAATATGCTCCCTGCAACTCCTGTCATACAAAAAAACATAAAGTTGGCTATCATGCAACCTAATATGAATAAGATTATGTGTTACTTGTACAATGTTTATTTACTCAAAATGCAAGTGTGATCACGCAAAACAATATGATTAGTGAAATAAATTAAGTCAGCAAAATTGTTGCGCTGATTCTGGAGAAAACATCCACTCCAGCCTCATTACCATAACTATACTGATTTTATTGCACTTAGAGAAGTTTTTAAGTGATATTGGTAATATTAGCATAATGCCATAAAGTTATACTTTGTTGCTGAACAATTTCAAACAGCTAGACTCTTTTTAAGGCTGCTTTAAACACAAGTAAGAGCTGTATTTAGCTTAGCTTGGTGTTGTTGCACATAGCAAGCAATTATAAAGTAAAAATACAGTATTAAACAGTATTAAACATATACAATGTTATTGTCCATGCCACCAGTGTATGATGGTGAGGTTTTATTTAGTTCACTTGTTTAACCAGACATTACAAGGATATGATGATACTGAATTATTAATTGGAGGACAGAATTCACAAAAAGTTTAGGAGGGTATTGAACTAGTTACAAAAAAAAAAAGAATTACAAAAATACAAATTTATATGGATATAGCTTTTTGACAACCTTTAACCTGATTTTTATCATTTTCTTGTTAGTATCATTAAATACTATAATTATTGTCTATCTTAAGGTTATCTTAACATATGGTTTTATTATATGGTCTGGAATCTGTAAGTGTATTTTTCAGGGTAGGTTAAATTTTGAAGTAATTAAGTGAATGTACCGTAAGCTATGAAACATTTACACTGTTGTTGCCCAGGACAAAATACATGCCAGTGTAGTTTTACTTTGTCTACTTGTTCACCCAGATAGCCTTTTACAACATCATAATTATATTGAATTTTTAGTGTAGAGGACAGAATTCACTAAAATCATAAACCTTTTAGGAAGGTTTTGAACTAGCTGTTAATAAATCAACAAAAGCACTATAGAGAAAACACTAATTTTTGTTATTGATAAAGATCTGAAGATCTTAGAGTTACTGAGATATGAGCTTTTGTGACAACTAGCGCAAGTCTCCAATTTATTTATTTTTTGTTATTTATTTTTTTCTGATTATATATGTTATTTTGGCTTCATCATTCTATTATGTATCCATTCATGAATAAATCTGTTTTTATCAGTTACACAGAACTATGAGGCTTGTGTAACTTAAATCTGTATATTGTGACATTATGACATTTTAAACTTACACTACAGCTTTGATAGCACAAAACATTGTATCTTGAATATCCATCCATCCATCGACAACCGCTTATCCTGTGTACAGGGGGGCTAACATTGGTTGAAAGGCGGGGTACACCCTGGACTGGTCGCCAGTCCATCGCAGGGCCACACATAGACAAACAACCACTCACACTCACATCCACACCTAGGGCAATTTTTTTTGGAGACATCAATTAACCTAACCTGCATGTCTTTGGATGGTGGGAGGAAGCCGGAGCACCCGGAGAGAACCCACGCAGACACGGGGAGAACATGCAAACTCCACACAGAAAGGCCGGGGCAACCGGGGTTTGAACCCACGACCTTCTTGCTGTGAGGCGTATCTTGAATATAATAATCCAAAATGTTATTAATTGGTATTCTTGTGTCCTTCACAACATCACAGCAGTTTGGCAAATATCCATCCATTTTTGGAGAAGCAAATCATTAATGTTATTCAGTTGAGTTACTATTACATTCACAATATAATAACTGTACAATAATTTTTCATGAAGCTACAATTTCAGCTCAACTTTTCAGTCAAATTACCTCTAATTAAAACAGCCCACAGTTCTATTTTTTTGAAGGGAAATAGAATTAAAATGATCAAAACTAACTAAATGATTAAAACCAAAGTTGACCGTAAAGCGGGTTAAGAGAAAGGAGGCGAGAACCGGCTTGACAATATATAAATAATATTTTTAATATAAACTGAACCAAAACACACAAACATAAACACACAGTGCAGCTGCCTGTGATTCTCTCTCTCTCGAACCATCATCACCGGCCTCCCTTATCCCTCGTGCGCACCCATCAGGCTGATTGGGGACCAGGCGTGTGTTGTTCCAGCCCGGCCCCACCCTCCTCCGCTCTACAACAGCCATCCAATTTACGGAGAAAGGGCAATGAAAAGAGTGAACTTAATCTTTTAAGTAATTATGCAAGTTTCTACTGGGTTAATCTGCTAGGTTATATGATGAGGAAGGTCTTTCACAACCACATCAGCAATTTGGGTTGAGTAAGTGCTGTATTCATGGTTAGGATCTACTTATCATGATTTCCCTTAACACCACATACTTTGTCACAATATACATTTTTATGTATTTGTTAGTTAAAAATCACATATGATTTTTAAGTTTTACTCACTATTTGTCTGTTAATGTGTGAAAAAAATTCAATATTTTGAATAAGAATAATTCCCATAATAAAAATACATTAACCTACATTAAATGCATTCGTCAGGTGTTGGTTGCAATGTAAATTTGAGAAAACATGCAACCACACTTCCAAATGCTTCTTGTATTTGACATATTGTTTTCAGTGGACAGGATACAAAAGTTTTGAAGGCAGAGTTTATATTGCACAGTAAAGATTTTGCCCTGTGTCTCCTTAAAAGGTAAACAGTTTTTTGGATTTTTTTCTATCCAGTGGTAAAATGCTAAGTGAGAACGCTCCAGCTTCAGTGTAATTGTAACCACCTGGCTAGTGGCTATGTGTGTGTGCAATTCCTCAACCCTTCCCCTCTCTTCTGAAAACACTCTAACCAAAAATCTAACCAAATTATTAGCAGTAAGCTGATTTAGAATAAAAATAATATATAAATAATAATAATTAGAGGGAACAATAAATTAGGAACAATTTACTACAGTTGCATAATTCATATATAATCACATACTCTATAACTGGTAACTGTAATCTGATTACAAGTATTTCAATTTGGTGTTTGTCTATTTAGTGGAACATCAATAGAAAAATATCTTTCTGAGGATGCTGGCTGACTATGGAAGCATTGCTGGTTCTGTGTTTCTGTGTGTTCTGTGCTGCTAGTCTTGCCAAATTTGGTTTTACAAACATTGTTCTGCCACAAACCCACTCCACTGATTAAGACAATGTTACTGCATCAGGCTGAATGGACCAATCCATAAAAATGAGCATTGTTTAGTGCCACAAAGAAATTAGCATTTTTACATGCATATTCTTACAGTATTCTTGACAATAAGATCATGTAAATGCCTTAAACTTTATTCATTTATCAGGATATATCACTTAGGATTAAAGCATCTACTTAATGGACTATACAGTATGTAAATGTAAGGTCATTAATGGTTTGAACAAAACCAATCAGCAAGCGTACATTTTTATCAGTTATCGCGATTTCGCATTGCACGTAAACACCTTAAATCACCTTATCCAGTGCACGCAAATGTTTTGAGCATGAATGTTTACAGTTTGACATCAAAAGCAGAGAATAATCCAATGATTTCAAATCTCTTGTAAATGTGGGTTTCTTACATGGTCTGTTCTGTTCTGAATAAGCTTACTTTTTATATTTATCAGCATACATGGTGTTCATGTAAACATACACAGTAGTTTACTTTAGCCTACAAGCTTAGCATAACATGGTGGTCCCATAGACATTCTTGGTACACTGGCAAGAAGACAAGATGCTTTTTTTAATAGATGTCTATGGAGATGCTTCAGTGTGCTGAATAAACTGCACTTGTGAGGAAACCAGCCAATCTTCAACATGTTTTATACTAAACAATCCTTTTGGAATTAACTTTGTGTGGAGTTTACTATGGTAAAATTGCTGTCATATAAGAGAACTCATGAACAGTTTTGTAACAGTTAGGAGTCAGTTAAGTGCTCTCCCCAGTAAATAATACAATCTCTGACAACACCATGCTAAAATATTCTGAAAGAGTTTCCTGTAGTACTATTCAGCGGCAGAGCTGCCTTTCTACTAAATCTACAGCGTGAAACAAATAGTGCTTCAAGTGATTAACAAATTACTCTTATGATCTGTTTTTTTTTTTTTAAATCTACAGCACAAGCTGTGTACTCCTGAGACTTAATTCAGACAGCACAGGCAGTTACAGACTGGTTGTTTGATGTTTCTAATTGATGACATTTTCTGTTTGTGTATAATTTTTATTTTATAATTAGGAGGACCACTTATCTGCATTATATATACTTCTGGTTATATCTGCTTTTTTTAAAATCTGAAATTACATCATTTTGCAAAAGACTGCCCCTTAATGCAATAAAAATGTTGTTTCTTATTTCCAGGTCAAATTACCTAAAAATGGTTTACTTATAGCTATACTATAAGTAAACCATGCGTACTATGCCAACTATGCCTCTGGGACATGGGCATTTTAACATTTAAAAAATTACACATATAAGTATAAGAAGCTTAGAAGTGTCACTTCTCGTTCTTCTATCTGCTTCTACCTGGTCCATCTACAGTATTTACCCATTACTTACCCTGTAAGTTGATGCTTTGATGTCTTTCCTGAGTTAATGTGCCGGACACATCATTAGCTTGTTTGCTTCTTCTATATCTATTTCTCAGAACCGGGCTGGCCGAGAAACTGTGCTGAACAGGTGGTAATAAGCTGCCGAGTTATGCAGAATGGGCTGTTTGAAGAGGGCTGTAAAACGATGCTGCAATATGCTGAAGGGGGCTGCGATATGTAGAAAAGGACAGTGACAATAATACAAAATAAAAAAAATACTGACTGCAGAACCTGATAACTAAACAATTAATTTATGCACTGTATTGTAATCCAGCAATCAACAACAATAAATAATATCTGCATTATCAATCTATGCAAGATCACTGTCATATCATGTCCAATATAAACTTACTTGATGGCAAAGATGGTCTTTAAGCCCAAGAAATCAAGGAGCCTGGTGATCCAAAAAGGGAAAACAACGGGAAGGTTCAAGCTACTTGTTCAAGGGGACGTGATCCCTAACATCCAGGGGAACCCAACTAGATGCCTTGGAAAGTGGTATGATGATTCACTGTCAGACAAGAACAGCATCACTAGCACCAGAAAACAAGTTGAAGAGTGGTTGAAGAAGATTGATAAGTATGGCCTGCCTGGGAAATACAAGTGCTGGATCTACCAGCATGGCCTGCTCCTGAGACTCATGTGGCTTCTCACCATATATGAGGTGCTCCTATCAACTGTAGAAATAATGGAGAGGAAGGTCAACAAGCACCTTGGAAGATGGTTGGGAATACCCCTGAGTTTTACATCCTTGGGGCTCTACATAAGGTCGGGCCAGCTCCAGATTCCCCTGTCATCAGCGGTGGAGGAGTTTAAAGTAGCCAAGTGTAGATTATCCCTGATTTAAAGGGACTCTCAAGACAAACTCACCAGGGAAGCTGGAGTTAGAACAAGATCTGGCCGTAAGTGGGCCGCCAGCACTGCAATTAACCAGGCAGAATGTTCTCTCAGGACCAAAGACATCAGGGAAAACAGGGTCTAGGAATAGCACGTTTCCAGCAGTGGTCAAAGTCTACCCCTAGGGAGAAGAGAACTAGGATCCAGGATGAAGTTCGAAACCTTGAGGAAGAAGGGAGAAGAGCACAATCCATCGAGCTCGCAACTCATGGCGCCTGGACGAGGTGGAACCTCCCGAAGAGAACAATCACATGGAGCGAACTGTGGCAGCTGGAGCCCTTCCGTATATCCTTTCTGCTCCGAGCAGTGTATGACACCATACCAACCCCAGTCAATTTGCACAGATGGGGGATGAGGGAGTGATGAGGGAGACCCACTGTGCGAGCTGTGTGGTGTAAAAGGAACGATGGTGTACATTCTGTCAGGGTGTAAGATCGCATTGACACAGGGGAGATACAGGTGGTGCCATGACAGGGTGTTGACGGAGCTTGCAGACATGATGGAGCAAGAAAGGAGGAAGAAACAACCAGTCAAAGCAAGACCACTGTTGAGCACAATCGCCTTTTTGAAAGAGGGCCAAAGACCTGTCGTCCACAGCCAAGCCAGGCAGAATCTTCTGCAGAAGGCCCAAGGATGGGAAATGGAGGTTGACCTCGGGAGGAAACTCCACTTCCCCGAGGCGGTACTGGCCATAACTCTAAGGCCCGACAGGGAGGAGGGCTGTGAGGAAGCTGCAGAGAGGAAAAAAGCCAAATACCAGCCACTTGTCCAAGACTGCCGGGACAAGGGGTGGACAACATGGCTGATGATGGTGGAGGTCGGGTGTCGAGGGTTCCCAGCCCAATCTGTGTGGAACTTATTGACTAAGGTTAGACTGAGAAGCCACTCGAGGAACGCAGCAGTTCATAGGTTGGGAGAAGCGTCAGTGAGAGCCTGCTGGCTCTGGCACAAGAGAGAGGACACAAGCTGGAAGCCTGGAAGAGAGGGGCAGTGACCTGGCCAGTAGGGTACTGTAGGGTGTTGTGGTTAAGGGTCGAAACACCCAGAGAAGGTTGGGGACCACCTGATGACCTCTTTTCCAGGCCAAGGCTTCATCCATTAGAAATGGGTGCATGTTAGCATCATAGATGTATTGTACAACCTACATAACAACAGTTCGGGTAGAACAAGGTGATACAAACATCTTTAATCCGTTGGATTGGTTATCTTATCTTTGAAAACTCTTGATAGCAATCTTTCTCTCTAGAAAAAAAACTTGTCCTCAACTAGCTGTTGGCAACTTGGTTGTTTTAATTGTAGGTGGCCTCTCTCCTTTACCCTCTTCTGATGCTCTCTGTTCTGAATTCCTTTATTCTTTGTGTGCACCTTCAACATTGCCTATTTGTCCAGTCTCTGTTAGGATCAGAACAGATACTTCTCCAAGATACCGCATCTGAACCCTGAAAATGGAGGAATGGTTTTCATTACTGCTCATTGTTTGCTTATTTGTTTTCTTAGGAATGTTTTTTTCAACCCCTGGAGTCGCAAGTTCGAATCCAGAGTGTGACTCCAGTCAGGTCTCCTAAGCAACCAAATTGGCCTGGTTGCTAGGGAGAGTAGAGACACGTGGGGTAACCTCATCCTGGTCACTATAATGTGGTTCCCTCTCGGTGGGGCGCATGGTTAGTTGTGCATGGATGCCTTAGAATGGCATGAAGCCTTCACACGCGCTATGTCTCTGTGGTAACGCGCTCAACAAGCCACGTGATAAGATGCACGGATTGATGGTCTGACTCGCGGAGGCAACTGAGATTCGTCCCCGGCCACTTGGACTGAGTCGAGTCACTACGCCACCACGAGGACTTAAAGCACATTGGGAATTGGGCATTCCAAATTGGGGAGAAAAAGGGAAGAAAATAAAAAAAAAGAGAGAGAGAAAAAAAAGAAAAGGTTTTCTCCACTAGCTGGTCTTTATCATATGTTGTGTTTTGGTTGGTTTCCATGCTTGTCCAAGGTAGTCTTTTTAGCAGGGTTGTGTCTCTTTTCTGCATATACAGTAATTATAATTTCATACTACAGAGATTTGTAGTAGGTGTGACTAAGATTGCAATTTCTATGCATATAGAGTATAGCAAATTCAAGTCAAGAGGTGGTATACAGTGGCGTAGCAGCCATTATAAAAGTGTGGGGGGGGAGACAAAAGCTGTATGGCGATGTGACCCAAAGCAAAGGTGATGTTCATAATAATAAATTCTAGATAGAATAGCAATTGCCATTTTACAGCACCCTAGTGGCAATTTTGGGAACATGCCATAATAGCTTACAGCAACCAATTTTTGTGAAATCATACTCAAAATAAAAAAATACTGCAGGAAAGTCCCAAAAACTTGGGACTTTCAGACCACTGTGGACATCTATAATTTGTTTTATGAAATAAAGATATTTTATGATATTTACAATATTTCAGTTACACTACACTTGAACAATAACTTTTATCTTACTTCTTAAAAGTTGGACCAAAAAAAAAAAGTGTTCAATGAGTATACAGATTACATCTACAGTAATTTTATACAACAGACATTTTATAAAAATATATCAATAAAACCTAAATCAATGTATTTACTAGGTTTTAATATTATCAAAATTGAAGTGAGATTTTTAATCAAAACTTCCAAACTGAAATTGATAAAGTGTGATAAGATATTCGGCGCAAATTACCCTATCACTCGCTTATTACATGGCTACCTACCAAATAAATCAATAATTTGACACAAAATATTGATTTAAAAAGGAGATTATTGATTTAAAAACGATTGTATTGCCTCCGCTAAAGAAAATAGTCCGTTCCGTCGGAATAGAATGTCGTCCCATTGACAGATCAATTACAAATTACAATCCACATTACAGACAGTGGTTGATCCACGAAATTAGTATTTTGGTAATTTGTTTTTGTATTTCTGTCGGTAATGTTTTGCCCCTGGTCTTCAAATAGTGCTAACAACTTGTGCAACATATCCATGTTCTTGGAAGAAAATTAGAATTCTTGTTCAATCAAATTATTTAACCTGATCTAATCTAATATAAATAACACTAATAAATAAATAAAACACAAATAAATAAATAACATTTTGTTATTGTCGGAAGATTTTGTAGACAAAAAACAATGCCTTCACAAAATTAGAAGAAGACAAAGTGAGAAAGAGCAAAGACAGGTTAAAGCCCATTCAACATTGCAAAAATTGAATCAAAGTTCTAGAAAGCCAGCGAGTAAATTATTATGTATAGAATATTTAGCAGACATTTTTTCACACTTTAACTCCTGTGAATATATTTCCCATTATAATCAATTGCCTTAGTTGATACTAGTATATGTATAACATAGGGCCTACATCATATTTATAATATTTTAATGAGACCATATTAACATTATACATAATAAAAAGATCATATACAAATTATCTAAATGAGTTCTAATCTAAATGAATAGTACCAGTATAGTAGGTTACAAGGGGGCTAAAGGCACACCCTAAGAAACATTTGCTTTTCACTACTCCCATAGTGTATGATTGCAGAAAAATATATGTTTGAAAATTGATGGAGCAACAGATTTTGTGTGAAAATAAATCATAAAGGTGGTTTGTTAGTTTAAAAATCGTATTAATGTATGAGGTGGCAAGGAGGTACACATGCACAGGGTAAAACCAGCACGGTACAAAAGACACACAGTAATGATACAAATACTTTAGCTAAATTAATATGCTTTTAATAATGCCTAAGTTGATATTTGTTCAAAACAATCACTTTAGCAAAGTTTATAAATTTTTTTGGGTTATTTTGATAATGTTTGTTCAATAAATATACTGTCATCAAAATTTTCATTTTAAAAATACAGACACAAGATTCTTGAGATATTTGTATTTAAATTGCTACATAAGTCTAAAACATTAAAAAAAAAAAAAAAACATAAAATATTAGATCAAATTAGCACAGAATCAACTTTGCCGCGATCAAGTCAACTGAATCAGCCAAATTTCCAAGTCCATCATCAAAAGCGTTTATGAAGAAAAGTGCTGAGCTGAATTTGTGCCATCGAGTGGTCTAAAAGAGAATTAAGTCAAATGCGCATTTTACCCCGGTGTGACTTTAGAACTGTTGTAACCTACTGTATATCATTTCAATTTATACTGTAACTGTATAATATTTAAATTAAATGTCTAATACTTCCATTTAAGATGAGGCAGCTCAGAGAGTGAGGGAGGGCCCACTGAGCATCAGCCAAATCAGACAGTTAAACTGGCTGACAGTAAATACATATGCTAGAGTGTGATAAGAAATACAGGCATTTAATTATTTAATTGGAAGAGTAATTATAACAACATAAATTGATTTAGCACTAAATCATAATTGTAATCTTATTGCCCATGATTATAAATGAGTTGTTATTAATTCTTTATATTAAGATGATACTGCCTCAGTCAAACTCCTTATAGTGCCCCCTTTTTTGGTTTAAGTCACTGCCCCTCAAAATGTCTGTGCACGGCCCTGCACTCGGCACAATCCGGCGCGACCATACGGAGGTCCATACGGGTTCTGTTGCCTTACAAGTCTTACTGCATTAAAGTAGGTTAAATCATAACAAAGAAACTTTACATGTGATTCATGTCATTGCGACATACTGTAACACATTATACTTACAGTGTGTGTTTGAAAAAAGGATGTAATCGTCCTCTGCTTTTGCTGCTTTGCAAACAGCAAAGTGACTAAATGAACGAAAATTCGCAAGAGCAACAAGAGATTTGAAGCTCATGGCAGACACGCCCAAGAGATGATTCGCGCTGTGATTGGCTGAATGTTAGTTCACTCAAGTCTGAATAACAAATCAGAGATTACACGGGCGGAAATATTGGCGCTGGGTAAAAAAAAAAATGCGGGGGACAGAATCGCCTGTTTCTAAAAGTGCGGGGGGACGTGTCCACCCCCGGTTGCTACGCCCCTGGTGGTATATAATATCTTTTAACTATGATTAATCAGCAGGCCACACTTGTCCTCCTATAGAGGGCTGTAGTAGTTTGCTTACACAACTGATGCTATGGTACACATCTGTTTAGTTTGAATTCTGTAGTCCAATTCTTTGTTCAAAGGCCGTCTGTGTATTCAAGTCTTAAACAACAGCTTACTGGAGGTTCATCAGCGGTACATGAAAAAACACATACAAATTACTCCATATTTCTTTTTATTTATTTGGATTATTCAAAAATTCATTCCTAAATCTGTTTTCTTTTTTATTCTTTCATGAGGAAAGAGGTACATAAAAACACTCCACAATCAGAGCTGCAGAGATAAAGCCTCAAACCCACATTTGCACAAGCTTTAACTTTACTCATTAAAAAACACTTATAAAAAACATCTCACCAACAATCACTTTGAAAGATCCCAGAATGACCCATAAAACACAATTGGTGAGAATAAGCATTTCCTTGATCAAGTAGAGTGGAGAAAATGTGCTGACTGAACTTGGATGATGGTATTAATAGAAGAGGAAACCACAGTTCTGCCTACCGTCTACACACAGCACTTCTATTGGTAGTAGCATTGGTGGCCAATGGAAGACATGACTTGAACTAGGTTTTAGTTGTTGATTTATTAGCCTATAGGTTGGAATAAAGGTTGTGAAAATACATATAAATTGGTCCTACTGACCAATGGAAAAAGATCCCTTGCTCAGTTCGTAATTGTCCAATGAAGGTTTGGTAGGAAGGTACATAATAGTGGCTAAGGCTCAGGATTGGTAACCAGAAGGTTGCTGGTTTGATCCTCACAAAGAGCCAGCCACAAGCCATCAGCACTATGCTCCTGAGCGAGGTTGCCCCAGGGAAATTTTCCCTATGAAAAAGTGAATGGTGACATTCCTCTATTGCAACATGTAAAAAAGTTGTATAAACAGGTAGCACATCGCTTGCACATCCCTGAAAATAATGATAGCACTAATTATGGTTATTGTTAAGAGAAACTTTTTTTTTTTTTTTTTTTGGAAACACACCAAATCACTGAACTATGCTGGTAACAATGGAACTTGCGACCATAGTTGGCTAAAGAAGCTTTTGGGAAACAAACCCCCGAATGACTTCTTTCTTCTGTGAAACTCAGATGGAGATTTTATGCAGATTAACAGTTGCAGTTACCAATCACTTTCATTGTATGAAAAAGGTGCAATGAAAGTGTTTGGTGACTGAGGCTGTTTGTCCCTAACATTTGACAAAAAAAAAAATCTCCTTTTGTCTTTCACAGAACGTACTGAGTGTAATCAAACATGTTAATAATAGTTTTCTTCTTGGTAATTGAAACCTGTATATAAGTACTTTATTTAGAATTTTTGTCCGTGCATGAGTCGACAAGTGGACAGTCAGTAAGAGAGGAAAATGAGACCTGCAAATGTGGAAACAGCTCTTCCCACAATAAACCACAGGTTGACTTTCACAACCATTCTAAACCAACAGCAACCTTGACATGTGAAAGTGATCCTTGGCTTATCTACCGCTCACTGTACTTTCTGTCACCGACAGCACATTAAGCATAATATTGTCAGGCATATATACTATATACAGTACATGCTTATACAGCTTTTAAAAGGACATTATGAATGCATAGTCTTTAAATAGAATATATTTGTTGTGACATATAATATACTTTGCCAAGGGAGAATGTTGAAGCACATGTCTTGGAAAGAACATGAGGGGAAACACAACATAGGGGAAAACCCTGCATGCCGGTCCTAGCTCTGTATTAGCATGTTCTTCCTCCTAAATTGTGGTCTACAACAATCACGCAGTTGCAGATTCTTTGCATCGCCACCATTTAACCTACATATTGAGCTCTCACAGTGAGGTTTGCTCTCCCACACCTAATACACTACACGTATGGAAAGAGAGAGCTTTGTGATTGCAACTTTCCTTCATTGATCATTAATTAGGTAGTCTTAAAATGATGCCACAACATCGTGTGTTATGAAGAATGTCACTTAACTAGGTCATCCTGTCTTGCTGAGTTATTCTAATCAACTGTGTGTGCTTTTCTCAAATAATTCTACTATACAATCCATATCTAAGGCACCAGGGCTCTATTGCAAGAACCCCCTTAAGCTAAGAAATCCTTTATATTTGTAAGTCTATTGTCACTAAGGGTTTTCCTAGCTGTAGGAGTATCTTTCAACTGGGCACAGGCTTCTATGCCACATGTGTGATAAAAGAGGGATGGTAGAGAGTTGTTTTCAAGTCATTTAGCACAGCTGTAAAACCACAGCGAGGCATACATTTATTTACCACAATGTCTTGCCAAGGTAACCATCGGAAAGATATTAGGTCATGTGCTTTACCTAAGAACTGATGAGGTGGATGTGTAGAAAAAGTGACCTATTAAAGCCCCTTATTATTATATGTGCAATGGAACTACATCAGCAGAGCAGAAAATCTCAATATATTACATATTAGTTTTGCCCTTTTTTAAATGTACAATGCTAATTTACAGTACTCACTATTTCATTTACAAATAAGTTGGAAACGTGCATACTGTATTTCACATAGGCATGTTGTTAAAATGTACCCTTCACAAACGTTTTGCATTGTTCTTGATATCTGTGGAGGTTTTATTTATCTAATTCATCCTAAAATGTCTGGGAGAATTTTGTAAGCATTGAGATTTGGTTTATTATTTTTATAGATGTTTCAACACTGGTAATCCAAATGGCTAAATGACTGTATGGTGGCAAAAGCACTTAAAATGAATTTTCTGGGTTCAATACAAGTTAAGCTTAATTGACAGCATTTGTGGCATAACCACAAACTTTCATTTTGACTTATCCCTATTTTATAAAAAAGAAAAAGAAAAAAGAAAAAAAAATCAAGGTTGCAGTGTGACACTTACAATAGAAGTGAATGGGACCAATTCATGAAAAACAATAAAATACTTACCATTTCAAAAGTAAACCACAAGACATGATTTTGGTGTGATAAAATCACTTACTAACCTTTTCTACATAAAGTTATAGCCAGCGTATCAACTTTCTATGATGGTGTAATATCAACAAAACTTAACTCCTAAAATGACTGTAAACTTGACTATTTAAACAAATTTACAGCTCAAATAATACACAAATTTTAACAGTAGAAATAATGTAAGTGCTTTTATAAAATTAAAAGCTTCACATTTCAGTTTAAACACTCCAAAAATTGGCCCCATCCACTTCCATTGTAAGCGCCTCAATGTAACTTTTTTATTTTTTTTTTAAGAAACGGAGGGACGAGTCAAAAAACATTTTGTTTATAATAATCAACATTACGCCACAAATGCTGTCGATTGAGCTTAATTAGTATCAAACCCAGAATATTCCTTTAAACTACCATATTTCTATAACTTTCTCTGAACTAAGAAGACAACTCTGGTCCATCTACCTAAACTTAGAGCTATAACTGTCAGTTCACATGAAATATTATCAAAATGTAAATATTGTCTGCTATAGTACAAGAGATAAACCCAAGCATTACACTAAAAATTGTCTGATACGGACCATTTTTATTTATTCAACAATATTACCTTAAATTTCCAAAACATTTGTGAGAGATTAAAATAATTAATAGATATCAAAAATATCAAAGTAAGCAATCATATACATGTAGCTTATTTACATCTCAGCTAACAATAAAGTGCACCGCACCCCCCCCCCCCCCCCACCCCCCACCCCAAAAAAAAAAAAAGAAAAAAGAAAGTATGTGCACTTTCAAATGCAAAATGATTCTGTACTATTATACCTTTAATTTTCAATCAAATGTCTGTGTTAAATTTGAGCTGATATCGTATTGGCGGTTGACTAATTCGCAGGGACCACCACGACAGAATTACGAGCTGTGGTGTTTTAGACTGGATGAGATTTCTTCTTTTTCTTTCCATCCAGGTACTTCATAGATTTTATGGCCCAGAGTGAAGTGGGATCTGAGCAGATGGTGGCGCCTTTGATTGTGCGAAATCTACACAATGAAATAGGATATGCTATCAAAATATTATATTTACAGTCGCAACAGTATGTTATAGAGTTGCAATCTCATCATGAAAGGATTCATTGTGCTTTTAGACTGTATTTTTAAAACATCTCAACCATTAATACAAGCCTACCCTGCTGTAAAGACCAGCCTAGAACAGCATGATATTTTGTGCTGGTCCAGGCTGGTTTATGCTGTTTCGTGCTGGTCTAGATGGTCAACCAGTATGGTCTTTTTGGTTTAACTGGTTGACCAAAGAATTATGGCTGGTTAAGCTAAGATAACCAGCCACACCAGCATCCAAAAACACAGCATATGCCATGAACAGTCATGGTAGTCTTTTTAAAAGTGTAGTCAAAAATGTAATTAATTCTTACCTCACAGCCCTCACAGAGAACAAGGGTTTTTGCTGGATGGTGTAGCTGTCCAGAAACCTATGTGGTATCTTAGTATCTGTAGTAGTTAGGCAGCTGGTTGTGACAATACCATCTACTGAAGATAAAATCAGGACATAAGACTTCCAGTATTTTGACATTTAAACAATCACAAGTAAACAAAATAGTTTACTAATATCCCCATCATCAGAAATAATGAGTTCAATGATGAAGGACTTTATCTGAATATCCACTAGTAAGAGCAAACCTTGCGATGCAGTTGAGAAGGCCAGAAGCCACAGCAGCAAAACAGCAGAGAAACATTGCGACTTCATTTTCCAACTTGGTCGTCAATTTCTTGTGATGTGACCCTCAAGAATGATGCAGTCTATTTAAGCTCAGCCCTGAAGTGGAACTTGTGGAACAGCATCAGGTGTTTCCACTCACTGAAATGGCTCCACTCTCACGGCACAGGCTGAAAACTGGGGTAACACACCACTCAAAGCCACTAACCAGAACACGGTAAAGGTTTTTATTAGGAAAGGCAAACATTTCAATACAAGTTCAAGTGTCACTAAGGATTTAATTAGATAATGATAAGCCAAGATACTTGCTTAATGGACATGTAACAAACCTGTTTGGCCTACTGACTCTGTGTGAGTTGTCCAGTCATGACATATTTAGGTATGTAATTATTTATCAAAGATGGAAAGAAGACATAATACAGTTAGAATTTTAAACAGGCATAGTGAATGCATTAATAACATCAGCATCTTTTGTAAAGTTGTACTTCAAAGTTTTCAATTCTGACTCAGGTTGAGGCATTTCCTGATTTTTCTAGGTCATGGTGGCCTGCTCTTTTTCCTCCAACCACAAATTGAAGGGGCTTACCATGTAGCAGTTGGCACTATGGCTGTGTGTGTGTGTGTGTGTGTGTTAATGATACAGTTTAGCCCGATGTCTAAAAGATAACTATTTGTTGCACATAATTAATTATTCACCTCATTTCCTTGATGAAAATGTCAGCATGGCTCTTTAGGATGCTTTAAATGCAATTCCCTAATGTGTCCACCTGATTTCTTAATTTCTCAACCAGCAAATACTTTGGTCAAACTTTTTCACCAGAAAGACCATGCTGGTCAACCAGCTTCACCAGCTAATTGTTGTTGGGGAGAAGCATGACAATACTCTTTCATAAAGTATTATTTCAATTTTTTTTAAAAGTCAGTTCTCTTACTTGCGATTAATGTGTTATTTTTCCACATTATTTTATGTTTTTTGTGTGTATCCCCAATACAAAACCTTGTTTTCCACTCTGTTAGCATGTAAACCTAAAAAATAACAGCATTAACAGCATATATCATGTTTTTGATAGAAGATTAAGCTCTGTGATTGTGCAAGCACTGTGTCTGTGTTTGGCCTTCATATTTCTACCTTATTAGCAGAGGCATATTAAAGGTACTGTAAGTGATTTTAGCCATTCAAGAATTCCCACAAGCTGACCCATTGGACTATCCATGCCCCCTTACCCAAGCCCTGCAGATGAGCTTTATTGAGACCGATATTGAGCAGAAACAGTATATATAGATTAGAAATGGAAAAAAGCCTAAATAATTCACATCAATTACAATACTATGAGAACCCAGAAAATTATTGACAGGCAGAAAGTGTCAGAAACCACGGCCTGTGGTCACATTTTTGTTTGCTGTTTACAGAGTCTAGAGCTTTCACAGAAACAGGTGAGGTAAGATATCTCACAACACTTCTTTCATTAATATATTTCAGAGAGTAGGACATCGTTTGCATACCTGTCCATGAAAAAAATCATTTACAGCACCATTAATGTACCTCAGGGCCCATGGACACATTGTTATTCTATGACCATGCAATAAACATACAGCTTTCATTGTTGCACACCAGCTCTTTGTTTATATAAGCGTGTCCTGCTGAACGCATTTAGATGTGCAGTAGTTTCAACCCATGTAAGCCCATGCATTAATGCACCCCTGAGTATTAGACATAACAATGTCATTCATTAAACTAATAAAATAGCAACATGACTAGCAAAGTTATTTTAAAGAAAATGTGGTGCCACTTCCACCCTGTTAGACATGTCAATCCTGTTATGTCACATTTCACCCTGTTATGTTTTTAATTGTTTTTTGAAAAAATGTGCATTATTGATTTTAAACAGGTACATTTTATGTAGTTTAATGTATTTATGCACTTTTACAATTTGCAAACAGCATGGGAATGTTCTTAGTAGGGTGGAAATATGTCATCTTTCATTTCATACATATTAGCTGAAACAATCTAGTAAAATGGAATATGTACACTGTAAATAAATGAATAAATATAATTATCATTTCTAAAGAACAAACATATAATTTTCTTGCAGTAATGTTAAAAATGATTCATACAAAATTAAGAGCTGGAATATTTATCTAGCTTTTTCTTTGATTTAAAGTTATTAGCATGCTATTAAAAGGTTCATTCATAGTGGATGATGATGACAGTGTTGTTACTAAGGATTCCTTCTGCTCTTCCTCCACCTTTCCCAGGTTATCCAGCTTATGACTCTGTGCCTGCAGAAGATCTTCTTTTGGCCTGCTGCAGTGGTTTTTTGATGGACCTTTTTCTTTTTACACCAGTTGCAATGAGTAGTCAGATATTAGTACAAAGTGGTGCATAGTAAAGTGCGCAGTGTTTCCACCTTTTTTGTTGTGCTGTGATGTTAGATAGTGGTGCCTTTTATTCCCATCCAAACACTTCATAGATTTGATTGCTTATGGTGAGGAGGGATCCGAGTAGATGTTGCCCCTTTGATTGTGCAAAATCTACAGAATGAACGAGTATATACAGACTGAGTATAGTTGCTTCTCCTAAAGATAACACAGGTGTCCTTGGAGAACAACCACAGGTGTAGTCAGAGTAATGTAAAATTTGACAATCAAAAAGTTGATGTCTATTGTTTAATTCAAAACTAAATAAAATATATATGTATAAATATATATAAAATATACCGGTCAAAGATGACTCTCAACATTCAGATTGTTTCTTAAATACTCCAGTTACATCTTAGGTCAAATGGGAAAGAAAGGGGGTCTGTTCCAAAATTTAGTGAGCTGCCATGCTGTCTCCTACCTGCATAGGCAGTTGTCTTCTATGGCAGCATCCTTACTGAAATGATGCCTCATAAAAGGGTGGTTTAGAATGCTCTACCAGAGACTATTTAGCAGAGATAGCCCTTTCTATTAAAATGAATGGGAGAAATTGGTACGCCCAACCAAGAAGCTCTAGCACCCAACGGTCAACAAATGTAGAAAAGTCCCACCTTACAGGTAAAATAGCCAATCATCTTTTTGATACAGACATCGCTTGTCAATCAACTTGCTAATGCGCATGCATTACAATGTACTAAACAATGTGATACTCTAATGAGTATAAATGCGCATAGTTCATACACATTTTGGGTAAAATGGTCAGTTTTCTATGAATAAATTATCAATACTTTTCAATTTTGAATGTATTAGAAGTATATTTTTAATTTGTCAAATTTCTCTCGCTTCGTCTGCCATCTTGGATTTATTTAATAAATTGCCTACACCGGGAAGAATGCATACGAGGCTACCTTAAAATCTTTAGGTATCTTATGAGGAAGCATAATTAGGTGGTCTGGGTTAGTATTCAGTGGATCTAATTAATGACCGGGAAATTGCTGATGAATTGGTTCTACTGTAGAAGTTCTCATTTGTAAGACATCTGCATATTCAAAGAAAGAAAATGTAAATTTGATTATATACTAAAATAAATGTCTCACAGAGAACAAGGTGCTGCATTGTGTAGCTGTAGAGAAACCTCTGAGGAACTTTAGTATCTGTGGTAGTAAGGAAGCTTGTACTAACGAAAAGAGGTTCTATTGAGGATAATATCAGGACATTAATGTTTCTGTGTTGTGAAATTCAAATAATCACTAATAAACTAAAGACTTTTCTAATATCATTATCAGCAGCAGCAGCAATGAATGCAGTGAAGATACAATGACTTCATTTGAATAACCACTGGTAAGAATGTGTGAAACACACCTTTCAACACAACTGAGAAAACCAGAAGCCACAGCAGCAGAACAAATACAAAAAAATACAATCCACTGAATTTCATTTTGATGAAAAATTATATACCTATATTTAGGTATATAATTTGCCATCTAGAAAGGTGGACTTCTAATACAATCAATATTTTAAACAGGCATAGTGAATGTGTTAGTAGCGTCATGCATCAGTTGTTCCTCACAGTATTTGTAACTTCTGGTTGTTGCTTTTTTCTAGGTCATGGTGGCCTGGTCTTTTTCTCTAACCACATTGGGGTCTTTAGCATGTTGCAGTTGACAACGAGGCTATTTAACGGTGAGAAAGTATACCATGAAGAGCAACAATATAAAAACAATCTAATCTAATAATAATTTTAGGGAATATTCTGTAAAGAGATTGTCAGTTTTCTAAATGGAAGAATCTGAGTGAAAAGTAAACACAATTTTGTCCTGCAAATGAATGGTACATCTAGACAGAAATGAAAGCAAATCAGCTTAACCTAAATGTATGAATCAAATATCTAAATATATAACAAGTGTAGCTTTCTCTTGTGGTTATATCGACTCTTTTTGCACGTGTTATTTGTTAAATATGACTTGTGACTTATTTCTTAAATCTAGGAACAATAAATGTGGGTGAATGTGGGGGTGAAAGTGGAAGTTTTGCTTTAAACCACATTTCACCATCTTCTCACACTTCTTTGGGGTCAAACTGTCATGCAAACCAAAACTTTAAAACACATTCAAACATCATACATCCTTATAAGCCTTTAAAACAAAAGGCACAATACAATGTCCTCTCTGTGATAAGAGGTATGCAACGCCTACATAATAGGTTTGAAGTAGAAAGCCAATGGCGACCCCTAGCAAAATAACCCAGAATGATAAATCATTTCAAGTGCTGTTTTTTTTTTCCTGGCAAGGTCGGAAGAGTCTAGCGAGTGTGGCCTGATTTGGTGTGCCGGAAACATTGTGCAGCTAAGCAAAACTGTTGCATCATTTCATTTGAGACTCGGAAAGCTTGTGAGACAGATGGTCTTCCAGCAAGACAAAACTCTTGCAAAACTTGCAAGATGAGAGACTTCAGATATTTGCTAAATAAAATCTTAAAGCTGATATGAGATGTTGTTATGCTTGTAAGGTCTGAAAAGTGAATAGACATGAACACAAAATCACAAGCAGATGAAAAGTGAATAGACATGAACACAAAATCACAAGAAGAGCATAAAATTAAGTTATAAATCCATTTCATGTTCAATCATTCAATCATTTGCATTCACAGTGGAAGCAGCATATTCTCTATTATTCTCTTTCATTCATCTAATAGTAATGAGTGGTATATAACAGTTCAGAGATGACAGGAAAGGATGGAAAGAACAGGAGGAAACAGAATACGACCCATGTCAACTTGTGTTGCCTGCACAAAAGTGCAACTGAGCACATGCATTGCCCCCCTAGACCACATCTACAATGACCCAAAAAAGGCATTATCTCACAGAAATTACTGGTAAATCGAATTACATCATGGAATTTCCGACAGTGGTTTAACATTTTCCCAAAGAAGTCTAAAAAGGCAGACAGATAAAGTATCACATCCTCTTTTTTTAATGAATGAACTCATGGCTTGGACTCTCAAGTGGAAGTGGTATCTCGTGGTTTCCACTGTAAGTTAAAGGGATCTGACCACTAATGCTCTGATACTACATGGATAATACAGAAGACAAAAAGTGAGTGACAAACAGCAGACAGGCCCTAAAAAACAAACAAAAAAATAAATACATTTATATTAATTTCAGTAATGACAACTGAACTGACAAGTTTTTTTAGAATATTAACATTGGTATGAAACATTGATAGGATATTGGTCTTGGCAGACTTGATCTGATGCGCTGCTGCTGAGAAAGTACTGAGACTTGCTACTGCTAGATCATACAGTTGCTATGTTTCCATCCAAGTTGCGAAATCAATACAGTATATGCTAAAAAACATACAATCGTAAAAACAATGTGCAAAAAATGTCCATGTGTTCAAAAGAACAAATTCGTCACTCCCAGAGAAATTGTAGACACTGTGGCTCTTTTATGCATAAAATACTTGCGGTAAAGAGTACACTTACAAAACACTGTAAATAACTAATCTCATGTCTGGGAGTGTCAGATCTGTGAGCACTATGTGTGTGCATTCCTCCTTTCTTATGTCATTGTCATGCAGATTTAAAATATACGGTTTATTTTTCAAAAATATCAAAAAACCTGCTCTTCGGCACAGTTCAAGTTTGTATTCTACTCATGTGCTCTGCAAACACTTTGTAGGCTTTGGATTTTCAGGACAGCATTATTTCAGGATGACCAGGGTTGCGTTTCCTATACAACTACATAACTCACTGCTTAACCACCATAGTACAATGCATCAGTGGAGAAATTTGTTTGAATTTGTTTCGACATTACATGATATTAAAGCTTGTTTAACAAGCGTCTGCAGAAACAGGTGTATAAAACATTATAATCTCTTTTGATAATCTTACACCTGTAGCACAAATGCTAGCGCTGCAGCATTATTTATCAATTGGGTTGCTAGGAGATATCTCTAATGAGGGAGCATTGCAGTTCTGAATATCGGGGAATGGAATGAATTTATGGTCGGAGATATCAAGTAGGAATATCCCTCATCCAATTTGAATGGAACGCAGCATAACCGTGTACCCTGACAAAACTAAATGTATTGCAAGCAACATTTGAAACAATAATATTATTACATAGATTTGTCCTGGTATTATAGACCTCCTTGGTAGATTCATATGAAAAATTATGATTTCTGAATGTCTGTTTGGGAGATGTTAATTTCACAATACAGTTAAAATTTGGATTGCTTGAGCATTAAGTGTCATTTCAAGTTCTAGTTTCCATGCGTGTTTTTTAAATATCAATTGTATTACTAGTTAGCTGCAACATAATGTATGATACCCAAATGCATAGGGTGTCTTATTCATTGTGAAAATCTGTTTTCTTAATGGCATGAATCAGTCTGAAGGCCTAGACTTTAAATGCACAGCACGCCACTGGGGTGGATTAATAGCTTCTGTGAATATTAAATAATTTTAGCTCATTGACACATAATACAGAAAGCTGTTTAATGTGCAAAAGCTGCTAAAGACAAGAAGGCTGTGTGCACTATGCAAATGCAACAGATCAATCAGGCTGCAATAATGGAGGTTTCCCTTTACATAAGACTTTGGGTTCCCCGAAAATACGTGAATGGAAACCCAGCTACAGACATATTGAGTTAAGCATGTGGACATGCTGCTGCTGCAGCACAATTCGAGAAACACAAGCGATGTCAAGACATGCTGTTTCAAGCATATATGGCTTACTAATGCACAATTAGATATAAATACTGAGCTGACTGGCAAACAGAAAACAAGAAAAAAAAAAATAGATTTTTCAAAGTCAAAATAATTTTAATCTATTCACTCATCAACCTCTTGACATCCATTAATTTATTTATATATTGACATTAAAACTACAACTGCCATTAAAAATAGCAGCATGAGCAAAGAAATAGCTGAAAAGAGTTTTAATGGCCTTGTGTATTAAGGATGTAAACAGGGACTTTTTTTATTCACTATTTTGTTTTGGATGATCTTGCTAATGTCTCAACCAGGTTTCTTACCAGGCTTGCTTAACCAGCAAGACTTCCTTTGTCAACCGACTTCACCAGAAAGGCCATCCTTTTCACCAGCATGTTCTTTGTGGGTGGACAGTATGGCTATCTAGACCAGCACCAAATCAGCATAAACGAGACTGGACCAGTATGGAAATTCATGCTGGTCTAAACTGTCCTTTTCAAAAGGGTAGATTGAGCAAAATAGATCTGCGGCTATGAAGTGGACTCTAAATCTAAAGAATAAAAGTCAACATTTATTCTATGTAATTGGTTAAATAAATTAAAACATGTTGAATGTGGGTCATGTGAGGACTAACAGCAGCTTCCAAAGTTCATAGTTTGCACAAAGTACTTGTCCTTAAGCAAATTATCTGACCCAGGGGTGGACTGGCCATAGGGAGAACCACGTTCTAAAACAATTTAAAAACAATTCCTATTCAAAATCCACATGTAAATACTATGATTTATACCAATACTACACAAATACAGTGACCCCCAAAATAATTTCTATACATTTTGCTTGAATGTGATTGCATTAGATAACAAAATCATAAGTAAATCTTAAATAAGTTGCATTCATTTAAAAGAAAGACAGAATATAGTTAGAAATAAAAAAAAAGAAATTGGGTAGGTTTTTAAAATATATAGAACATTGTTCAAATCAAGAAAAAAATAATTTAGACAATTTCTGGTTGTTACTTAGTGTGGAAGGAACATGTCCATATTTCATGTGTTAGTTAAAGAAATAGTTCACCCAAAAATGAAAATTCTCTCATTGTTTCCTCACTTTTATTCCATACTTCTTTCTTCAAGCAGTACACAAATGAAAATTTGTTGAAGAATATCGTCTAGGTTACGGATGTAACCTCCGTTCCCTGATGGAGGGAACGAGACGTTGTGTCGAAGAAGCAACACTAAGGGTCTCTCTTGAGCTCCGAATAATCCTCTGTGCAAGAAGGCTCACTGGGGGAAATGCGTACTTGCGTAGCCCTGTAGGCCAGCTGTGTGCCAAATATATACTGTGTGCGTGTGTGTGTGTGTGTGTGTGTGTGTGTGTGTGTGTATATATATACATATATATATATATATATATATATATATATATACATATATATATATATATATATATATATACATATATATATATATATACATATATATATATATATACACATATATATATATATACATATATATATATATATATATACACACACACATGGGCGGCACGGTGGTGCAGCGGTTAGCACTGTCGCCTCACAGCAAGAAGGTCGTGGGTTCAAACCCCGGTTGCCCCGGCCATTCTGTGTGGAGTTTGCATGTTCTCCCCGTGTCTGCGTGGGTTCTCTCCAGGTTCTCGTTACAACCGAGGTATGCAGCAAAGCATTTGTGAAGCCACAACACGCACAACCTTGAGGCGGATGGGCTACAACAGCAGAAGACCCCACCGGGTACTACTCATCTCCACTACAAATAGGAAAGAGAGGCTACAATTTGCAAGAGCTCACCAAAATTGGACAGTTGAAGACTGGAAAAATGTTGAGACATTCAGATGGTAGAGTCAGAATTTGGCGTAAACAGAATGAGAACATGGATCCATCATGCCTTGTTACCACTGTGCAGGCTGGTGGTGGTGGTGTAATGGTGTGGGGGATGTTTTCTTGGCACACTTTAGGCCCCTTAGTGCCAATTGGGCATCGTTTAAATGCCACGGCCTACCTGAGCATTGTTTCTGACCATGTCCATCCCTTTATGGCCACCATGTACCCATCCTCTGATGGCTACTTCCAGCAGGATAATGCACCATGTCACAAAGCTCGAATCATTTCAAATTGGTTTCTTGAACATGACAATGAGTTCACTGTACTAAAATGGCCCCCACAGTCACCAGATCTCAACCCAATAGAGCATCTTTGGGATGTGGTGGAACGGGAGCTTCGTGTCCTGGATGTGCATCCCACAAATCTCCATCAACTGCAAGATGCTATCCTATCAATATGGGCCAACATTTCTAAAGAATGCTTTCAGCACCTTGTTGAATCAATGCCACGTAGAATTAAGGCAGTTCTGAAGGCGAAAGGGGGTCAAACACAGTATTAGTATGGTGTTCCTAATAATCCTTTAGGTGAGTGTATATATATATATATATTGGCAGCCAAAAAGTTTGGAATAATATACAGATTTTGCTGTTTCAGAAGGAAATTGGTACTTTAATTCACCAAAGTGGCATTCAACTGATCACAAAGTGTAGTCAAGACATTATTGATGTAAAAAACAGCTCCATCGCTTTTTGAAAAAGTCCTTTTTTAGCAAATCTAGACAGGCCCCATTTCCAGCAGCCATCACTCCACCACCTTATCCTTGAGTAATCATGCAAAATTGATAATTTGGTACTAGAAAATCACTTGCCATTATATCAAACAGAGCTGAAAGCTATTTGGTTCATTAAATGAAGCTTAACATTGTCTTGTGTTTGTTTTTGTGTTGCCACACTATGCAATAGACTGGCATGCCTTAAGGTCAAAGATTGCAAAAAGGAAACAGCTTTCTCTAGAAACTTGTCAGTCAGTCATTGTTTTGAGGAATGAAGGCTATACAATGCTTGAAATAAAAAACTGAAGATTGCATAGAAAGGTGTACACTACAGTCTTCAAAGACACAGGACAGCAGGTTCTGACAAGGACAGACAGAGATATGGAAGGCCCAGATGTACAACTAAACAAGAGGATAAGTACATCAGAGTCTCTATTTTGATAAATAGACACCTCACATGTCCTCTGCTGACAGCTTCATTGAATTCTATACCAGTTTAATGTACAACAGTAAAGAGATAGTTGTCTAATATGAAACCAAACTTATTTATTTGAAAAGTATTTATTTTAAATGAATCCAATTAGTTTAATATTTCTTTAGTTAATACAGTATAATACAAAAACATTCACACTGAAACCGACTGCAAAATCTATCATTTTCTTTTCTATGGCCACATGGTCCACAGAAAAAACAGAAGAATCTAGTGTGCAACATTTCCAAGAAATTTTGACAAATTAACTTAAATGTGAAGTAATATCTATGATTCAGTGTCCTCATTGTCAGGCATTTCACATGACCAAAGTACATCCTTAAACATTTCTGTCTTAAATGAAGTTCTCAATGGACTGGAGGTCTTTTCATTTTCCCGTTTCTTAATCACACAATTGCATCATCAAATATCCGGAGTAAAACCACCAAGTAAGCAAAAATGCAGGAGGGTGTTTCTCCGGAATGCGTTTAGGTAAAAAAAATATAAGAAAAAGTGTGCAAATCCGGTGGTTAATCTAACAGATAGTTCTTCTTTTGCAATGATATAAGGAGGGCCAGTGGGAGCATGATGTGTCAGTGAGCGAGCATCTCTAACTTTGCATTGACAGCAGACCCCTGGACCTCCACAATTAACACAGCATGCAGCTCAGTCAAAAGATGATGATTAGTCTTGCTGCCATTGCAGTAATTATGTCAGCGATGATCGTAGGGACCAGTAAGTATTTCAGATATTTTACTTCATAATTCAAGTATGTGATATCTGGATTATAGAAAGGCATCTAATCTCATTCCTGCATTTATTATCAGATGGACAAGGCAAGCCTACTGAATGCTGCAAAACTGTCTCCAGCCAGAAAATCACATCACCAATAACAGGATTCCAATTTCAGAAGAAAGAACCTCCATGTGTCAAAGCAGTCATGTAAATACTTTCTGTATGAAAATAAATATCTATTTTCACTTCCAACCACTGTCATTTTGTCCTTCCTAAATCCCTATACCTGTCTTGGTACACAGTTTCTTCACAGCTGAGGGTCCGAGATGCAGCCACTGGCAGGAGGACTGGGTGAAGCAACAGATCATGACCCTCAAGAGACTTCAGGGGTAAGTTACTGATCCAAAATACACTAATGCTACAGTATAGTTCTTGAAAAATAAAGACTAATGTTATTTGTATCAGCGAATATGAGATTTTAACATATTAATTATTGTTTTTTCTCTTTTCTTTGTTTCTAGATTTGGCACTAAAATGAACAGCACAGACTCCACACCACTGTCAAAGGCCTCCCCCTGAAATCTGCATGAAAGATGCTTAGATTGATTAATAATTTGTCTCATTTTTAAAGTATGTTTAAAATTGTTATGCATGTTTCATTTAATTTATTGGGATCTAATTTATCATTGTATGAAAAATGTAAAGAACTGATTTATTTATTCATCAATATGTATTTGGTTTTCCAAAAGTCATTTTTTTGGAGCTCCTAGAATTTGATTACTAACGAAAGCCATTTATGATATAAATTGTTCTCAAGCCATATGTTCATATCTGTTTCGGTCTATATATTTATACAATAAAATTTTACTTAAGGGTTTTAGAATTGATACAAATCTGTATGAAGAGGAATTGTGATAAAATAAAGTGGCAAATGAATCTGAAATTGTGGGTGTCATTGCATGTACATTTATTATATTTTAATAAATTAGTCAAAATAGTGTACTACAAAGTGGGGCCAGTATTTTAAGGTTATTTGTCAAATTGTTAAACTAAAAAAAATAAAAAATAAAATACAAATCGTTAATTAATTCACCCATTCATTCATTTATTCCTACTGATAATAACAATACGACCACATGGAGGTCAACCCGAAGAATCTACCTTTGCTGTCGTCACGTGAACACCGTTGACGCTCGCGCGTTTAATCACGTGTCATTGAAAAATCTCTTTAGGCGTCTTCGCTCCAGCGCACACATCTTCATTCGCTTAATATTCAATTTCATGAAACCAGACAAACATCATAACCGACAGAAACACATTTTGACAAAGATTGTCGGCTGATAGAAAATAACCGTTGAGAATGGGGTCATTTATGTCTTCTTCTTTTGTGAAAGCGCCTAACAGTTACGATCTCCCCGAGTCTGAAGAGGACGGTCAGTGAATCAAACTGACTGGAGAACAGCGTCACAGAATAAATCAAAGATTTAAGATAAAGAAGATAGATGTTACATGTTAAATATACTTGTTTAATTTGTGTTCTTCTGTTGATTTGACTTTACTTTATTTACTATTACAAATGCAACTTTATTAGACAGATAATGGAAAGAGTGGGCATTATTGGGGAGAAAAAGAAGGAAGGGGATCAGGATATGACAAAAGCTGGGCTCAAACCTGTGTTACCCACATGAGCACAACAGCTAATCATGTCTGGAGAAACTCAGCTCTGATAAAAACACACCTTTAAGTAGTGCATTTCATATAAGAACTGTCCATTTGTGTTGCATTGTGAATAAGATAATGCCACTGAGCTAAATTTAGTTAATGTTGTTTTGTGCATTACAGAAGTAGATATGGAATTAGTCACAGCATTACATGAAGTTAATCAGAGGTTTTGTTACAAAATGGTCCAGCAGAGGATCCGCTTAAGAAATGAACAGGCCAAGTCTGATGGTATGTGTGCCTGATTTCTATTTAACTACTAAACCAGTTGGAATCTCATTAATATTAATGGCTTACCCATTAAGTCCAGTCATCATTGTTTGAAGTTTTGGTCCACATAGTCATTTTTCAACTAAATACATCCTAAACATTTTTCAGAATATATACAGAACTGGAGTGATGAGGTGGCTAAATTAAAGGAGAAATACCCCCACTGGACATCTGATGACCTCTTGAACCTTAGATATCAATTTAAGATATTTGACAGTGATGGTGACCAGCTTCTTAACTACAATGAGTTGTAAGTAAAAGCAATAATCAATTTAAAACGAGTACATTATTCAGCAAGAGAGCATTCTCAAGTGTTTATTGTTTCAGCTCTAGGTGGCAGCACTCTCCAATCTCTAACAAGCTGTCATTCACAAGTGAAAAAACAACAACAATTATCAGTTTTGTGTAGTGAATTATATTAAAACAATACTTTTATAAATAATCTCTCTCTCTCTCTCTCTCTCTCTCTCTCTCTCTCTCTCTCTCTCTCTCTCTCTCTCTCTCTCTCTCTCTCTCTCTCTCTCTTTATACCATGTTCTCTTTATTTTTTAACTCCCCTTATATATGTGACAGCAATGAAGTGCTTAACCTGATTCAGGACAGCTCTTCTCCTGAGCAGCGAAGAGCGATGTTTGAGAGTGTAGACACCCATCAGTTTAACTACATCAACTTTGAGGAGTATCTTCAGGTTACAATAATAATTCTCTTATCATGAACTGATATTCTGTTATAACTAAGTCAATTACAGATCATTACACTGTATATACACTACCGGTCAAAAGTTTGGGGTCACTTGCCTGAAATGTTTCTCATGATCTTAAAAATCTTTTGATCTGAAGGCGTATGCTTAAATGTTTGAAATTAGTTTTGTAGATAAAAATATTATTGTGCCACCATATTAATTAATTTCATTACAAAACTAAAATTTAATAATATATATATATATATATATATATATATATATATATATATATATATATATATATATATATATTTCTTTTCTTTTTTTTTTTCTTTTTTTTTTTTTTAAATTGATGACTTGGACCAAATAATAAAGAAAAGCAGCCAATAAGTGCCCAATTGTGCCCCATTGTGTTACCTCAACATGTTAGTTGAGAAAATGTCAAGAGTACATTTCTGCAAAATCTAGTCAAAGGGTGATTAATTTGAAGATGCTAAAACACAGGTTTTATTTATTTTGGGTTTTGTTTAGTCACAACTTAATTCCCATATTTCCATTCATGTTATTCCATAGTTTTGATGACTAAAATATTATTCTAAAATGTGAAAAAAAATACAAAAAATAAAGAATGAGTAGTGTTAATTAAGTAAACTGATGAGTAAACTACCCTTTAATATAAGTTTGGAAACAATGATTTTGAATGAATACTTTGATTTACAAATGATGCATAAAATTATTCACAAATTACAGTAAAAAACAAACAAACAAAAAAACATTTATAATGTTAAAAATGACTATTTCCACTTAAATGAATGCTGCATTCTTTAAACTTTCTGTTCATCCAAGAATCCTCATCTTGCACTAATGACACATAAAGCATTATTCTAGATATTCAAGAAGCCTAAAGTTTCATTCCTTTCTTTCTTCAGAACTTTCCAAAAATGTAATTTTGTTGGTTACTTTTAACAGATTTTCCAAAGAAACTTTTCTAAATCACATCAAACTTTGATTCAATAATCAAAACAAGCAAGCTAGTTGTTTTTAATCAATTAAATGCATTTGTGGTAAAGAGAATCATCAATTCCTTTCAAGAACAAAAATGTCTTAGCATTCTGAGATGCCATTCTTCTCACCACAATTGAACGTTTATCTGAGTTACTGTAGACATTGTCAGTTCAAACCAGTCTGGCCATTTTCTGTTGACCTCTCTCATCAACAAATCGTTTCCATCCGCAGAACTGCCACTCACTGGATGTTTTTTGTTTTTGGCATCTTCAGAGTTAATTCTTGAGAGTACTGTGCTTGAAAATAACAGGAGATCAGTAGTTACAGAAATACTTAAACCAGCCCATCTGGTACAAACAATCATCCATGCGATTATCTAATCAATCAATAGTGCGGCAGCAGTGCAGTGCATAAAATCATGCAGATACGGGTCAGGATCTTCAGTTAATGTTCACATCAACCATCAGCATGGGAAAAAAATTTTGATCTCAGTGATTTCAACCGTGGCATGATTGTTGGTGGTGCTGAGATGCGGGTTTGCGCTCTTTTGGCGGCACGAGGGGGACCTAAACAATATTAGGCACATGGTTTTAATGTTGTTGCTGATCGGTGTATATATATTTATATACACTTATATACTTTGATATTTGACAAGAAAATGAATGACATACAGATGTTACTCTCTGTTTTACTTACTCTCTCTCTCTCTCTCTCTCTCTCTCTCTCTCTCTCTCTCTCTCTCTCTCTCTCTCTCTCTCAGCTGATGAACAATATTAAACTTAGAATTCCAGTTCCCAGAACCAATAAGACGGAGGATGGCAAAGTCCCTGCAGCAGGACATAATCTCTAATGCAGCAAACTCACCCTCTATGAGATGTTTTATGGTTTATTTGATTGAATAAATGTATTAATGTTCTCTTAAATTTAATAACAATGTCAGAAGGGTTGTTTTGTGTTCTGAGCTATCCTCTCTGATATGTTAAGTGATGTAGAGAAGGCTTTTCAATGTTTTTAGCAATGTATTCCTTTATTTCTGCATTGTTATGTTTGACAATTCTCTATATCATTTCAGACTGATTATTCAGTCTGATATCATATGAATCAGAAAAGAAGAAATAAAAGTTTAGTTGAAAAAAGTGAGAAGAATATCCTCTTGTGAGTTTCATATTAGCTAATGCCTGTGATCAAAATCTCATTTATGAACAAATTACACAGATTGCAAATGCAAATTAAAATCAATCGGTAGTTGAGGATAATAATCTGTAATTAATGAAATCTGTCACTTAACTTCAAAAATGTCATTGGTTGCGGATGTGAATTGCACCATTCATTCCAGCAGCAATGAGGTGCTGAGATCCTGAAAACGCTAATTTATTTATTATAGATCTAAAAAGACAATGCAAATCCAAGTCAGTTGATGGTGTTTTGAACATCAAAAACAAACAGACAAACAAATAAATAAATAAATATACAATATGTACTGTTTGTTAACTTTAGTGACTCTTGAAGATTAAAAATGAAAACCTTGAAAAAAGCATGATATTTGTCCCAAATTTGGGGTGACTTTTTTATATGTCAAATATGATTTTTAATGTCATATTTCCAATTTGTTCCTCTTTACTCATACTCGCAATTGCTGCTCACACCCTTCTTTAGCAATCGCACAAGCATTCTTGTTGCATAGATGATTCAGTGTCCTCAATGAAGTCATGCATTTCACATGACCAAAGTACATCCTCAAACTTTCTTTTTCTGTTAAAAATAAATACCTCACTGTCTGTGGGTCTTTCGGTTCCTCTGCTCCTTTGCCACAGAATTGTACATTCATATCCATAATAAAATCACTGAGCAAGCATAAATGTAGCAGGGAGTTTTTCTCCAGAAAAACAAAAATGCAAATCCTGTGGTATAAATTTGACTGAAAGTACCTCTTTTTGATTAAATATATAGAGTCAGTTGGAGCATGTGGTGTTAGTAAGCGAGCATCTCTAACTTTGCATTGACATCAGACCCCAGGACCTCTGCAAGTAACACAACATGCCGCTCAACCAGAAGATGATGATGAGTATTGCTGCCATTGCAGTAATTATGTCAGTGATGTTCATGGGGACAAGTAAGTATTTCAGATATTTTACTTCATAATTCAAGTGTGTGATATTTGGATTATAGAGAGGCAACTAATCTCACTCCTGCATTTATTATCAGATGGACAAGGCAAGCCTAGTAACTGCTGCACATCCGTCTCCATCCAGAAAATCAAGTTACCTATAACAGGATTCAAATTTCAGAAGAAAGAACTTCCATGTGTCAAAGCAGTCATGTAAGTACATTCTGTATGAAAAAGCTAACCTTTTTTTTCCCCACCATCATCATTTTTCAACAACATAATGATCCTAAATCCCTCTGCTTAATCTGTCTTGACACACAGTTTCAACACAACTGATGGTCTGAGATGCAGTGACTCAAGGATGAACTGGGTGAAGAAAAAGGTCGAGGAGTTGAAAAGACATCAACTGAAGGAGTAAATAACTCTTTGATCAACTGATACTGCATATAGTATGAAAATAAGAAAACACAATTATCAACTTGAAGATTCAATGATAAAATGTGTAACACCAGATTTAAAGATGAATGGTCTGCTTAAAAAAAATATTGGTATTATTGGTAAAACTTCACAATAAGGTTCCGTTCATTAACATTTGCTATGAACAATATACTTTATTACAGCATTTATTAATCTTTGTTGATGCTAGTTATTAAAAATAAAATTGTTCATTGTTAGTTCATGGTGTGTTAACTAATGTTAACATATACAATTTTGATTTTAGGTATTATTATATGTTGAAATTAACATTAACCAAGTTTAACAAATGCTGTAAATGTATTGTTCATGTTAACTAATGTTAACAAATGGAACCTTATTGTAAAGTGTTATCATTTTATTTATTGTGATTTATTATAATGTATCAGTGTATACAATATGTAAAGATCTGATTTATTTATTCATCAATATTTATTTGGTTGTACAAAAGTTTAATTTATGAGCTCTAATTCAAGTTATGTGCCATTTGTTCATCTCCAACTACAATGTAGGCCTATGTTATGCAAATGCTGAAATAACATGTGAGAATTGTGAAGTAGATATAATTCTGTTTCATGATGAACTATGTGAAAATAAAGTTGTAAATTGAAATAAAATCGATCTAGCTTACTTTTCATTACATTGACATGTTGGGTGGGCTGATTTGTATTAATGAGTCAAACAGTGGATGCTATGTGGGCTATGCTATAATTGTCAATGACTGTGCAACATCTGTTGTATCCAGTGATTTAATCTGATTTAAACCTTTTTTTTCCTCTAACATTTCAATATGCAAGCAAACTGCCACCTTATAGAACATGAATTACGACTATATCTAGGATTGTCGATTCTTCTTTTCCTGCACTGTTCTTCAAAACTATATCAAAGTTTTTTTTTTTTTTACTTTAAGTCAATCCACTCGGCGGCCATTTTGGCAACGCTACCAAACAAGTGGCATAAAAGACCGAATTTCCGAAACGGTAGGTACTATCAAAAATATTTTAAATAGGCCTAAGCAGTAAACTGACTGAACAGTTGATTCATAAATTGTGCTTCTTTACCTCAGATCACGCAAAAAAAGCTATATGCTAGGCTTGCATAGCTAATGCGCATACGCATACTTAAGTTGATTGACATGCGATGTTATTATCTAAAAGGCAATTGGCTCTTTTACGTATAAGGCGGGACTTCTGTTTCTACATCCGCCATGTTGGGCGTTCCAATTCCTCCAAATTATTTTAATTGAAGTGGTCTGTCTCGGGTTAAATATTCTCTGATTAAATTCAAGATTTCCGTTATGTCTTTAAATCAGCGTCATGTTAAATAAAGGGATATAAAAGACTGGACATCTCTAGCATAGAGGCCGCCTACAATCTATAGATAATTAATTTAATTAATCCATGAACCAGAGATATGTCAGCAATTTTACAAAACATTCAAACATGTCATGTCATTTTTCGCGTGGTTAAGAAGTTGACGTGCACGCGCTAAATCACCTTGACGCGATCTCCTGACGCGCTCTAGAATAGTGTACAATATCTTCTTTGATGTGAAGTCATAGTTCATCCTATCACACAAACTAACGAAACTAACAGAAAAACTGCCCATAACTGTTGAGAATGGGGTCGTTTTTGTCCTATCCGCTGGTGAAAGCGCCTGACAGTTACGACCTTCCGGAATCGGAGTCTGAGGACGGTCAGTGAATAACTAACAATATAACAACGATAAATCAGATTTAGCAATATGTTGAATACGTTTGCTTCATGATCTGTTGTCTTGGGCTCATTTGCCTTCGAACTAGTTGTGTTGCCATTTTAAAGTCAACCAGTGTCTAAACACAAGACAACTTTTTAAATTAAAGACCTACATTTATACAGATATTAATTCGTTAATAAGACCATATGAGCCGACATGTAGCCTAGGCTAGGGTGATAACAAAAGGGCACAACAAATATTTAAATGAGTACTACTTACAAATAGGATTACTCATTTGAATGCTTTTACAGCATTTCAGCCTTTTTCATTTATGATATAAGTATTCTCTGATTTATTTAATTATTTCCTTCATTACCTAGCATATAACCTCATACTCCGTTATATCATATCTTTAAAGTATGAAAAAGTACCATGGCATATCATAGTAATACCATGTTTTTGACATGTATAATAGTAAAACAAGATATGAATTTGATAATCATATAGTAATTAGATTGGTATTACTTTTGTTACGCATATTACTTTTTTGTTAGGACTTTTCTTGTCACTTCTACTCAGAACTCATCACCCTCAACTAACACTTCAACTTAATTTCTTTCATATTAATATATATATTTTTTTACCATTCTGTTATTTATATTTATGACTGTAATGTCCCTTGTACAATACAGTAATACCATGTTACTGAATAATTAAATTCACATACCATTGTATTGTTCTCCAAGATACTTGTGATGCTCAAAAAATACAATCTCACCATGGTACAGGAAAAGAAAAACTAAAAACATGCTTAAATTGGCATATTCCGGGTTCAATTCAAGTTAAGCTCAATCAACAGCATTTGTGGCATAATGTTGATTACCACAAAAAAATATTTTGACTCGTTGGATCTTTTTTTTTTTTTTTTAAAAAAAAGAAGAAAAATCAAGGTTACACTGAGGTACTTACAATGGAAATGAATGGGGACCATTTTTTGAGGGGTTAAAGGCAGAAATTTGAAGCCTATAAATTTAACCCGATCTCATGAAAAGATTACATAATTTACGAGTTGACTATTTCGTATGGTCTTGCACGATGTTGTTCGCATAAACTCGTATGACGTCATCACGTGCAAATTCCTGGTTGTCTAATGCAGAAGTAAGCACGAGTTCAGTAAACAAGGCTTTTAGGACATATTTATTAATATTATGCCCTAACCCAAACCCCTTATCTAATTTTAACCAATCAGTAGAGTGTGTAAACATGATAGCAAGCTTCTATCATATAGTGGTGAAATTTGCAGGAATTCAAACGATTGTAGTCGCACAATTTCATATGAATTTATGAAATTTAAAATTTAAAAAATTTATGGGGCTTTACTACTGCAAGGTACAACTCGACTCGACTCTGCTCACTTTTTGGAGGTTTTCCACTGGGTACCTGGTACTTTTTTAGTATCACCTCGGTCAAGGTTCCAAGTGAGCAGAGCTGATACTAAATGTGACGTCAAAACCCTGCAGATCACTGATTGGTCAGAGAGAATCGTCACTACCAGTGTCACAGGATTTTCGACACGGGACATCAACCCTCTAGTTTTAAATGTATCTACAGCGATAGCAGTATCATTTGTTCACGCGACTTTTGAATTGTAAAAAGAAATGGCTGTGCGCAAAACCACGCCGTGGTCAATAAACGGGTACAGATGAAACAAAAAAGTCTTTCAGGAAGTGTCTCAGCTGAGACATGGCTACCACCAGACCTACCAACAGTGTAGGGAAAAGTAAAAAAAAAAAAAAAAAGTGACTACAGAACCATTGAGAAAAAGTGGAAGTGGTTTGACGAAGTGGATGCTATCTAGACCGGCAAGCATTGGGAGGGAGACTGCCCTGGACTCAGCCACGGCTGGAGTCCACGATGAAGGATGGTATGTTTTCTCTCTAACTCTATACTCTGCTTGAAAGCTTCACTTTATTTAGTTGACCAGCTACTGGAAGATTCCATCTAAAAGAACCAGGCCAATTGAACGTTACACTTGTGTTAAATCACTGTGCAACAACTGCTTTATGCAGCACAATGAGCTAGTAGCTAACAGTTAGCGTTCGTGTTATTGTTTATTGGTTTGTGTCACGTTTAAGATGATGTCACGGCAGTGGAGGTGGCACAACTATGACGATCAGCCTATAATCCCACCCATGTTGAGGCGGCACTAAACAGCAGTGGAAATGCAAGCTCAGAAAAGAAAAGCGAGGAGTCGAGTCGAACCGTAACTTGCAGTGGAAAAGTGCCATTAGAAAAGTTGAACGAATCCTGACGATTTTGCCATGAGAGTGTGTTGTATAATTTTATAAAAGCACTTACATTAATTCTTCTGTTAAAACTCATGTATTACTTGAGCTGTAAAGTTGTTTATATCAGAATTTTAACAGTCATTTTATGGTTTCAATGTTTGTTGACATTAAATCATGGCAAACAATGTTGTAAAATTGGCTATAACTTTGCACAGAAAAGCAATCTTATCACACTGAAATTATGTTAACACGTATATTTTTTGTCTTGTGGCTATATTATTGAAACAGTGAGTATTTTAATGTTTACGGATTGGCCCCATTCACTTCCATTGTAAGTGCCTCACTAGAACCCAGATTTTTGCTGGGTTTTTTTAAAAGAAAAGTATGGACGAGTCGAAATACATTTTTGTGGTAATTAACATTATGCCACAAATGCTGTCGATTGAGCTTAACTTGAATTGAACTAAGAATGTTCCTTTAACTGAATCAACATAAATACATTAGATTACACCAACAAAAATTATTTTAAGGGTTAGATAATAAATAGCTCAGTGTACATGACATGTCCAAAACACATTAGTACAATTGTACTTTATGTAAGGTATTTGCTAAATGCTTTTTAATTTAAACACCGATAAGAGAGACTCTGATATACACTCAATATACAAATGTAATTTCTATATTGCTCTTATTAACTAATTAAGATGTCTACACTGCCTATGTGTGTTGTCGAATCGGAAATGCGACAGCAATCAAGTTTTACTCATTTATTTTGTTGTTGAACTTAGCAATACAGTTCTCTGTAGCTCTTGGCTGGGTAAACAGCAGGGAAAGATGTCTGCGGGCTGCAGTCTGATAGTTGTTTAGCCAATCAAAAGACATTCCAATCAAAAGACAATGGTGCAAGGTTGTGCACCATTCAGAATTGAATGAAGATTCCTGAATTTGAATTGAGGTAGCAAAAAGGATGTAGAACTGCAATTTTAATTTTAATTTAAGGAATTAGATTTAAAGTGGAATGAAATTCAAATAACTTCATATGAATGTTTTTTTATTTATCTCCTTTTCTCCCAATTTGGGTCCTCATGCTGGTGCGGTTACTCACCTCAATCCGGGTGGCGGGGACATGTCTCAGTTGCCTCCACTCCTGATACCGTCAATCCGCGCATCTTATCACGTGGCTCGTTGTGCATGACACCACAGAGACTCACAGCATGTGGAGACTCATGCTACTCTCCGCGATCCATGCACAACTTACCACGTGCCCCATTGAGCGCGAGAACCACTAATCACGATCACAAGGTGGTTACCCCATGTGACTCTACCCTCCCTAGCAACCGGGCCAATTTGGTTGCTTAGGAGACCTGGCTGGATTCGAACTCGCAACTCCAGGGGTGGTAGTCAACGTCAATACTCGCTGGGCTACCCAGGCTCCCAATTTGACTTTTTAAATTTATTTTTTGAATAGTACATTTGATTTTTCAGCATTACATGAAACTTGCATCATATGCATAACAAATTAAAATGCATAAAATTCTTATATCGAGTAAACAATGCTGCTTTTGTTGTCGTGGTAGGTAACTTACCTACGATATCAGTTTGTTTCTCTAATAAAATGATCAGTGTTGATTTTTACCCTAGTCGTATTTAATGTACCAAGTCTCAAGGTCAACGTGTGCCATTTTAAAATACATTATATGTTTTTTCTTAAAATTTTTCATGTGATAATTAAAATTTGAAATGATTTTTTTAAGCCAGCAAGAGCATTGCTTTCCATGAAATATGTTTATATAGAAATGTACATGAGATGCTCAGAATACTGAACAGTTTCCTGCAACAGTAAAACCATGTAAATAAAGGAAGCAATTTTCATAGGACTAGTGTAAGTATATAGAGTTTAACCTTCTTAAAGTTACTTAATTTAAATATATATTTGTTAAACATGTTAAATTGATATGTACAGCTAACATGTAAAAGTCATAGCAGGTTGCCATTTTAAGTTGTCAATTTACTTATAAAGAAGTAGATCAATTCAACTTAATACAAAAAGCAATGCAAATGTCTCTTATTTAAGTTATACAAATAAATAACTTTTTACAATATTAATATTGAATAATGAATATAATAAAATGTAATAATGTTTAAATGCCACCTATAGAAATTTGTATTTAATTTATTTCACTATTTTAAATCTATTTTAAGTTTTCTGAAAACAATGTGGTGGACCATATATGGTTCTGAACAGCAAAAAGAAAACCTTTCAATGGCTATGTTAATTTTATTTTATTTGATTTTTTTAAAATAAATAAGTGAGAAATGTAAAACAAAAATTCGACTTATTTGTTGGTCAAAAATTATAACCTAATTATTTGTCACAAAATGTGTCTTTGACTAACGAAATTGTGTAGAGTGACTGTGTTGAATGTCTTTTGAATTGCAATTCAGTAAATTCCACTTCCTATCATTCCAATTCTAATTCCAATTCAACTTTCTGTGGATCATGGCCAATTCAATTCAAATTCATTTCAATTTAATTCTGAATTTTGCACAACCCTGCTCTCTGTCATTGTATGCATTCACAGGGCAGCCGATACGCTTCTCCCTCCATCTGCTCCAACACAACAGTATCTAGTGTGTTTGTGTGTGCATGCATGTCTTTGGAGTGTAGGGTTTAGTAAAGCGTGTGCTTGGCTAATTCACAGCTTGTCTGGTGGAAGTTCCAGAATGGCTAAAATTGAATACAGCACCTTTAACAAAATAGAGCGCAATATTCCCTGCACACTTTTTCAGCCATCTTGGTTTTAGAAGTACGTTTTCCATACATTTTTCTAATAGACTTTTCATAAAATACTTTCCGGAACCAGACTTTTGTGCTCTATATAGGGAACAAGAATATCATGAAGACATGCAATACTGCTAATTTGAATTTTATTTGCAATCATGGATGCTACCGATTAATTGTTTTTAATTCATGTTGTTGATTTGTGCATTACAGATGATCAAGCAGATCTTTGTTCAGAAGTACATAAAGTAAATCTCAGGTCTTGTAAAAACACAGTCCGGAAGAGGATGCGATCCAGAAATGAACAGACCAGGTTTGATGGTATGAGTAGTTTTAATGTTACTTTTGAACTGTAAGTTTCATCAATGTGAAATTTTAGTATGTTCCTAAACTTTCCTAAACACACTTTGTGTTTAGTAACTAATGCTGGAACATTTATTTCAAAATAAATCACATTCCAAATTGTTATGCAGTATTTACATTATATAGGATGAATGGCCTTAAGTGTTAATCCACATTTGATTAAATTGAAAAGAAAGTCATATTATTATAATTTTGTTTTTTCAGAATACAGGCAGAACTGGAATGACGTGGTTGTGAAGTTAAAGGAGAATTCCCCCCAATGGACACCTGAAGACCTCTTGAACCTTAGACATCAATTTGAGGTGTTTGACAAAAATGTTGAACAGCTTCTTGATTATAATGAGCTGTAAGTTGAAGAAACAATTCATATCAGTATCAAAACTTTTGCATAACAAATGTAAACACAGACAAATATTTGTGAAAGAATATCCTACTACTGTAATCTGTAAAATGTATCAAGTGTTTCAACTGTATCAACTCTAGGTGGCAGCACCCTCAAACCTAAACCGTTACAAGCAGTAATTCTCACCAAGTGACCAATTATAGATCAGTTTTGTGCATTTGATTACTTTAATACATTAATATTAACAATCTCTCTTTTGTTCTCTGTTTCTCTTGTCCTCCCTTGCTTGTATCATTGCACCATAAACTCTGGGACAGCAATAATGCTCTAGACTTCATTCAGGATCAGTCCTCTCCTGAGCAGCGAAGAGCGATGTTTGAGAGTGTAGACACCCATCAGTCTAACTCCATAAACTTTGAGGAATATCTTCAGGTTATAATAAGAACAACATTTTGAGGGGAAACTCTCTTATAATGAACTAATGCAAAAACTTTTTACCTGTAATGCAATTTATTCTCTCTCCCTCTCAGATTATGAACAATATTAAAATTGGGACACCTGTACCCAGAGCTCCTAAAACTGAGGATGACAAAGACCCTGCCATTATGAACATAATCTCTGGTGTAGCAAAAGCAGACCCCTTTTCACAGATGTGCTATGGTTTATTCTAAATTACAGAGTGATGAATGCTGTCTTGATTAATGAAATGTAAGATTGTCAGTTTTATTCATTAACTATCCTATCTGAAAAGGGGTTTGTCTTTAAATGATATAGAAATGGCTTTTGAATGAATTTAATGTTATATTTGTTTATTTCAGGATTGATCTGTAGGACAAATCTCTTTATTTCAGACTGAATTATCATTATACATAATACTTAGTTATTTAGACATATTTTTTTTTTTTTTGGTGAATATATGTAGGCAGAATTGTATAATGTGGATGACCAATGGAATGAAATGAAATGTATTACTTTAAATCATCTTCATGGTCTGCTGTTGCTAGTGCTGCTGGCAGTGGTGGTTCTGTTGTGAATCGTACTTTTCATTTTAATATTGATGTGGCGTTGAGATCCAGACATTGACAATTTATTTATTTTGGTCCTGCAAAGACAATACAAATCGGTTAATTTTAGAATAGAAGACAGTAAATGTTGTTTTGACCCCCATAAAAGATTAAATAAACAAAATGCGGATTTGTGCTTGCTACGTTCTTCACATTCTTTCAAAGATAACAAATGTTACATTAAATGTCGCCATGGTGATTTGAGGTGACTTTTTTTGAAATGTCACACTTTAATTTTGTCCTTACTTCAGATGTGTAAGTGCTGATCTCACCCACTCATCCTCAACGCTAGCACACACCTTCTTGTTACGCTTGGTGAAAAAACTAGGAAGAGAAAGACCATGACATACATTTCAGAGACAAAGCAATGCTAACAAAAAAAGTTGTATTTTCTTATTGTGATATATGTTATCAAGGACGGATTAAGAACTGAGAGGCCCATGGACTGGTACACCATGGAGGCCCCCCATGACGTGTCATATGACTTTGTTCACTTTTATGTGCAACAGGATGCTTGCCAGTTTTGGTTGGATTTTTCAAATTGACGGAAGAAATGTTTGGAGCAGTGTCTTACATGTCCAGTATTATGTACTTTTTAATTATGAACCGATCCAAAATCATGCATTATTAATAGGGATGTGCATGGTATTCAAATACTAAAATCACAATTCGGTTATTCTGCACGTGTTTAGAGTTCTTCAACCTGATCTGAGTCTGACAGTACCCAACAAACCTTCAGGTTTTGGGCCAGGATCGGGTCCGTTTTTCAAGTAGGTTATAGGGCGAGTTACAGGCTGTTCACGCGTGCAATTACAGTGGTGCCGTGACCCGGAGTGGTTTAGTGTAGGGGTTGAGTGTAACAGTAGCTGGTTGGTACATGCTGTGCAGTGTGTGTAAACCTCACTCCCCTGGCCTTGAAGCGCACTAGTGACTAACGTTAGGGGCTGTAGCCTTTAGTATCTTTGTTAGCGCGGCCACCTCCCATGATAGAGACCCTTACAAATCCTGCTTGGAGTGGGTCAGCAGGACTGATCACACTGTTAACTTAAAAAAAATATCAATATTTATTAACGCATCTCAAGACACCTGCTGGCTATTTCCCCTGGATGCAGGCAAATAAATCTTGCTTTCAATGGGGGTACGCATGTTTCGTCACCCGCATCATTTCAGTACTGCTTGCACGCTCTCTCCTAAGCACTGTGTAAAGACTGTGCAAATTAAATTTGAGGAGCAATGGTAAAAATGGGTTTCTTTTGCTTTATCTATTAGAATGATGGACATCAATTGGAATTATTTGTCAGTGTTTAAAACGTGGAGGTGGAAAAACCTTTTAAATAACATTGACCCGGCAACAGCCACTCGACCCGTATAAACAAGTAGTCATGCAAGCCCTATGTATAAATGTATTTAGTAAATGTTTCTACATTAAAATGTGATATATATTGCTGCCATAATAATGGACCATTTCAAAAGTTTACTTGATCTGGCCCTCGTTTTTCTTTCCCCCCTGTGGTGGAGCAGCGACGTAATTTTATTATTGTGAATTATTTAAAAAAATGTCCGTTACACAATGCTCCAACTTAAACAACTGTCCATTACCGCCAGAGGTGTTACCACGCGCAGCGCAAACGTACGGCACAGTGGTCAAAAGGGATTTCCAAAATGGCTTTTGGATTATAAACTCAGAGATGTGGATTCGGACGGTAATTAAATTACAACATGACCTTGGTGTTTGTCAAAAAACAGTAAATAATTTGGCTGGAAATTCGGATTCGGATGGCAATAAAATTACTGAGGCCTTGGTCAGAGTTTTTGCAAAAAAAAAAACAAACAAAAAAAACATTCATTTATTTAAAAAAAAAATAATAATAATAATTCAGATGCGTCTCGGACGCTCAGGCTGCTCATTTCAGATTTCAAATGGTCTAATACGTCACTCTTAATGCGACACACAACAATGACGTCAAAAATAGTGACTGCATTACGGAACATCACAATATTTACCAGTCTCCTCGCTGTTTTTCTTTTGCGATTGAGGAGTTCTGCACCACGACTGGAAAGGGCGCTTATTTGGAGAGCGAGATGAAGCACCTCCAATTTCCCGCATCTGTTTTGTAAGCATTGTCAGTTTGTCACGTGGGTTCGCCTACGTCGTTACCAAATCAACCAATACAAGAATTTGATCACTTGCAATTATAATAATATTATTACATAAAGTAATATATATATATATATATATATATATATATATATATATATATATATATATATATATATATATATATTATAATAATTAATTAATAATATCACTATATAAATAATATCATTATAAAATGATATATAATAATAGTGCGGATAGTCTGCCTGAAAAGATTTGATTTGAGAAAAAATCTGATTTGCCTGCAATCTGAACATAGCCTGACTACCCACTGTAAATGCTGGAATTACATCACGTCCCCATGTTAAATAACTCATCCGAATAGGGCTTTTAAATGTGATTTTATCATTTAAGATCTATGTATTGTAATATTTAGGTTCATAGCTCAATGTGCACTTTATTCCCTGCTATCTGAGATATGTTTGGCACATCCATAGCAATAAACGTTCTTTATTCCTGAGTTGCCTGCAAATAACACAACTGTTTGTGAACTCTCACGGTTAACCAAATATAACAAAAGGTTACCGTGCACATATGTAGGGCACATTTCTCTTTATCATTATATCCTATACCGTTGCGCAAATTATGTCGCTAATATGAATTTAAACCATCAGCTTTGTACACAGACAGGGTAAACTGCACCTTTGAGTTTTGAGGCACTTTTGAAATCAGACACTGTTTTCTATAGTACTTCAAATAAACGTGCTGCACCTGTGAGACAAAGATTCCCTGAGCATGCACTCGAGTGCCTGTGCTGGTGCTGCCGAACAAATAGTATTTCACATAAAGCTGACATTGCCGTGGTTTTATAATGGTATCTCAAAATAAATAAAAAAAATTGATTTAGAGCTCGGGGCCCTTTCAGATTAAATGCCCCTGGCAATGACCCAATCAGCCCAGTGGTTAATCCGTCCCTGTGTGTTATAGTATGACATCCCAGGTCTCATTTCATTGGTACAAATACAACATTAATGCTGGGGTTTTGTCTTGGTTGTGCACCCTCATATTTAAATGTATGGTTAAATATGCCTATGTTGGTGTATTCACTTTGTGTGTGTAAGTGGGTGAACCCGACTCATTTCTGTGGTCATATAATGATGACTCACATGATGGCATCAATGCGGCACACCTCGAGGGAGCTCTGCTGGATGAAGCCTTTGATTACACCGAAGGGCAAAGCTTTTCGAGTGTATTTCACACAGCAGGCATAGTTCAGTGGCCCATCTGATATGAAACAACACACACTAAATATCTTTCTTAAAGATCGAGCAGCCATAGACCTACATACAATAGTTCCATACAGTATTTAATCTTCTACATGTTACCAGACAGTTAAAACAGGCTTACTGTAAAGCAAAAATGCAGTAGGATACAATGGGGCTAAAGGCACACCTTAAGGAAAATGTGCTTTTTGTCTGGTCACAATATATAGATAGATAGATAGATAGATAGATAGATAGATAGATAGATTTTTAACACAAATACTATCTTTTCACTTATTTGAGTTATTATCGTTATTATTTTTTAAATTAATCCCCTTGAGCAAAACTGAAAATGATAAATGTTTTTTGGCTCAAAATAAATGTGATAATTTCAATTATATTCATTAGCTATGGTAATGTAAGATTTTAAAAATGATACAAATTTTGTTTACATTACACTGCATGCAATGATCTCATGGATCAAGAAAATTTTGCAGTGCATAGTAAGAAACAGGTGTAAAGGTTAAGTACTGTGGTAGTATTTGTTGCTATTTAGTTTTGGGAGAAAATAAAACCCTTTTGGGCCTTTCGCCCCATTGTACCCTAACTATGGAGATCATTTAGTAAAAATGTAGTCAAAACTGATATCAGATCTCTTAGTCAATGATCTGTCCTGTGACATGTTTGGTTGAACTATGTTAAGATTCAGAGAAATCAGTGCATTTAATGTGATAATCCACATTTGACCACAAAAACGAAACAAAATGTATTTTCAGTGTTGGTGCAGTTAATGCGTTTTAGCTTTCTAGGGCAGTACAGTTTAAATGTGGCATAATAAAACACATCAATGACAAAAATAGGGAAAAAGCAGTAAAATTGTATTTAATTCATGATAAACTTACATGCCGCTGGGGTTTGAGGAAGCAAGCTAAGGACAATGCTGCTGAAGAGAGCGACGGCGACCAGAGACATTATTGGACACGATTCTGTCAGAAAGAATTGTTTGTTAAGTCAGTGCAGTGCCTTATATACAAGTTAGAGATAAGGTCGGTTGCAAGCTGATCATAGAAATAACAAATCAGGTGCTGGGTCAAAAATGGGGACAGGAAAGCCAATACTTACAGAAATTGCAATGCTTACAAAGCAAGTCCCAACCACAGACATGGTGCAGAGTGATCTAAGACTCCTTTGTCTTTGTATCTTGAGCATTTACACACATTCCATGTGAAAAGGCTTTTGCATACATGTGTTTTTTTTTTTGTTTGTTTGTTTGTTTTGTTTTTTCCCCATACAGTAATTTTAGAAGAGTTTCTGATGTCATCATACAGTTGCTTACCACCTCTCATGGATTCTATAGGTTGGGAATATTTGGAATTGGGAACACTAATAAAAATCAACAGTTTCTTTATAATGCTTATAGCCTCTATTCTACTCTATTTTTATTCTATTCTATTAAATTCTGTTCCCCTGTTGGCTACATTGAAAAACTGATGCATGTAATCTCTAGTAGTTATTTTTTATAATTTGTTTAGCTGTTTGAGATATTCACTGTATCAGATGCAATTATATCATTACAGGTATTACTTAACCAATTTGCAATTGATGACATAAATGTACACCTTATCTTAAGCTACCAAATGTGTTCAAAGGGAAATTTGTTTATTATGCAATGTGAGCTAAACCCTGTCTTTACCGTGACCCATTTAGTGGTGAGAATGATAATTTTCCCCTCTCAGCAAAAGAACAAATTAACATGCACATCTCCCATGACCTAGAAAACCTCGCAATACAATAATCTAACTGTAAAGGGAGAGTGTTAAAATATAAAATTTAATGTAAATATTATAAATATTATAAACTAGAATGTGTGTCATTGTCTGTAACACAAATGTATCATGATCTAATCATGAATGAGCTTTATTGTTACATAAATATGAAGAGGCATTTTTGCCTATGTCATCAAATGTACATTATGTATACAATTAGAAAACATTCCATGCAACATTTAATTCTGATAAATCATTTACACAGTATTTCCAAGAAATTGCAACCAGGCTTAATATCAGTGCTTTTCAAGATTTTGAAGTAGAGTTTTATGTTTTGCTATCTTTTCCATGCCTTAGCTACAATCTCTAGCATGATATTCACGCATGCACTGTCCTACTTGACAGACTGGAAGGATGGATAAATTGATGGATGGGTGGGTAGGTGGCGGCTCGGGTGGGTAGATGGCTAGATGGATGAATGGCTGCATGGGTGGAATGATGATGGATGGCTGCGTGGGTGGATGGATGGATAGACAACTGCGTGGATGGGTGGATAGATGGACGGACGGACGGATGGATGGTTGTGTGGGTGGATGGATGCGTGAGTGGGTGGTTGGATGATTGATGGCTGTGTGGGTGGATGAATGATGGACAGATGACTGCATGGGTGGATGGACAGCTGGATGGATGGATGGCTGCGTGGGTGTATAGATGGACGGATGGATAGCTGCGTGGGTGTATGGTTGGATAGATGGATGGACGGTTGGCTATGTGGGTGGGTGGATGATGGATGGCTGTGTGGGTGGATGAATGGATGAATGTGTGGGTGGATGATGGATGGCTGCGTGGATGGATAGATGGAAGGATGGCTGCATGGGTGGATGATGGATTGTTGCATGGGTGGGTGGATGGATGGATGAATGGGTGGGTGGGTGGGTAGATGATAGATGGCTGCGTGGGTGGATAGATGGATGGATGGCTTTGTGGGTGGGTGGAACATGGGTGGCTGTGTGGGTTGATGGACAGATGGATGGATGGAAAGATAGATGGATGAATGGATGGAAGGATGGATGGCTGCGTGGCTGTATGGTTGGATAGAACGCTACTTGGGTGGGTGGATAATGGATAGCTGTGTGGATGGATGATAGAGAGCTGCATGGGTGGATGGAATGATGGATGGGTGGAAGATGGTTGGCTGTGTGAATTGATGGACAGATGGATGGATGGCTGGGTGGATGATGGATGGTTGCGTGGGTGGATGATGGATGGCTGCATGGATAGAAGGATGGATGGCTGCATGGTTGGGTGGATGATGAATGGCTGCATGGTTGGGTGGATAGATGGATGGATGGCTGCGTGGGTGGGTGTATGGATGGCTTCATGGGTGGGTGGATGATAGAAGGCTGCGTGGGTGGATGGATAGGTACGTGGATGGATGATGGATGGCTGCATGGATGGATAGATGAATAGATGGATGGATGGTTAACTGCTTGGGTGGGTGGATGATAGATGGCTGCTTGGATGGATATATAGATGGGTGTATTGATGGGTGGAGGGATGCATGGGTGGGTGGATGATGGATAGGTGTGTGGGTGGATAGATGGATAGATGGATGGATGGTTGGCTGCTTGGGAGGGTGGATGATAGATGGCTGCGTGGGTGGATGGATACATGGATGATGGCTGTGTGGGTGTGTGGATGGATGATGGATGGCTGTTTGGGTGGATTGCTAAATGGATGGATGGATGGCTAACTGGGTGGATGAATGATGGATGCTGCGTGGGTGGATGGATAGATGGCTGTGTGGGTGGGTGGAGTATGGATGGCTGTGGTGGTGAATGGAAAAATGGATGGATGGCTGCCTGGGTGGATGGATGGATGCTGTGTGGGTGGGTGGATGATGGATGGACGGACAGACAGTTGCATGGGTGGATGGACGGACGGAAAGATGGCTGTGTCGATGGATGGATGAATAGATAGTCCAAAATAGTATGTGAAATATATTTAATTAAGTCATTACCCTTACTTAATTGAATTTGTGAAACTTTTTACAAGCATTTTAATTTCTTTCATTTAATTTAAGTCAGTTTCATTTAGACAACATAATGTAGTTGGATTAGGTAAAATCTACTAAAACAATTACAATGGTAGTTTTAACTCAACTTCATTAGGTTTGTTAAATAAATGTACTAATATTTGATTTAATTAATTGTCTTATGTTGGTCCAACATAATTTGTTATTAATCATTAGCATATGTCAGGAGAACAAGTGTAAAACAGTGAAACTGTTGAACTGTCAATTTGATAGCAACTTCTTTTAGAGCTAAACATCAATCAAACATCATTAAAAAGTCCATCCTCAACCTAAGCATAAGTGCCAATCTTCACCACAGTGGTAACCCCCAAAACATACCAACCTTACATACACTCTTTGAAATACTAATATAACAGAACATTAAACATTAACAAATCTACTCCAATTTCATCTAGCAGAAAACAGCATAAAATAACACTTAAATTCATCATTGTTCACCCCATCCATTCCCATGAGAAAAATGGAAACCCCCTGCCCTGTTTCATCAATGCTAAAAAAAGTTTCATGTAGTCTGACTGGATTAAGGAAACTTCAATTTTACTCATTTAATTGGATTGAACACTTTGAAATCAAGTTGTGACAAAATGTTCTAGAATTGTGTTGCCTTAGTTCATTTTAATTAAGTAAACTAAACAACCTGCAAGAAATCAGTTTTTGAGTGTAGAATATGTTGTCACTTGATGTCCAACAATACAATGATATGTTTTTAAATGTATATATTATATGTGGTTCTTACCTTAAGTAATAAAGCAAACATTACCTGACTAGACAAACAGTAACGACTCTTCTCTTATATACAACAAACTTGATAAAGATGTTTATGTAACGTCTGCTCAGTGTTGAGGTGTGCTTCCATGCTGCATTAGCAGCAGGGTTGAGTGTTGTGTGTGTGTAAGCTGATGCTGAGTAAACACATTCATTCTCCACTGTCAAAACAGCAGTCTGGCTCCATCTCTACATACAGCACAAAGCAGAATTAATCATTACTGCGACACCTCTCTCTCCTTCTCAATATCTTACTGCTTTTTTCTTTTTATTGAGACCTTTCTCTCTGTCTCCGCTCTCCCCCGCATTCGGCTCCGAAACACACGTGAATCATATTATACGCCCCCTCTTGTCTGTGTCATAGCGAGTGGGACTTTGCTCCATTTCTACGTGTTCACTTCAATCTTTTCAAATGTTTGCTCTCAGTCTGAATAATTACTGTGTGTGGGTGGATGTAAGCTTCACTCATTTTTATTCCTTTATAATGACCCAGTGGGAGGTTAACAAATTAATACCTCAAATGATTCATCTGAAAGGGGGGTTGAGAGAGAGGAATAGAAGACATGTCAGGTCACCAACTATCTCATTCATTGCTCTCCTGCGATAAATAGTTGATATTGAGATTAAAATGCTTGCTGTAAATGTTACATCGATATTCTCATACATTGATTGAAAATAGATGTGAAATTATTGGGCATAATTAGTGATTGACCTTGACATGTATTTTCCCTCATTTGACCTTGAGGTCGGACGTGATACAGCTATATAGTTTGGATGGGATTAATCTTGGCTATTTATTCAGAATATCTGAGTTGATTTATAATAGCCACCCTTCAAACCATTCTCATTAGTGAAATAGGAAAGATAAGACCAATCTGTTCATCTACAATCACCATTGTAATCCTCTACACTGGATAAGATGTCTGACTAATGGCACATACATTTGAAATAATACATTATGTATGAGAACATATATTTTTGGTGATGCATATTTAGCATATAGACATACATTTATTTAAATCTGCCTGCCAGAGGAGGATGGGCTCCCCCTGCTGAGTTTAGCTTCCTTCCAAAGTTTCATTTACATCCTACCTAGTTTTTCAGACACTATTTTATTTAAAACTTAATTGTAAAAGTACTATAAACAAAAGTTACTTATTTGACATGGTATACATCCTGATTTAGAATAGAAGTTGTTTATTTCTTGGCTGGTTAGCTTGGCCAGGTTAGCCCCTGCTGGTGTGCCGTAACTACACCATATGTTTCCCCAAAAGCATTTTTCTATATTTAAGGACTTTTCAAAAGTATGTATGTACTCTGATTAGATAACATTTATGCAAGAAAAATATAAATGGTTAATAGTTCATTTATTTACATTGTTATACATAATTTAATTGAAGTAGATGTTTTACCAGTTCCTGTTTCTTTCTAGACAGCTCTTAAAAACAAAAAAAATTATATTTTTTCCCTGTTTGCTGCCATCACATATACATCACAGTGAGACTTTGAATTATAATCTAGTAAATCTTATTATAATCTCATTACAATAATTTACAATGTTTTACAATATAAACACTTTAAAGTAAATCAGTAATCAAAATGGACCTATTGCTTGTGTACAGGTAAGTACCGGTACTGTGACGGCAAAATTAACATGGGGGACCAAGCACCTATCGGTGCAGATTAATCGATCGATCTCAGTTTTAACTGAGCACCCATGAGCAAAGATGACATATTTCAAATTGACTACTTACGGGATGTGATGTGTCAGCTGTGTTAAGAAATTCTTAGATACATCTAAGAAATAGTATTCAGCTATTAGACAAATATTTAATTATATAAAAATTTAAAGGAGAATTGAATCAAATGTCCTTTTTCTTTGAATCTCAACTCCAGATACACTCTAGGCATGTCATTGTATTAGGATGCAAACATTTTTCTAACTGACAATATTTACCTTCAGGGGGCGCCAGAGGACGCAGAGACGTAGAGATGGCTGCTTTTGTTGTTTTGCCTAGTCTTGCTTTGAAGATGTATAATGAAATCTTGACAACGATTGATGGATATACATTGGAAAAGTAACACTGAAATTTCCAAAGGTTGGTTGTCAAATTAGGTGGTACCCAAGCTGGGTGTTGTCACAACTGGCTAGGGGGAATATCTGTTCAGTTCAATATTTTAATACACAACAATGTTGAAAGTACTGGCAGTACAGAGTATTTAGTACAGAGTAATTCGGTACCCATGTGCTGTTTGATTATACCTGGCAGCTTTCAAACGCTCTAATGCGTATATCTATGCATGCTCTATAGAGCTCTCACATCTCGTGGTGCATGCAGCCACACACATGAACAGAAAAATGCACTTCTTGGTCAAAACGTCCCTCTTGACATGATATTAATGTAAACACAACCTTTAATGTATTATGAAAATGTACACAGACGGGGAAAAAATCTGCTTTCTTGAAGTGATATTTATGTAAACAAAGCCTTTAATGTATTAAGTGAATGCAAAAGCATACTTTTCATGCAAACATTTATCGCCTGCATTTCTATTAGTGCAAACAATTCCAGGTGCATGTGTATACTGTGCGTTCAGAGTACCTGCCTGTATGCGTTCAGTGCTCGTGCACTTTGCTGATGATGAAATTCGCGTCACATGTCCTGTATGTAGACACTTAGCGTTCATGTCTTACCAAAGTATACTTTAGGCTTGACTGAACAAAAATCTTCAGACTGATCTTGTGAAATTTACGAGACAATGGCAAAATCTTTGCAAACCAAAATTGGATGCTTCATGATGCTGCAGTTTCGTAGTGAAATGTCCAGCGAGGGGTGCCAAAATCATTTGAAATGATGTTGTAATCAGACAAGGGAATTTAGGTGAATATTAGATGGATTTTGAATGAGTAAAACATACCTCCCTTAGGTTAAACTTTAACCTAAACCTAACCAATAATGTCTTAAAAGATAAATGAGAGGTGAACAAAACAGACATCGTAAGGCCAAACTATACTTCGGATGTCCGAGTTGTGGATCCCTCCACGCACTGTATGTGTGAAGAAAATTCACCAAGAAACTTCCGCAAAATGTAGAAATCGCCACGTGAAACAAATTTAGCAAAAATGTACTTATAGAAAATGTTCATTCTATGAGACTAGGTTGAAAATCTATTATCTCAAAATATCCAAGAATAAAAGAGAAAAGCACTAACTTAAGTTGCTACTGTATAAGCACAATACATTTCAATGGCAGGTCTGTTTCTCAGTCAAAATATAACAGCATTGAATCAGTATTAATGTACAGTATATCTAATAATCACAAAGTAAATATTATGTTAATAATTTAAGTAGTTTAGATTACTTTTTTAATGTTTTTATATTGTGTTTTTTTTAATGTTTAATTTATTTACTTTTCAGGGGTTGGCATGCCATGGGGGAAACGTCTCGGGTTACTTAACTATAACACCTGTTCGCTGATAAAAGCGGAACGAGATGCTGTGCTGAGTTAGTGCTTTGGGTACAACTTTAGGTGTGACCAACTGTGAATATGTGTGCAATACGTCAATGAAAATTGACCGGAATTTATAGCCTCTGCCGGTGACATCATTGGATGCACCTGTAGCAGGGCTATAAATAGATGCGTCACAGGTGCATCATCAGGTATTTTGTCTGAAGAGCAGTCCTGGGGCATCCCAGTGCGGCAATGAAGCGCAGCATCCCGTTCCGCTTTTATCAGGGAACAGGGGTTACAATTAAGTAACCCGAGACGTTCCCTGTCAAAAAGCTACACTTATGATGCTGCACTGAGTTAGTGCTTTGGGAACAAGAATACCCATGCCGCCGCACTGTGGATGTCCGGACCCCTTACGGTTGTGTAGTGTGCTCACAAGAGCGCAAGAAGTCTCAGACATGAGCTTGTGATGTTGACTCAAGGACATAAGAGCCCGGAGTGGCATGAACATCCAAACTATAAAATCTTATGAATATGTGCAGAGAGGACCCGCTCCTCAGCCAGATCTATGCGAGAGCCCCACGATGAAAGAGTGGGCACTGGCTCTTGGAAGTAAGCGAGAGGAGTGTGAAGTATTTTGACTGTAAACAGATTGCAATGCCTGCACCCACCCTGCCGCAACGCAAGAGCAGCATGCTCTTCCCCCAAACACACAAAACAAAAACTGGTGTGTGTTTGTTTCAGCCATAGAGCGTAAACATGGGAACACACACACCGCTTGCTTTGTTTATCGGTCATTCTTTTTCTTCTTTTTTTAAAGAAAAGAGAAAGAGAAAGGTTTCTGTGCACTGCCTAACAATTCTAACTCCTAACAGAGGAAAGTAGGAAGTGTAGCTTTTTGACAGGGAACACTATAAAAGGGTTTTGTAGTTTTAAAAAGTTTGGGGACCACTGGCCTAAGTATATTAACTTGTAGGCCATTAGTATTCCCATTCACTTTAATCCCATTTTTACCATCAGGCTGAATAAAACCATGTCCTGGTGGCATTTGTGCACTTTTGTCATCTCATGAAAAACGAAAATGCTTTTAACATTAAAATCACCTCAAAGGCTTTGGCCAAAATCCTGTCTGCTTAAGTAGGAGATTTGTCAATGTGGACAGACAGAGTGGACGCAGAACCGTAAATCTGCAGATGAATATCAAAGCAGGCATTACGTTTCACTGACAAAACACATTCCTCCTACTCTTGCTGAAACTTGGGCTATGCTCCAACTTTAAAGTAATCAAATATTTCTCATTCTGGGGATGATTTTTGTAGTTTGTAATAAATTCTGCACAGTAAAATGAGTAAGATGACAGCTATGAAGGATGTACAGGACATTGAAAAGAATGGATGATTATTTAAGGCCCGTTTCTCGTGAGCAGGGCCCCATGCCAGAAGCAGCACAGTTCTAACTCTATAAAAGTGTCAGTGTAAAAGTTTAGCTTTCAGAGACATCAGAGCCTGTAAGTCCTTTGTAGTCCTTCATTTGCATTGAAAAGGAGACACAGACTGAGTGAGTACGTTTACATGGGCAGTTATAATCAAGCTGCCGTGGGTCTTCATCTCTCTGTCCAAGTATACATGACACCATGTGTGATTGAATAGCTGAAAGATGGACGTCAGCTGAGGAATGCTAGCATGATAATGCTAGCATGCTAACCTTGGTCATAGTATGCACCTGTTACCGTCTTTTATGGTATTTTATGATGGAAATTGTAAAATCATTAATGTAGGCTGCGTCCACAAATTTGAAAACTGCATTTTCAAGTGTTTTCCAAAAGTTGCAAATCCACACTAAAACATATGAAACTCTTAAATCCCCTCACTGCACATGTGAAAATATCAAAGTAACATTTATCTTTAACAATGCTTTCAAAGTAAGAGCAGGCACAATAATGCCGCTACAATATGGGCCTCCATTTTGATTGTTTTGGGTTGAATGGATCAAACGACTGCGTCACATGACAACAAATACATCATCATTTTCTGATATCTCCATTTTCCCTTTCCACACTACAATGCGAAGACAGCATTTTCAAATGTATCCACTTGGGAGAGTGTTTTCAAAAAGCTCAATTTTCACTTTCAAAAACACTGTCTCAGTTAGGATGGAATGCCAAAATCGTAACAAAAAAGATGCATTTTCAAACTAAATTGTATTAGTGTGGACATGGCCATAAGATCATCAAAAATATGTTTATCCTTGGTTTTAAAAATATATATTTAATGCTACTCCAAAGATGGATATTGGGTGATATGGGTGTTACTATGACACACAGATAAGGGGATTAGTCAATGGGCAGAATACAGACAAAAGAATAATAATTGGAGGCACATCAATGTGTCAAAGGTGTGTATGGCTTACAGACTACTGATGAACATTTACCATGATACAAGGGGAGTTCCATTCAGAAGTGATGATCCCTATGTCAATCCCTATGCTATCAATCCCTGTTCCCTTTGAAGGCTTTACCAATCACTGTGAGAGCTTTGGAGTGCTGAAGGGTGTGGTTCTCAAAAATAACATTTATTTGGAACTCACCATTCGTCATTTTTACTGGAAATTCAGTTTGAAGCGATTTCACAGCATGATTGTTTTCCCTTCAAAGTGTCACAGTCCTGTCACTCAGTCAGTCTGGGTTTTTGTCTGACAAAACTGTGGCATCATCGTCCCATGTCTTTCTTGTGTTTCATTGTCTGTCTTCGTGGGAGCACACAGTTTCGGTTGTATTCCATGCCATACGCTCTTCAGTGCGTCATGTCTGGAGTATGGAGTTTGGGATCGAGTTCGTGTCCAGTTCGGGTCTCGTGTCTATCTGTTATTGACGTTAGTTTATCGCGTTTATGTCATCTTGGCAGCATGCACTCCCATCAATAGATCTCTTGAACATGGGTGCGCGTCACGCTCGCGTTGTGTTGTGCTCCCGGGTCACGAGCTGTCTTCATGTTGTTCTGAGTTTCGGTCACTACGATCTAAGATGTTGGGTGTGTGTGTGGCTGAATAATCGCCTGATCTGTTAGTTAAATTTCACAAAAAACTGGTACGATTCGGACTAAAGTGCTTACATGACATTATTAAAAGACTAATATTAAATATTATAATTTTTGCCTTAGTCTGAATGAAATCGAAATTTTAAAGTGCATGTAAACGCACTCAGTGTGTGTGACTAAAGATGGACTGGTGTAACTTAAGATTATTCTTGCTCTCTCTCTATGGGTTTGTTTGAAATGTTATACTACTACACTACTAATTGCAGCATGCATTATGAATACATTGCACAGTATGGAAATGTTTGGTATGCATGGAATACCCTGATGACCTACTACATTTGCCAAAATGTGCACTAGCAGATGTAAACTAGCAGAGCACACTGCGTAGAATGCTGTATCACACCAAAAAATGTACTTGACTTGACCTTCCATTTCTAGAGGAATAAATAAATTATTAGCAATATTAACAGTGATTTCTTTCTTGACTTATTTGATTGGACTGCCAAAACCTACGACAATTTTAAGCTAAATTAAATAAAAAATACAAAACAGTCATATTTCTTTTTCCTTGAGTTGATAACTGAACACCACTCGCTGAATTAAGAATGAAGTAGTGAAATCATGTGACAAAAATGTGTCATAATACTGCTTAATACTACTCTTGGTCTATATATTGTCCCAGGTTTTGGAACTCTCTACTGGACAGCCTATGAGCAGTTTATTAAATTAGCACTTTAGTTGTTTACTAGGGCTTTTCCTCAGGCAATAAAATTATTTTGTCTCCTTGCTTAGATTTGTATTTATATTATTATTATTATTATTTTGCCTTTTCTTTTTTTATATTTATTTTATTTCATCCTTTCTCTTTCAATTTTATTGTCTCATCTCTCATTCTATTTGGCAGATGCTTTTATCCAAAGCTATTTACAGTGCATTCAATTATTCAATTTGTATCAGTTTGTGTGTTCCTTGGGAAACAAACCTGTGATCTTGACATTGCTAGCGCCATGTCCTACCAGTTGAGCTACAGGAACTCCTAATTGTGTGTATGTGAATCTATATACAAACATACATCTTCTGAAAAGCATGGCAGTAAGCTTGTGTTCTATTTCAAAAATAGCCTCTTTCTCTCTTATTCTGCCGTTCTCTCTCTCACTCTCTTTCTCTCTTCTTGTCTTTGTAGAAGCACATGTCTGTGATAAAGCTAAAGGTGACATGATAAGCTTTGCAATCATCTAGGGCTGAGGTGCCCTAATCCCTGCCTAAGCCCTGTCATAAATCCATCTGTTATCTGTGTTACTCCTCAGCTCCCAACACCAAAACACAAAGCACCCGTGCTGGGAAGGCTCTTGTCAAGATGCATTCTGCTTGCAGATTCTGTATGTGTGTTGAATCTGGCACTTTGATTTATTGTGCTGCTCTGGCCCCTGCTCCACCGGGGCAGCAGCGTGTGTTTGTTTTCTGTTGCACAGGAGGACTGTGTTGTGCAAATGTTAGCATGCTGCTCAGATCACTGAAGTGTTTGCCTAAGCAACTCTACAGTAGCAGCAACACATATACATGTTTATGCTACATTGTGTGTACCAAGTGTCCCCAAAAAGATGGTAAAACCTGAGATCACCTACATTGTGGGGCCTAGCCAATGGTCCCCACAAGGGAAATGGCTTAGTAAGCATACTAAAGGATGTTTTTTAAAAAATGTAAAAATGCAAAAAGTTAGGGGTAGGGTTAGGGGATAGAAATTATCATTAGATCTGTATAAAATCCATAAAATGCATGTAAGTCTATGGAGAGTCCCCACAATTATATAAAACAAGTTTGTGTGTGTGTGTGTGTGTGTTAGCAGCTACATAATGTACATAAACTTCAAAATTATTCATTCTGACATTATTAGAATTTCACAGGGTTAATTATCATCATGATGTATGGAAATTGACCTTGGAAGACAGCTTAAGTTTCCAGGCAACATCACAGCCACTTCTCTCCGCCCAGACATGGTGCTAACATCTGAGTCTACTAAGCAAGTGGTTATCCTGGAACTAACTGTCCCCTGGGAAGACCGCATCGAAGAAGCCCAAGAGCGCAAGAGGGCTAAGTATGCAGAGCTTAGCTCGGAGTGCTGGAACAACGGCTGGAAAGCTCGCTGCGAGCCAGTCGAGGTCGGGTGCAGAGGCTTCGCTGGCCACTCATTGCTGCGAACCCTCAAACTCCTTGGAGTGAAAGGACTGAAATTGAAAAAAGCCACCACCAACATCTTAGAGGCCGCAGAGAGGGCTTCTCGGTGGCTGTGGATCCGTAGGGCGGATACGTGGAGCAACAAGCCACTTGGACACAAGCCGGGGACTGATCACCCCCGGCTGGGTCGCCCGGGAGAGGGTGTATGAAGATTAAAGACCCGAAACACCCTATGACCCCGGGTTCTTCAATGATGACGTGTCCAAGTAGCACCAGAAGGTGTATTCAAACTCTAACCCATCTGGCACAGCCAGTGACCTCCAGGAAAGTCTGGATGACACCCACGAATAGAGTGGTCGACGGCTGGAGAGACAGCAGACAGCTCGGAAAGACGACAACCGGGGCAGGGAGGGCTAGCCCCCCGACCTGCAGCTCCTGAGAGGGAGCACCCACAAAAGCTACGAAGAACCCTACAGGAATATACCCCCAGGGATACCCGAGAGGGGGGGAGAATGAGTATCCCAATCGGACGGAAATACCGGTAACGACCCAAGCAAATGGACAACGGAATACGAGTGCAGTCTGCATCTGCGGCAAGGTCTGTAAAAACCCGAAGGGCCTGAAGATCCACCAGGCAAAGATGGCCTGCCTTAGGAGGGATCAAGTGGAGCTACGCTCAGGTACGGCAGCTGGGGCAGCAGTTACTGTTGCGTTGGCTGCTGAACCTGGTGAGACGGAGGAGGAGCCGGGTCCGGAATCTCCCCACAGTACCCGGAACCTCCAAGCCACACAAATCCCTCCATCAAGCAGGAAATCGGAACATCGCAGGGTGAAGTGGCCTGCCGCAAACAATAAGGAGTGGCTTAGGTTGGACGAGGAGTAGACAAGTGCCTGGAATCCATCTCAAAGGGCAGAGTCGACCAGAAGCTCCAGACCATGTGTACCATCATAATGAATATAGGAGTTGAGCGGTTTGGGGTTGAGGAAAGAAGAGGGGACAGTAATCCAGTGAAGTTCAACCGGCGAGAAGCCAAGATCAGTCAGCTGAGACAAGAACTAAAATCCCTGAGACGTCAGTTCAAGACAGCCAAGGAAGAAGAAAGGACCGCTTTGTCAGAACTCACAAACTTCATAAGGAAGAGACTCATTTCACTGAGGAGAGCGGAACGGCACCGAAGGAAGGGAAAGGAAAGGGCTCGGAAACGCAGTGCTTTCATTTGCAATCCCTTCAGCTTTACCAAGAAACTACTGGGCCAGAAGCGAAGTGGCCACCTCACTTGCCCGGTAGAGGAGATCGATAACCATCTCCACGCCACTTTTAGTGACACCTTGAGGGACCACGACCTCGGACCGTGCAGGGATTTGGTGGTACCACCTGAACCAGGGACCCAATTCGACTGCACTGAACCCACGCTGAAAGAGGTGGAAGATGCCGTTAGAGCAGCAAAATCCAGCTCTGCTCCAGGGCCCAGCGGGGTCCCTTACAAGGTCTATAAGCAGTGCCCGCAGCTCCTCAGACGTCTATGGAAGATCCTGAAGGTGATCTGGTGGAGAGGGAAAGTCGCTGCGCAATGGAGACACGCTGAGGGAGTATGGATCCCGAAGGAGGAGGGCTCTTGCAACATTGACCAGTTTCGAATCATCTCGCTGCTCAGTGTTGAAAGCAAGATCTTTTTCAAAATCGTGTCCCAACGTTTGACAGACTACCTCCTGAAGAATACCTACATTGACACCTCAGTCCAGAAGGGAGGAGTTCCAGGAGTACCTGGATGTCTGGAGCACACAGGGGTGGTGACACAGCTGATCCGGGAAGCTAAGGAGAGCAAAGGAGATCTGGCAACTCTCTGGCTTGACCTGGCCAATGCCTATGGGCCTATGCCACATAAGCTTGTTGAAACCGCACTGATAAGACACCATGTTCCTGTCAAGATCCGTAACCTCATCATGGACTATTATAACAACTTCAGCGCTCGAGTCTCTTCAGGCCAAGTAACATCCTCCTGGCATCAACTTGAAAAAGGGATCATTACCGGCTGTACAACCTCTGTATCTCTTTTCTCACTGGCCATGAATATGATTGTTAAGTCGGCCGAGGTGGAATGCAGAGGGCCCAAGTCAAGATCTGGGACCCGTCAGCCCCCCATAAGAGCTTTCATGGATGACTTAACAGTGATGACAACATCCGTTCCAGGGTGCAGGTGGCTCCTCCAGGGGCTTGAAAGTCTCATCGCCTGGGCAAGGATGAGCTTCAAGCCTGCTAAATCCAGGTCTCTGGTCCTAAAGAAGGGTAAAGTGTCTGACCGTTTCTGCTTTGCCCTGGGAAAGACCATGATTCCATCAGTGTCTGAAAAACCGGTCAAGAGCCTGGGGAAGATCTTTGATAGCTCCCTGAAGGACTCAGCTGCCATAAAACAAACCAAGTGCGACGTGACTTCCTGGCTTACAGCGATTGATAGATCTGGCCTCCCCGGAAAATTTAAAGCCTGGATCTACCAACACGGAGTTTTGCCAAGAATACTCTGGCCCCTGTTAGTCTACGAGGTACCACCATCAACAGTCGAGGTTCTAGAGAAGTCTATCAGCCAGTTCCTTAGAAAATGGCTGGGGCTCCCTCGGTCCTTGAGCAGCATTGCCCTTTATGGCCATTCCACCAAGCTGCATCTTCCTTTGAGTGGACTATCAGAGGAGTTCAAAGTCACCCGCTCCAGAGAGGTATTGATGTACAGGGACTCCAGGGATACAAAAGTCGCAGCAGCAGGAATCCTCGTGAAGACCGGGAGGAAGTAGAAGGCGCAAGATGCTGTCAATAGAGCTGAGGCACGACTAAGGCACAAAACGTTGGTGGGCTCCGTGGCAACGGGACGAGCAGGTCTTGGTTGTTTTCCCAAGCCACGTTACGATCGGGCTCGTGGAAAAGAGAGGCGCAGGCTGATTCAGGACAAGATACGTGCAGAGGTGGAGGAAGAAAGCTATACCAAAATGGCCGGCATGTCCAAACAAGGAGCGTGGACCAGGTGGGAACATGCAGATCCACGCAGAATAACCTGGGCAGAGCTCTGGAAAGTAGGCCTGGCAGAGACTCCTGAGTGCAAGCTGTGCCAGAAGAGGGGCACACTGGAGCACATTTTGAGCAGCTGCTCAAAAGCGCTAGGGGAGGGGCGGTACCGCTGGCGCCACGACCAGGTGTTAAAGGCTCTGGCTGACTCTATCCGCACAGCAATCCAGTTCAGCAAGACCCAGGCAGCCCCCAAACAAATTATCACCTTCATTAGAGCTGGGCAGAAGGAACAACAACACCGGCCTAGCTCTACGGGGGGGCTCCTCTCCACTGCTCGTGATTGGCAGCTTCAAGTCGACCTTGGAAGACAGCTTAAGTTTCCAGGCAACATCACAGCCACTTCTCTCCGCCCGGACATGGTGCTAACATCTGAGTCTACTAAGCAAGTGGTTATCCTGGAACTAACTGTCCCCTGGGAAGACCGCATCGAAGAAGCCCAAGAGTGCAAGGCTAAGTATGCAGAGCTTAGCTCGGAGTGCCGGAACAACGGCTGGAAAGCTCGCTGCGAGCCAGTCGAGGTCGGGTGCAGAGGCTTCGCTGGCCACTCATTGCTGCGAACCCTCAAACTCCTTGGAGTGAAAGGACTGAAATTGAAAAAAGCCACCACCAACATCTTAGAGGCCGCAGAGAGGGCTTCTCGGTGGCTGTGGATCCATAGGGCGGATACGTGGAGCAACAAGCCACTTGGACACAAGCCAGGGACTGATCACCCCCGGCTGGGTCGCCCGGGAGAGTATGAAGATTAAAGACCTGAAACACCCTATGACCCCGGGTTCTTCACTGATGACGTGTCCAAGTAGCACCAGAAGGTGTATTCAAACTCTCATGCAAACACTTTATGGCATTGTGTGTCTTTATGGATATGTGAGAATGTGTGTAAGCTAGCTTGGTGTAAATCTAGTATGATGTCTTTGCTAAAGTGTCTTTGATGTGTATATTTACATGTAAGACTGACATCTCCATTATGTAGGATGGAAGAGGTATTAGAACATTTTTGAGGAGAAGATGGATCACAATCCTCTGGACTTCGGAGAATGTGAAAAACACTTGAAACCATGCAACTGAAAGAAACATATCAGACATCTTAAGTCAGGCAAGTCTGAAGTTGCAGACTTCTGCATACATCTTCCTTCTATATTCCTTGAACATTCTGGGTTATTTACAGCTTAAGATCAAAGGACAGCATCATTGACATGCTGTCGATTACCACAGAAAATAATTTCAACTCGTCCGTCAGTTTGTGTATGACTTAAAACGCACTTAAAACAAGTTTGTTGCTTGAGCTGTAATGTTGTCTTATTTTTTTTTTATAAAATAGTGCTCCTTGAAGAGAGTCTATGAACATTTTCTAAACAGCCAATGTGTAATGGTTGAGTGGTCACCTGTCCACCAGAGGGAGCCCTCACCTGAATTCTGAACAATGTCACTTCCTGTTCCTGTCAGGTCACTTCCTGTTTGTCATATATATAAGCAGTGCTTTCACACACCCATATTGTGAAGTATTGCCAGTTCATCAGCCTTACCAAGCGGTTTCCATTGTTTATGTCTCATGTTATGACCTTTTTGCCTGTCTATCTGGATTACATCTTTTGGATTACCTGTTATTGAATTACTGCCTGTTATTTTGACTTCGTTTCTCTGCTCAGTACTTTGGATTATTTGACTGTTTACTGTCGTTGACAGTAAAGAACCTCTGCAACATGGATTCTAACCAGCCTCCAATAATGGGTTTGTTACAGAATACTTCGCCTAACCAGAATCCAGCAGAGGTTACACAGCTCAGAGCCATGATTGTTTATCAAAATGATGTACTACAGGGATTTCAAGAACAACTTGTGAAGCTCCGAGCCGCTAACGAACATTTGACATGACATATCCAGTCGATGCCTTCCCCACGCCCTACCACGCTAAGACTAGCGCTGCCAGAAAAGTTTGATGGATCAGCTGACAAATGCAAGGGATTTCTGAGGCAATGTTCAGTTTTTCACTCACCAACCTGATTCCTTTAATCAGGATACAGCTAAATGTATTTTTAATAATTAAAGGCTTACTGGAAAAGCATTGGAGTGGGCTTCAGCTGTTTGGGATAGTGATGAACAAATTTGCAGTTCTTTCACACATTTCTCACAACAAATTAAGGAAGTTTTTGAATACCCTGCAGGGGGAAGAGACATTTCTGTGCAATTATTGCATCTACGCCAGGGGAAATTATGTGCAGCCGATTATGCAGTGCAATTTCGTACCTTAGCAGTGCAGAATGTTTGGAACGATATTGCTCGGAATCCGTATTCTGAGAAGATTTAAACACCGCACTGCAAGCTGAGCTAGCATGCAAGGATGTTTCATTGACTTTGACTTGAGTATATTACCTTGCTGGTAAAAATCGATAATCTCATGCGCAATCGGCCACGATCCAGTGCACCCAAGCATTTCTCTACTACTGCCTCACCTCCTGTTACTTTGTCAGTGGAATCAAGTGAACCCATGCACGAGGGTGCCCAAGGAGGAACGCCAGTGCAGGTGTGATGAGGGGTTATGTTTCTAATGTGGTCAACCAGGACATCATTGTAACACATGCGCACATAGATCCAGTGCATCAGTTGGATATTCTACAAGGGTGAGCATCACACATGATTCTGTTTCCAGTCAGAATTTTACTCTTCCTGTAACCATTTTTTGTTGAAAACAACCAATCATGTGTTACAGCGCTAGTGGATTCAGGAGCTGCACTGAACCTCATTCATTAACTAGTTACCAAATTCAATATTCCCACGATACCATGTGTTCCTCCCGTCCAAATCACTGCAGTAGATAATGCACCTATATGCACAGGTCAGATAACACAAACTATCCCTATTAGGACTTTTCCACGTCGAGACCATAGCTATCGCTCCATGATCCATTGATCTCCTGGAGAAAAGGGGAATTGCTGCTTTGGTCACCATTCTGTCAAGAGCATTGTCTGACCACTAAGTTAATAGTACTATGCCTGACCACGAGAGTGAAGAGCCCCCAGTCTAACGTCCACCTTCACATCCCCAAGGAATATTCTGAATTCATAGAGGTATTTAGCAAAGACAAAGCCGCCCAATTGCCACCCCACAGACCTTGGGACTGAGCCATAGACTTGTTCATCTCCCCTATAGGCAAGGCTTATCTTCTATCACTCCCTGAAATTCAGGCAGTGGAGGGATTACATAGAGGTACTAGCATCAGACTTCATCTGTCCCTCTAAGTCAAGATGGTGCTCAAACGTCTACTCCATCATCAGCTCTATGTGAGAGCAGAAAAATGTGAGTTTCACACCATGACCACAACCTTTTTAAGGTATAACATCAGCCCCAAGGGAGTAGAAATGGATGAGTTCAAAATCAAGGCAGTCACTGAGTGTCCAGCCCCCACCACCATCAAGGAATTACAACGTTTTTTTGGGCAAACTTTTACAGGCAGTTCATAAGGAACTACAGCATTGTTGCAGCCCCTCTCACAGCATTACTCGGAGGAAAACCGAGGAAGATGACTTGGCCTAAGAGCTTTTGAAAAACTCAAGTCTAGTTTACCACTGCCCCCATTTTGAAACACCCAGTCTCCAGGTAAACTCCACCCATGTGCTTTTTTTTTTCCCCAGAAACTCACCCCTGCAGAGACTAATTAAGATGTAGGCAACAAGGAACTGCTGACCATCAAATTTGTCCTAGAGGAGTGGAGGCACTGGTTGGAGTGATACAGGCACCTGTTTCAAGTCATTACTGACCACAAGAACCTGGAATATATTAAGAGTGCCAAGAGAATGAATCCACGACAGGCCAGGTGGGCGCTCTTCTTCACCCGATTCAATTTTACTGTTACCTATCGTCCAGGCAACAAGAATTGCAAAGCAGATGCCTTATCACGAAGACATTATCCAGTTCATTCCTCGCCTCTCCCATTCTGCCACAGTCCGTCTTCATCGTGCCCATCCGTTGGGACATTATGAAGGAGATCCAGGAATGTCCTTTCTACGAGGGATCTACGTCTAAGGCTACCTAGCAGGAAGCTCAGACCAAGGTACGTAGGTCCCTTTTAAGATACTAAGACAAATAAACTTGGTGACCTATAGACTAGAGCTTCCTGCTGATTACCGTATCTCCCCTTCCTTCCATGTATCCCTCCTGAAACCTGCACATCCTGCACTGGAACCTGTAACCACTGAATCCACTCCACTCCACCTCCACCTTTGGAGATCGATGGATCATCAGCCTACCTTGTGCGGGAGATCCTAGATTCCTGAAGGAGGGCTAATCGACTACATTACCTTATGGACTGGGAGGGTTACGGTCCTGAAGATAGATCCTGGGTAGCGGCCTCAGACATCTTAGATCCCTCACTCATCAGGGACTTCCACCATAATCATCCAGAATGATCAGCACCCAGGCCAAGGGGATGGCCCAGGAGGAGAACACCAAGAGGTGTTCCTAGGGGGGATTCTGTAATGGTTGAGCAGTCTCCCATCCACCAGAGGGAGCCCTCACCTGAATTTTGAATGTCACTTCCTGTTTCCTGCCATGTCACTTCCTGTTTGTTATATGTTTAATATATATATATAAGCAGTGCTTTCACACACCCGTATTGCCAGTTCATCTTCATTACCAAGCGTTTTACATTGCCCATTGTTTATGTCTCATGTTATGACCTTTTTTCCTGTTTATCTGGATTACGTCTTTTGGATCATTGTTTTGTTGCCTGTTTGGACTGCCTGCCTATTTATTGAATTAAATTTATTTGGATTATTAATTTATTTGACTGTTTATTGTCATTGACAATAAGAACCTCTGCAACATGGATTCTAACCAGCCTCCAGTAATGGGTTCGTTACAAAATGGAAATGTGGTAATTGTCTTTTTTATTTTGTATTATTCATTCAATGACATGAGAACATACAAATTAAATATTTGTACATAGAATAAAACTGCAATTAATAAAAATACAAATTAAGAAAATTCCGTTTTTTTTTTTAACAGCTTTAAATGTTTTTAACAGCAGTATGCTGTCAAACATTCAAGTAAATGTAATTACTTGTACATAGCACTTTTCTAGGCACTCAAAGCACTTTACATAGTATAGGGGGAATCTCCTCAACCACCACCAGTGTGCAGCATCCACCTGGATGATGTGACGGCAGCCATAGTGCACCAGAACGCCCACCACACAACAGCTACTGGTGGAGAGGAGAGAGTAAAGTGATGGAGATTAAGGAAATATTCAGAATGAAGTGAAACATTATTTACTACTGGTCTTCACTGTATGATTATAACAATGATGAAGTTACGCAGTCAAGAGCAGTGAGTTGTTTTCTTGTTCTGGTTATTTGATTATTTTAATGACACACTACACTAGACAGCAGCAGGTCTATTAGCTTACATTTATACTTACTAGTCCAACATTTTAATACAAATCAACTTTTTTTCTCCACTGTTGAAATTCACTTTAGACATCACTCTCTGTGTTTACATGAAATCCTCAGCAAGACGGGCAGTTTGAAAGAAGTTTGAAATGTATTTGATTGTTCAGGCAAGCATGAGCATTTTCAGAACACATGCACATGTTCAGCACACACACATACGCCACCTGTCATTCAAACGGCACTGCTGTTACAGATCGCTAGCGAATTATAAAATGACTCAGTCTGGATTATTTTCAACAGCAGAATAAGAATATGAACTTTCTAATAAGTGACATCTCAAATATAGCCATTTTTATTATTTTTTTACATTATTGACCTTTTAATCAGTCTGCTTAAGTAAAATTATCTTCCACTTGTCCCGGACAAGCGTTAATGTTGAGCTGATTAAATATTGTATGCAACATTCTCCGGTAACAATTTTTTCTTCTGCAGTATAGTTCCTAAAGTAAATGTACATTGTTTTAAATGAGTTTTAGATATTATTTTGGAAAACAAGCCAAAAAAGAATGTATTTTGTTCCAGTGTATAATGGGCCAAGTCTACTCTCTCTCACCTTTATGCTCACTTCGATCTATCTTTAACTGACAAAAAAACAAACTTTCTCTAAAGAGCTGCATATCACAGATTTTCTTCATGATAAGATACACACAGTGAACGTGACATATATTATGATTCATTATGTCACGAGCCATCACGTTATAATCTAGCTGCAGCAAACGTATGCGAGTGACAAGCATCTCTGCACCAGAGTGTGCATCAGTCGGGAGAGGATTCAATCTCTTCCCACTTCACGCAACTCATAGACATGTCGCTGACCACACAGAGAAATGCCAATTTCAAAGTTTATTTTCATAACCGCTTCCTTATTTGAACTTTAACAAAGGATGCTTTAAAGATATAACGCCAGGGCGTTTCATTGTGAAATGGATTGCAGCACAAGAATAGTTAACAAAGATCCAATTATTTGTTGTGTATGGTCTATGGCAGGGTTCCTCAATAGGCGACAAATGTTTGCATCACGGTACCTGTACGTGTCTGTGTACAGGGACTGTGATGCAAATTTTGTCACCAGCAGAGTGCGCGAGCACTGAACGCGCACAGCCTGATTTTTCAAACCACGCGTCTTTGAACATGAAGAATGGGGCATGTGGAATTATTTGCACTAAATAGAGGGTCCACAAGGTGGTAACACTCACTGTTGAACACTCACTTGCATGATGAAGTGCTAGAAGATGTAATCGTCGGTAAAACAACAGGAGACGAAGTTGGAAAAAACAACAGTGGATGTGCACCTCACAAATGCGTGTGTGAGCAGGGCAGGACATACTTATCCATACGTGCATACTATTTATTTGTATAACAAGTCTGAAGTTCCGCTGGGAGCTCCCATTTGGAGATGAGCAGGAACAGTTGAACCGCATGGAGGACATGTTGATACAGATTGTTCATTAAAGTTTTTTTTATTTTATTTTCAACAGCCAATGTTGTGTAGTTTTGTGTATCTGTAATCAAGCAAAATGTTCATAACTGTTTGAATAAATAAAATAAAAAAAACAACAGGCTAATAATACTGAGCAAAAAAAAAAAGATAAAAAATTTGATTATTTATGTTGTCACTCTTTTATCAGCAAAAAGAATAAAAAACAGCAATAATAATAACAACAACAATAATAATAAAAATAGCATCAAAACATAACATCGAGAGTGGTGGCCCTTGGCTTTGTGTTGTTGACAGAATTTGGCCCTTGATGAAAACTAATTGGGGAAACCTGGTCTATGGTCTAAAGGTCTATCACACTATAACATTATAGATTCTCTGATGTTAGCAATCAAATCAACACAGAGAACATAAAGAACAAACAAAGTGCTGGATTAAGTGGATATATATATTTACAATCCATTCAAACAAAACCTGCAAAATGAAGAAGTTCTTAAGTTCAACACGTGCATATGCAACTTGTGAATGACTGTACCGCAGATAAAGACATGTTCCATTCAGAAAACATGATATGCATACATATAACATTTGAAGTTAAAAAGATGGACATGTCCCATACTATTCTTTGAAGTACATGTAAATGAATATGGTATGAACATGAATATGGTATTCATTCAGTAGCATGGTATATATCAAAGTACTGTATCTGATACCATTAATGTACCATGGTACTGACACAGTAGGTCTTTGCTACATTTCTGAAAGGAAATTTAGTGAAACTTGAACTATTGCTGTGTCATGTCACATGTTTACCTTCTTTAGGAGATACTGTCCATAACATAGCATAACACTTGGATGTTAGATCACATTCCAACTGACTATTTGCAATATTCCCTATTTATAAAAAATAAATGAAGTTGTGTATTTAGTATGCCATGTAGTTTGTAGTGTAGCTGCTTTCTCTAATTGGTAGCTTTCAGGTTGGTTATGTTTTTCCATATATAAGTTAGAAGTTTAGCTAGATTTGATTCGTCAGTGTGCTGCATCAGTAAATTATATTTGGTGCATATTTTAATTTGTGAGGTCACACATAACTCAGTTTGTAAAGTCAGTAAAATCAGTAAAGTTTGGTAGACAATCTCACACGCTGAAACACACAGAAGCACATGCACATGCTTACACAAATACACCCTTAGCTTCTGCTTGTGTGAGGAGGAGGACAGATGGGGCATCCTGCCCAAAAATCCAGAAAAATAAGCAATGGTTTGGGAGATGGTCAGAGGGGCCAAGCAATTATGTGATTGTACAATATCATCCTCCAAATTAGTGCGTCAGAGGTTAATACCGTTCATTATCAAATCCCTGGTGTATATTCATGAGCAATTATAATATCCATAAATTAGACATACTGCCAAAGGGGTCGTTTACATATTTCACAGGCTATCTTTGTGTGTATTGCTCAAAACTCTCAGGCTACATTTGAAAGCGCTTTGACTTTAAGTTTGACTAAATTTACAACCGATGTACATTAACCCACTGAAGCAATGCCCATATACTCCATGGAGTGAAGACTACATCGCAGTGTCTTTGTTTTTTCTTCTCAGTATGCATGCTGGAAACTTCTGAGGGTCCTGTCACTGTGAGAGTCCATGGGTTTTTGACATTGTGTGTGTATGTCAGTGAAACAAAAAAAAATGCATGCTAAGTGAGAGACACACAGCAGGAATTCCACAGCTAACTGTCACTTCCTCCCTCTTTCAGCACACAGTGTAGGCGGCAGCTCCAATCTGTGTGTATGTGTGTCCATGGTTGGGTTGCTGTGTGTGTACATATACAGTATGTGTATTGCTTATGTATGCAGGAAAGAAACTGTTTGTGCATAAAAGACCATGCCAGAATGCATATTCTTTGATGCCACTCTATTTTGTGTTTGTGTCATTGAAGCTCAGAGGAAAATGGAGAGATAGAGAGAGAGAGAGAGAGAGAGAGAGAGAGAGAGAGAGAGAGAGAGAGAGAGAGATAGTCCTACAGTCTGTAAATAGAGGATGTGTCTCTGGTGTGTTAGCAGGCTGAAGTGTGTTTATAGGCTGTATGAAAGCTGGTACATTAAAGAGCAGTCAGCAGTGGCTAGATGGATCTCACAAAAACAAGTACAGATCATATTTCAGCACAAATCTATATATTGATTTCAATATACAAATAACAGATAAATAAAACAAATTCTAGCTCAAAATAAATACAAAAATCTGAAATTTTCATTTTTTATAACACTAAAAAATACTGTCATACAATTATTTTTGCATAAATTAAAGACAGCACAACAAATATCATAAAATATAAATATTTTACCATTTATAGTACATAATTAATATGTCTAATTGTTTTAAACTGTAGTGACTTTTATGGGGATTTTTTATCATGGTAATGGAAAATGAACACCCAAGCATTGAGATTTTCTCTGAGCTGCTCACTCTCTATGTCAAAAAATATTTGGAATATTTAAAAAAAAATGTTGACCACTAAAGCCCACAAAAAATATATAGATATAGTAGGGTGTCCCAATACCATTTTATATATTTTTTTTTGTTTTGATTTTTTGAGAACAAGAAAAAGTTAAAATACCGATGCTTCATTTTTGGTACTCGGTAATACCGAGTCCGATACCAAATTTTTGTTTTATTTTTCCTGAACTCCATATCAACATTTTAATTTGTGAGCTGAAATTTTATGTAATAACATTCGTATATTGGAATGTATCGGTTTTTCGTATCGGTGCATTTTTACAAGCATGAGTGCAAGTGCGTGGTATCGGATTCAATTGGGACATCCATATGTATATATACAGTATATATATATATATATATATATATATATATATATATAATTCAAAATACTCAAAAAATGTGTCAGTAGACAGTTTCATAGTGGCATGAATTGCTGGAACACTCGAATTTTGAACATGTTTCTGTGAAATTAGCTTTTACTCATATTTATTAAAACATTTATATTATTTAATTGCTTTAGGCAATTGTTGTAGTTTTGCTACAGTGATTCTCTGAAGGTTAGCTAGTTGTCATGAAAATGGTTTCACAATGCAAAAAATTTTTAATAAAAAATACGGCCCTAAAAAGGGTTTAATTTCTTTATGCAAGATAAAAATATTTTTTATTTTAATTGAAATATGAGCCAGACATGATCTTGACAGGTTTTGTGAGATTCACCCAGGTGTGTTTGTATTTCTCAAAGAGTGTACTGTTGCTAAACCTACAGGACAGTAAAAACCTTTCATACAGGACAGGAAATTACATTGATGAGGTGCAGTTGCTATGCAATCTGTCTATTTGTCAGTGGGTCATCCTCTGAACAAGCACTGAACCAAAAACCCTAAAGCCTAATGATTTGCGATGGATGGACTAAGCAGTAGCCTGATGCTGATTGCCCTGAGATTATGCATGGTTTGAATAGGGATTGTAATCTAGTCGTAATTTATGTTTGCTCAGCGCAGATGTGAAGCCATTGTCCTGAATGATGACAGCACTAAGAGACCACCCTGTATTCAAGGGCGCATGACAATCATCTGAAATGAAATGAGAGATTACAGTGGATTAATGGTTTGGAGAGAAACGTGCTAATGAGAGACTGAAATTTCATCTTTGATGGTGTGTGCGTATGTGTGACCATTTGAGAGAGCTCAGAAACATGACAATTTAACTCAGGCTGCACAGAAGACCACTTTAAGGTCTTGTTAACATTATAAGTACAACAGAATGAACAAAAATGTGATTTATGTCACATCAGGATTCTGTGTGTATGTAAAACTCTGCAAAAATGGCTGTTAGAGAATAATACAATGTCAATGGGTTAACAGAAATATAAATCAATAAAATGAAAAAGTCAGTAAATATATATATATATATATATATTATAAAATTCAACACAAGTTAAACTCAGTCGACAGCATTTGTGACAAAATGTTGATTACCACAAAAAAGTATTTCGACATTACAAAAATACAAAATCAAGGTTACAGTGAGGCACTTGCAATGGAAGTGAATGGGGACAGTTTTTGAAGGGTTTAAAGGCAGAAATATGAAACGCTTACAATGTTATAAAACTACTTATTTTCATTTTTCAAACTTTGTGTATTATTTGAGCTGCACACATTTTTAAATCGGCATTTTTACAGTCATTTTCACGTTGTCATTGTCAATGTTGTAAGATTGGAAATAACTTTACACAGAAAAGATTAGTAAGCTATTTTATCACACTAAAATCATGTTAACACACAATGTCTTGTGGCAATACTTTTGAAATAGTAAGTAATTTAACCTTTACTGATTGGCCCCCATTCACTTCCATTGTAAGTGCCTCACCGTAACCCACATTTGCACTTTTTTTTAAAGAAATGGAGTGACGAGTCAACATTATTTTTGGTGGTGATCAACATTATGCTACAAATGCTGTCGAATTGAGCTCAGCTTGTGTTGAACCTGGAATATTCCTTTGAAACAAAACAAAACAAAAAATCGTCCAAAAAAAAAAAGAGAGAAATGTGAGAATATTCCTATTTTTCATATATTCGCTTTTTTATATAATTTTTAAAAGCAGAAATATTCCATATAGACATCAATGTAAAAGGATGTATATGCCATATATACAGCATATTCTGTATAATAATTATATAAAAATTCGAAAGATGTTTAAATAGTTATATATTGAGAATAATATGCAACATTGCAGATGATTTACCTAATAAAATGTATCTTATTTTAAGTATGGATAAGTCTTTTTACTGGAAAACAAGACAAAAGCACTGATTAAATATAATGTATATAGTCAAGGTCTGTAAACGTGTATTTCGTCTCTGTGTTTCTATGTCCAATTGTGTGTGTGTGTGTGTGTGTGTGTGTGTGTGTGTGTGTGTCTGTTTAAACACATTTGAGTTTATTTTGGAACTGAAGTGCTGTGGTTTGTGTGTTCCCCTCAGACCACATTCCGATTTTTCGACTGCTTGCCAGCTCCAGTCGAGATGGAAGTGGTTCATGGTCTGCCTAGAAATATGGGACTTAGACCAGTCCTGTGTTTGTATGCATATGTGTATGTTTTGGCTCAACACACAACAGTCTAGTGGCAACAGTGTACGTTATGCTTTTAATTTAGCAAGTGCATTCTATATGACTCTGCACTCTCTGGTCGGGTGTTTGTTTGAGTTGTTTATATGTGTGTGACTGTGTTTAGGGCTCCATATGGAGGTATTTACTCAGATGTCATGACACAACTGTGGAAAATCGCATGTAGATCTGAGAGCACAGATGCGTGCTGAGCCAGGCCTTGCCTCTCACTGGTACTCCCACGTACTCTGAAGGAAACCGCAGGGGGGAGGCAGTTCTTTGTTACCCCCCTCCCATCAGGAAGAGCCAGGACAGGGAGTGGGAGGACAGCTGAAAACCCCTTGTATCCACCCTTTGGTAGCAGGTAAAGCTTTAAACACACTTTGTCCAGAACAAAACTACCCCACAGTGATCCTCTTCTCTCCCTCTTTCTCTCTTTCACCCCTTTTTAACTCCGTAGTAGCCTCCGTCCAAAGGGAGATCAAGGTATCAGACCGGAGTGCGGATTGGAAGTAAGCTTTGGAAAACGTACTGACCCCCAGACCACATTTCCCCACACCCATCCAAGATTACAAGCCCCTCTGTGGCCAGGGCATGCCATCGACATTATTAATGGCTGCTAAAATGTGGCTACCTCAAGGTCCAGAGTTGAATAAATATCATTCATCACCTGCACAATTCAAACAAGCAAGACAGATGAGTATTAAAGTATATTCTTTTAGCCAGCGGGGATGAATGCACTGTGTGTGTGTGTGTGTGTGTGAGTGTGAGAGAGTGTGTGTGTGTGTGTGTGTGTGTGTGTGTGTGTGTGTGTGTGTGTGTGTGTGTGTGCATGTGTATACTTGGAAGAAAGATGTGTAACAACAGGGAAAAAGTTAAATATTTGACTTCAAGAGTACGTAGAGAGAGTACAAACACTCTGGTGTAGCAGAGAACATTTAGCATTCTAATCTATTACAAATAGCCTCAATCTGGTTTATTTAATTCACTCAAGAACCCTTGAGCGCTGAAACAACCCTTAAAATGCCACTTTGTGCCCAAATTTTGATGGATTAACTAAAAGGATTAGTTCAACCTACAAGGGAAATTCTGTCATAATTGACACTATTATTTACTCATTATTTAGTCTGTGTGTTTATTTGCCATATAATTCAAGTCAATGATGACCATGGTTTGTCAAAAAACATTATAAGTAATCGATGCGACTCATGCATTCAATTTTAAAGTCTTTGGAAGCCATGCAAAACATTTGTGTGATGAACAGAATTAAATATAAGTTGCTATTCACACACAAATTAAATCAAATAATTAATAAACTCTGTAAAGCCAATAAGACAGCTAGAGACCCCGGTATACTACATACGAAATAGAAGAACGAACAGGTGTGATGTAATTTAGATAAAATTCTGGCCAAAATGAAGGTGTTTTTGAGTTAATTTCAGTGGTTCGAAACAGCTTGTCAGCACAAACTTTCAAGAAAACTTCACTCCGGCTGCTAAACCCATTTTTTTGCCATTGGTGCCGGCGTGCAGAGTTATTAGCGAGCTGGTACAGACTAACCGAAATTTGTACGATAGTTCGTGTAGAGATGTTTTGTTTAATAAATCTGCAAAAGGTATGAAATCTACACAAATACTCTTAAGTGCCTATTCATTCTGTTGTTTGATATGCTGCTTCATTCATGTGCCATTTGTAGTGGAAATCCATTCATATATCTGCCTAAAGTGAGATATGCCTCACTTATACTTTTGTCTGTAGTCTGGCCATTAACACACTTTTATACACCTATCTTTGCAATAGTATCAGTGTCATCATTAATTACAATAAAAGAGTGTAACCAGGGGCGGCACGGTGGTGCAGTGGTTAGCACTGTCGCCTCACAGCAAGAAGGTCATGGGTTCAAACCCCGGTTGCCCCGGCCTTTCTGTGTGGAGTTTGCATGTTCTCCCCGTGTCTGCGTGGGTTCTCTCCGGGTGCTCCGGCTTCCTCCCACCATCCAAAGACATGCAGGCTAGGTTAATTGGTGTCTCCAAAAAAATTGCCCTAGGTGTGGATGTGAGTATGAGTGTGTGTCTGTATATGTGTGGCCCTGCGATGGACTGGCGACCTGTCCAGGGTGTACCCCGCCTTTCGCCCAATGTTAGCTGGGATAGGCTCCAGCCCCCCGTGACCCTGTACAGGATAAGCGGTTGAAGATGAATGAATGAGTGTAACCAGCAAATATTACGGCTGCATATAGCATGTTAGCACATTAGCACCTTGAATGCAGAATGTAAACATTACACATAACACATTATCGACAGCATACATATTACTTTAAATCATCATCGAGTGGTTGAAACATCTTGTGTGAATTCTACTCATAGAATGAGGCATATAGTCATTAATAACATGTTGTAATGCCGTGTTAGTTGTTGTTTTACATGTAGTTGCTCTTTATCTAATTGTACCTATATGTTCTCAAACAGTACCCCATTGCTCAGCTTTTTTTAATATCTTTTTGGCTCTGACCGAAGAACTTCTCCATGAGTATACCTGGGCCTTAAAAGAATGTTCCACATTTAATAAAAGTTAAGCTAAATTGACAGCATGTGTGGCATAATGGTGATTGCAAAAAAATAAAAAATATCCTCCTGTTCTTAAAAAAAGCAAAAATCTGGGTTAAAGTGAGGCACATACAATGGAAGTGAATGGGGACAATGAAAGTGAATGTAGCCAATTTTTGGAGGGTTTATACAGAAATTTGAAGCTTATGATTTTGTAAAAGCACTTGGATTAATTCTTCTGTTAAACTTGGGTAATATTTGAGCAGCAAAGTCCTTTAAATAAAAATTTTTACAGTCATTTTAGGGTTTTATAATTTGTGGACCCCGCGACCCGACTTCGGATAAGCGGTTGAAGATGGATGGATGGATGGATGGATAGTTTGTTGATATTACTTCGTCATGGTAACGAAGTTGTAAAATTGTCTATAACTTTACACAGAAAAGATTTGTAAGTGATTGTGTCACACCAAAATCATGTTTACACGTTATCCTTTATGCCTTGTGGTTATACTTTTGAAAAGGTGAGTACTGTAATGTAAAAAAAATACAATTGAATTGACCCACATTCACTTCCATTATAAGTGTCTCACTGTATCCTCAACTTTTGCTTTTTTTAAAGAAAAGGAGGAACGAGTTGAAATACATTTTTGTGGAAATGCACATTATGCCACAAATGCTTTTTATTGAGGTTTACTTGTATTGAACCCTGAATATTCCTTTAAGTTGATTTGGTTCTTTGGTTCTTGCTTCATGATGTCATAAGCTTTGGTCACGATACACAATAAGAACCATTGACGTTCAAAAGATTTGAATGTTGTTTATATTTTGTTTTTTGTTTTTTCTAGACAGACCACAGTCTCTATTTAGTCTCTGTTTCTTGCCTTTAGCAAAGGCTATTTTAGCACTTGTGCTGATAAGCCTGATAGCATTGGAAGATGTCATTCAAGACTGCATACCTGAAATATGTTTTAGATATTTTCACTACATTTATTTTTTAGAATGTGTGCAACTCATAAAATTTAAGCTGTTTATTAGATGTTTGTGCACAAGTATGATGTTTAAAATATAAAGTGATGCTTTCCAATTTGTGCCAGCAATATAGATGTACCCACTGGGCAGCAATTGCGCATCTACTCTGTTGCTAGAGACAGCAAAGTCAGTGACAGCCAATGAAACACCAATATCATGGTACTTTTTATAATGTAGTGTCCAAATGTCAGGGTAATACTATAGTATTTTATCTTAAAAACGTGGTAATAAAAAAAAGTATAGTTGGAGAAAAAAAGGTTAACAACAATTTATGAAATAAAGCCAAGCCTATGACTCCATAGCAATATGTCCTAGTGCCTGGAGTGAGCAAAGAAAGTCTTTCACTGTAGACTGTTCACCCAAAATTGGACTAAAGAATTTTAATGGACTCTGGCAAATGGGAGTTAATTGGAGCAAAGGAGAGGTAGGGAAAGGTGGAGGGAAACAAATGGACTGTAGAAAGAGTCATGTTTCGGAAAGGCACGCTGAGAAGTATAGCCACTATAGCAATTAAATGGAAACCGAACTTTAAGACAGAGCTGAAGGGAAAAAGCACATAAGAAACAGTGGAATTTAAAGTCCAAGCAGAAGGAACTGCATTCCTCCAGTAAATTGCTGTGGTAGGGAATAAAGACAATGCAAGAGATGTCAGTCATACTTTGTAGTTGGAGATACTTTAAATCACAAAATTTCTGTGCTATTTTCCTCCAGAACCTTTGAGCTTTTTTTAGATATAAACTTATAGTGTATCGCAGAGTTGCTTGTTTTCGCAGTTATTTCAACTCTGGTTTGTGTTATGCATTGTCAGCTGTGATACGCCGATGAGTAATGGAAATATCCGTGACAAAATTATTCTGGAGCAGGACTAATATTCAGCAAGTCTTACCAAAAATTACATTTCTGCCAACATTTACTCGCCTTTATGTCATTCCAAACCCGTATTACTTTTTTCTTGTATGGAACCAACCTGATCTCATGAGCATTCGTATGTATTCATATATTAAGTGTGGTTATAGCACATGAACAGTACATTTGTTTACGTTTGCATAGACTGACAGCACCTAAAACATAATTATTTTACATATGAACAACATAAGGGTCATGCAAATGTTTACAAATCCTTAATAAATCCATTATTTTTTCATTCCTGGAATTAATAGTTTGATGGTATTGTATTTATAATCAATTAAATTCATTAAATATTAAATGCCATCACATTTGTTTAACGCAGCTGACACATAGACCTAGTTGGCATTATAACAGATTTCTGGTGACATATGCATCTCTTAAACCAAGACAAAACTTTAACATTTTAAAATAAATAAAAAATCTTGAATCGTTTAATCATTTAATTATTATAAAAAAATTATATATATTTTGTTTGCCGTGGGACACAAAATGAGTTTTCAGAATAAAAGACTAAAAAATACACAACAAAAGCACTATTAAACAATCATAAAATAATTCATTATATTTGTGCACTATAATCTAACTCTTTGGAAGCCATATGAAAGCACTTTGTGAGGAATAGATCCAAATTTAAATCTTTGTTCAATGATCTTCATCTCCCTCCACTGTAGTGACCGTAACAGTATAATCCGCACTCATTTAAAGATTAAAACATTTCTATGTAGAATTTAATGCATACAATTTTTTTGGTCAACAAACTCTTTAAACATCAAATTATTTGGTTGCTTTGTGCAGGATATCTTTCAGTCTAGAAAGAAAAATGTATTTACGCTGGGAACTGTTTTCCAGGTTTGGATGTAGGATTTTTCCTTGTTGCTAGGAACACATGGGACAGAAGAGCTCTTCTGGGTTTTTGAGAGGTATTTTTTAGAGGCGGGTCTTATCTAAACTCCCAGAGGCCTTAAAGTCGGTCTTTCACCTTGCCAGGTCAGGTGATGAAAAGGGAATCGGCGGGCATCATGGGAACCGAACAGAGTGGAGCCGGCAGGGTCGAGGGGTGACCTCACGGTGCTGCTGGTCGTCCTGCTGACAGTCAGACATAACCAAGACCACCAGCAAGTCTATTTTCACCAGTCCCTCTCACTCGTTCTTGTTGTCACAAACTTAAACACGCACATGCACACACCACCTCACTACTTTGCTTTAAAGTAAAACATGAGCACATACCCATATATATCACCTTCATCCCAGAAAAATTACTTTCCACTCTCTTTGTCCTCTGAACAAAATAAACTCACACATACTTTGATGTATTCTCTGCAAAATAAACACACATACGCTCTCAATTCCGCCAAAGATAACTATATTAAAGGCCTCTCTGAAGCTCACAGTAATACCAAAATAATTTGTTTGTTTATCAGCAAGCATGCCAACACGATTACCACACTAATTACTGCAGTCGTTGCGTAAAAAATTACCAAGTGTGAGTTGGTGCCTCCACTCGCACTGCAATATTTATATCATAATCATGTTATTACTGTAAACGTGGCTCACTTCACGACAGCTGTAATTAAAAACTGCTCTGATCGCACATGTCTGTGGCAGCTTAGCACTGCCTTACTGTCAGTAATTAACACTGCTGTCCCATCTCTCTCTCTTTCTTAATGAAATCACTCAGACAGATTATGGATTTCTCATTCATCTCAGAAGACCAGGCATGGGCAACTCACCTCCACAGATACTGAACCATGTTTAAAACTGTAAGGACAAATCCCTCATTCTCTTTCTCCCATTCTCTAAAATGCTGAAATCAATTATTTAAGCTGCTAAAATTCAAGCTGTATTTCTGCCCTTAAGCAATGCTATGGTGCTGCGTTCAGCTTGTTCTAGTAAAAGAGGACATTTGAAACCATGTAAAGATAGAATGATATATGAAGGGGTTTTCACAATGTAACTATTCTAATTTCTGGCAAATGAAATCACCAATTTGGAAAGCAGAGTGCTTTTCCATGTTCCAAGCCCTGCTTTAAAAATCAATATGCCAAGATGAACAGATGGAAGGTATTGTGGACAGATTTCTTTACGCCATCCTGCGATATCTAACTAGGTAGCTGACGCTCCAAGATTCATTCAATCTTGAGTCTCGATACCTCAAGCCCAGTGTATGATGATTTATTACATTATTGGCACTGGCAAAACTTCCTACCTGGCTGCTTTCCTCTCTGCTTGGTGGGTATGTGCTGTACACCTGCATGTCTCTTTGCTACTTGGCAAGTATTCTGTATATATGTGTGCATGGATCAGAATCAGAATCAGAATGAGTGTGGATGCAGATTTGTATTAATTTCCATATGTCTTTGTTTGCTTGTCTGGGTGTCTTTGTGTGCATATGTCTGTGTATGTTTATGTCTTTGTGTGACCGTAACTGAGCACATTCATATAAATGTGTCCTCACGTGTTGGACTGAGACTCATGCAACTGAATCAACAAAATGGCTCACCGTCTTCCTGCCTCTCTGCCAGCACCAGCTGCCAGTTTGAGTCTCTGTTTGCATGTCAAACTTTACCAATCAGCGCCACTGAGTATGGAACTGACTCACAGACAAATGGCACAGGATATTTAAACAAAGAGATATGAGACTGGATGGAATAATTCAAGGTTAGGATTACCACTAAATGGTCATGGCAGTTTGCTTAGTCCTATGACAAAAGGCAGAATACAGTATTCCATGAGAGATCAGATGTCCCACTCTTTGAACAATTGTATACATAAGTCAGAGGTAGAGGTTATGGAGCTTTCTGGAGTATCAGATTCAGAATATTGTAATGTGTTTTACAGTCATGGCTGACTCTCCCTTTCCCTTTCATTTCTCATTCATCCTACATTTTTGCTTCATCCAGTCGTGACAGCTGCCTGGTGCGATGGGACCGACTGTGATGCCTTCGCCATTCCTAATGACTCTTTTTTGACGTGCTGTAGGACAACCTTACTGTTACACATTCTATCCGTCTTTTCTTAGGAGCCACTCCGCCACATCTAAAGCTTGCTTTACTGCTGTGGGGTTGTGGCTGGCACTAGGCTGTTATTTAAAACTCTTATGAGGAAAAGAATTAGCAAACAGAAGCCATGCTACTGCAAACCTTGAGGCTGTGTGGTGCTAAGTCTACATCACTGTGGGATGTTTGCCAATGGAGGTCTGGAGAAATAAAATACCAATTCTAAAGGTGGTCACACTTAAGGATTGGTGATTCTGTAAATGTGTTAGCACCAATGAGGTTTTGAAAACTCTCCAAAGCACTGTAGGAGAAGCTCTTCAAAGCAGATGTGACAAATTAGTGGTAGAAGCTGAGCTTGACTGTGTATCAGTGCTGGGGAATTGTTAACTACATTTTTCAGTAACATGACACTCAGCTACTTTTAAAAAAGTGTAGCTTTAAAAAATGCAACATATCTTGTTATTATGTAATATTTTAGCACACATCAACCAAATCAGTGTCAACCCACATTGAGAAATCCGCTTCATTTTAGCGACTCTGTTCACTCAGAAAATTAATTTCAGTGAATAGGTCAAAAATAAAAATAAATTTACATTATTTACAATACTTACAGTAAGTAACTCAAAGTCAATAATTTTAGTAACTCAAAGGAATCTCATTACCAAACAGATGTCCCTGTGCAGCATTTGGTGGTATGTTTTGTTGTTGTTGTTTTTTAGTGGATTGAAACTAATTATTTCCTACTACTGATTATCATTTGTTTCAGTTAAAGTATACATATTAAGATTTTTAGTTTTAGTGTAAAGTTATGTGTCAAAGATTGATGCTATACATTGTTTTTTGTGCCCAATACTGGTTTGATCTTTTAAACTAAAGTAAATTAAAGTTTATGTTAGATTCCATAATCTGATACATTCAAATATTTATATAGGCTAACACAATAAGGTACTTTTTGTTAGCATCAGTAAACACATTAGGTATAAAGAACTAACAACTAACATTATTGTATTACAGTTTTTATTAATATAGGTTAATATTCATTTATGAAAATACAACTGTTTATTTTTAGTTTATGTTAGTTTATAATGCATTGAGTGGTGTTAACATATAGACATTTTCAGTTTAAAAATTAACAAAGATTAATGTAGGCTGGAAAAAATATTGTTTATTGTAGCTTCAGTGTAGTTGGCTACTTATCAGTAACAACTTGTAGTAAAGCTACGTAACTAATTTACAAAAAGGTAGCTTGAATGTAGTTTAACTACTTTCAATTATGACTAGCTTGTAGCTTGGACAACTACAGATTTAAAGTAGCTTCCCTAATGCCGTGTATGTAACATTTACATGAAAACTGCCCAAACTCCATTTGAGTGCCCAATACATTGATTGTCGGGTATCTGATACTGTAGTTGGTAAAACATCAGGGACCCTCTTGCTGGTGATTAGAAGCTCCTACGCTATCCATTGATTTCTCCTCTACCCAGGGATGAACAGTTGAGAAGACAGAGCAGGGCTGATAGCTTTGTGTTTGAATTGCAGAGTCTGGAATCCATTCACACGCTCGAGGGAAGGGAACAGGACTCTATCTCAAACAAAAAGGTCTTTGGGAGAATCATGTATAGAGACAAAGAAAAAGAGATATGGGGATCATGACTCATTTCTCATCTTTATCAGAAGGAGGAAGCGGGTTTTATGCAAAACCCTCAGCAAGGTCTTTTGGATGTACTGAAAGACAGGCACATTCTAACAAAGATGTTTCTCACTACATTTGGTTCCTCTGAATGGCTATAGAATCATGTAGTTACCGTACATCTTTATTGAAGATTTAAAACCAATCAATCTCTTAATTTACTGGACAATTCACATCTCAATCTTCCAGCTATGTCTGAAATCACCACCTGTGCTGTATTATAAGCTCTTGTTAAAAAAGGAAGATGTAGTCCCCAAGAAGACGCTGAACTGCCAAAACCTCTCCTTCGATTAATTTGTTCGTCAATCACAAACACCCACACGCTTTTTCAGACTGCTGAGCCCGTCCTTTTAATTGGGCCTGCCTGCATTCAACCCTCTTTATACATCTTCTACTACATTTTAACTAATCCATCACACATTCAGTGTTTGTACTGTATGTGCTCAGGATGTACACATTAAAGAAGAGTTCCGTTCGATATGTGTGTACATTGTGTGGAAGGTTTTGTGAGAAGCCAGAATGTGGGGCTTACAGAGAGTAGATGACCATTGTCTTGTTCGAAGTTGGCAATTACAGACCACACAGTGTCCCTTGGGAGTTCTGGGTGCACTATGTCTGGAGACTTGTGTTAGCATCACACAATACAGATGTGTGGGTAGATGCCATCTGGGGCTTGGAGAACAAAACAGAGTGTAGGAGCACTGTTCAGGGAATTCGTTCAGGAGACCTGAGAATTGAGGAAAAGAATGGAAAATGATCTGAATGTAATTAATCAAAAAAGTGTGACACAAATGACCAAACACAACGGCCCAGAGCAAAGCCTTGCACAAACACACCCCTCTTGTCACTGCTGCCTGTGGCGACTCCCCGCCCACTGGCTATAACATGATCAATAGGCCTTCAGTGATATAAGCAGAAGGGATTGGCTGAGACTGCTAAAAGCAAACCGCCTCCTCACTGGCTAATTGGGCCTTTATGATTGCGCAGTCTTTCGTGCGCATCAAGAAAATAAAACGCCATTCTCTTCATCAAACTGAGTGACAATCGATGTTGGGCACACATTTTGGAACGCCAGATGCTCCGCCTGACTTCATTATGCTTGGCGAAATGGTTTTGCCGGAGCAACGCCGGAGCCACAAAGCGTCTCGATTATGGCCCTAGAGACAAAGTCCCGAACGTCACCTGCTCTTCAGTCTAATGCTATTAAAAACAAGAAGTCCCAAAGAGGCCCCACCGCATATGGAAAAGAACAAAAACGTAACTCCTCCGGCCTATCCATAAACAGGAAATGCTAGCTGTGACCATAGGAAACTTGAATGTTAAAGTACGAAAAGACTGTGACCAGTTCCTCAACTAAGAAAATTAGTAAATAGGCTACACTGAGAAGCTTCTAGCCGTCACCCAATCTGCTGAGACATTACAACTTTCAAAAACAGCTGAAGACCTTTTCCTCAAGCACTTATTCTTAACCATATTAAAAGCATGTTTTTTTACCATTTAGTAAAAATTATATTCTCTTTCCATTGTCATTAAATTTTCTTGATGCTCTTGCTTTGTTCGTATTCTGGGTTACTGTTGAATCTAGCCATTGCACCATTGCTAATGAATGATCCTTTATGATATATTGCTTGTGTTTGGATGAAAGCATCTTCTAAATGAATAAATATTAATTTAAAATGCAGCTATGGTTTAGAAAAAAACATTATCATGTAATTTTTTTTTTAACTATGTGCGCATATTATACTGCCTTTAGACACCTACTGAACACATTATTAGGAATATCTGTACGTACAGCAACTTATTCTTGCGATTATGTAATCAGCCAATCGTGCTGTAACAGTGCAGTGCATTAAATCATGCAGATACGGGATGGGAACTTCAGTTAATGTTCACATCAGAATGGGGAAAAAAATTTGATCTCAGTGATTTCGGCCATAGCATGATTGTTGGTGCCAGACGGGCTGGTTTGAGTATTTCTGTAACTGTTGATCTCTTCATATTTTCATGCACAACAGTCTCACTCAGAATGATACCAAAAAAAAACAAAAAACATCCAGTGAGCAGCAATTCTGCAGACGGAAACGTCTTGTTGATGAGAGAGCTCAACAGAGAATGGTCAGACTGGTTTGAGTTGACTAAAGGCTACAGTAACTCAGATAACTGTCTGGTTTGCTTCAGCTATGAAATCAGACATCAGAAGTCTTCAAAGGACAGTTCGGACTGCTGAGAGGATTATTGGATGCCCACTGCCCCCCTACACTTCCAGAGTGAGGAAAAGGCCTGGAAAATCACACTGGACCCCACTCACCCAGCCAACTACCTTTTTGAACTGTTGCCTTCTGGCTGGCACTACAGAGCACTAAGCACCAGATACCAGAACCATCAGTTACAGGAACAGTTTTTTCCCTCAGGCTATCCATCTCAAGCACAGTTAAAACTGCCTATTATGTGGAATGCACATTCTCTCGCATCTGTATATAACAGAGTTGTATTTGTACACAAGTATATATATATATATATATATATATATATATATATATATATATATATATATTAGTTTTTTTTTGTCATATTGTGTATTATATTTTCTATTTACTTTTCATTTTTCTTCTATTTTTTATTATTATCTCGGTCTTGTTGTTGTATTGTTTATGCACTGGAAGCTTCTGACACCAAGACAAATTCTTGTATGTGCAAACATACTTGGAAATAAAGCTCATTCTCATTCTAATTCAGTACAATTGTTGTGAGCAGAAAAGCATCTCAGAATGCACAACACATCAAACCTTGAGGCGGATGGGCTACAACAGAAGAAGACCATGTTGAGCACTTTACTAGGACCATAGTGTTCCTATTAAAGTGCTCAGTGTGTGTATATGTAAAAACTGAGTAATTTACATTGTATACATGAACTAGCAGGTCTGTTTCCAGTTATCTAGCAGTTAAAATGTATCGGACAATGTATACATAAGTTTGTTTCTAGAACAAAAACACTGCCCATGATTGACAGACAGACGGACGGACGGACGGACGGACGGACGGACGGACGGACGGACAGACAGACAGACAGACAGACAGACAGACAGATAGATTATTGCCGTTTCAGAACAAAAACACTGCACCAGTATCACTCTTTATCCCAGGCACAGACGTTAATCTTCTACTTACAAAACAATGAAGTGCTACAACTGTTAATGTTAAGAGTATAAACACTGGCTTGCATCTTTCAGCTCCGTCAGCTTTGAGGGCGGCACCCAATAACTCATACTCTCCCTTGAAGGCCATCCATATGCAAACACACTGTTGTCAAAGTTGTCAGCACACAGTCAGCCCCGCCACCCGTTACAGGATGTGAATTGGCTCATCATGTGGGCAGCAAGCAGTCAAAGCGCAGAGCGTGAATTCAAAACGATCAACGCGCATCTGCCGCTATTGATGGAATTCTACAGTGAAAAAGACGCGTTTAATGCTAAACTCTGATTGTGGGCGTCATGTAAACGCTTGATTGACAGGGGCCGGAGGGGTCGAAAAGTGTAGGCGTCCAGTGGATAAAGGATGAAGGCATAAAAGGGCCCAACATGTACATAGATAACTTTTGGGTCTTGCTTTGCAGCAATGTGCCTTATTCAGAAGTAACGCGATACTATATTTTTGACGTGAATTTAAATATGCCTCAAAAAAAACTTGAAATATTGTAGCACTCAAACACTAAAATTTACATCAGAATGCAACAAAAGTCAATTTACATTTGATGCATTTTCCTCATCGCATGGTGTTTTACGCAACCTTGAGCATGCAATAATTGAGTTATTCATTCTGTTTTCCTAAAGAAAAATATCAATCGATACAAATATTTATAGCTCGACAGACTGAAAACTTTCACTTTTTGTTGAGTGTTGTGTGTATTGCAAACACTAGAAGGCGCCCTTGCTCTTCCCACTATTGATACCGTCCAACTTCACTTCAGGACTTGTAAGACCAGTGCAGTTTTATGTGTGACGTATACGGCAATAATAATTATGATCAGGGTATTTCCCATATATTATTAACTATGTTCTGTAGGCTATTTAAATAAGACGTCGCATTAACAATAGCCCCTATTTTCTTTTTCTCTTACACGCGTATACGTTTATGTAAATCGCAAAGGCTTGGAAAAAAATGAATACTTTTTTATACTTATACATTCTTCGATTACCATATAGGCTACCCGACAAATGGGCTGGCTATTTACCCGAGCGGACAGTCTGTTGACTTTTGGTGTCTCGCTGTGACAGCCGCGTCAGGCAAAAAAAAAAAAAAGAAAGAAAAAAAAGATCCGCCCCTTGGCGGTGTTCAGAGCGCTCTATGCATCACTCTCAACCGCTTATTCCATTGGGATAGACGCAACTTCGGTCCGTTCGCGGAGCGAAGGAGACGCACACCGAAATAACACCAATGGCTGCGCTTGTATTCACTGCGACTTTTGCGCTAACAATTTGGATAACGACTTTCGCATTATCCGCACGGGTCTACCCTCCTAATGAAGGTAAGGCATTGCCAAACCGAATGAGCAAACAATTCTGCAAGAGTTGTTGTTTTTTCGTTGGGGCTACGACTTGGAACGGTGTAGAGTGACCACTATTTAAATGCCATCAGGTTTTTTTTTGTTTTTTTTTTCGGGACTTTCGGGGAACGAAAAAGGAATTATAACAATTTACTTAAAGTCCCTTTGGGCATCTCCAAGTGTCTGTCGTTCTCAAATCCGCAGCCCTAGTCGAAGACTGAGCCGTTGTTTTCATCAAACGAAGTTCAGTCAAACTCGGACTCTAGTGGGACTGAACTAAACACGCACTGGTTCAGCTTCTTTCTTTTTCATAAAATGTACATGCATGCCTATGTAAAATTAAGCGTAATGCTAACGGATTGCCTGAATCTTTGGTTTTCGCGACAATGTTTTTTTGTTGTTGTTGTTGAGTTTTTGGAACGTGAATGCACGGCATTTGTTCAGTGTAATCATCAGAAACGCGCAAAAGACAAATGGTACATGCATTTCAGACTAATTTAACTGTCTCGCTTAAACTCCTGGAACTGTCACATTGCACTGGACGCACGCTTTTAATTTACGGATTCTTGTATATTATAGCTAGATTTGTTTGGGCATACGCATATATTAAAAACTCCCAAAATTTATGAGAGCTACAAGAATTAGCACAGACATATGCAATCACAACGAAGGCAAATTTAACTGTTTATCGAAACTACTAGTGAATCATAAATTCTGAAACGCTTACAAATAATAATGATTAAAATAGAAAGGAATAAAAAGATAGGCCATTGCGTATTGTAAACACGCCTTCTACACATTACTGTATTATAACGCTGAACATTCATTACAGCTGCATATATTTCCCTATCTCAAAGGAATTAATTGTGCCTGCAAAATTCGTCTTACTGATTAAAACATTACATTATCAAGCAACCCTATAAATTATACCATATACTTAGGCCAAATATGCGTCTGAATTAACTATTCACAACCCATATGTAAAAGAGCAAATTAATACACCACATAATCCTAAATCAGTTTACTTAAAGGAAATACGTGGTAAAAAAAAAAAAAAAAAAAAAAAACTCATGCAGTTCGGAAAAATAGTGTAGCAACATAAACAAGTTTTGACTTAAGAGTTACTTTGATCTAGTCATAATGGATGCTAGACGTTGATCATCCATCATCAGTGACTCGTGACATCTTGTCTCTTTGCAGTGACGCTGCTGGACTCGAGAACTGTACAAGGCGAACTGAAATGGGTTGCAAGTCCCACGGAAGGAGGGGTAAGTCCACAGAGGAGATAAAATGTTGCTTTTACGTTTTTTTTTTATTAATATATATTTTTTTAAATAACCAGATGTGAACCAGAGGACTGTATAGGGTATTATTAATGCCTTGCAATGTGCCATAGGCCTACAGAAAAGTGATGGAAAACAGCTTAGGAGGCACAGCATTAGTTTTTAGAGGATTGAAAGGGCACACAAAGACTAATTAAGACCTACACAAACATTCATAATTACAAATCCCGACATATGAAATGGCGTCATTCTTTATAATTTGATGTTTTATGCAGGCTGAGAAACGACTCGAGTTTTAGTGCTTGTACTCAGGATAATTAATTTCCAAATTATTCAAAGAATGAGTAGGCCTATAATGGAAACATATAGGCCTACTTGTCCTGACGTCTTACGTGCTCAGAATTTGATGTTTTCTGTGCATGCACAATCGTGGCCTTATATTAACTTTTCTTTGGAGAGGCAGAAATAAATATTTTTTACTTTAGCTTTAAAGTACAATTTGAAAAAATTATATCTGACTGGTCCAACAAAAGCGTTACTTTTTCTTTTTGGCCACATTTTATATTAATAAATTATATTTACATTAAATAAATGTAATATGGACATTGTAAAGTGTTGCCAACTTTAAAAAAAAACAAAAACAAATTGGCTATAATTGCATTTATTATGCCATTGTTTGCAATATCTAAACTGAACTTAGAGCAACTTGTGGGCTTCATTTGATCTGCAATTCATTTAATCACAGCACAATACGGCGTACTTGTTCAATCGACCTGCTCTCTCTCAGTGTCCACTTTGGCTGCTTTCAGGTTTAATGGTGAAATTGGTGTTTGAGGAAATGTGGTCCTCCTCCTCAGTCGCTTTATCTCATCAATCCAGTTGACTGACAGGGTTCCGGCAGAGCCCCCACCTCATGCAATCGCGGCCAAATGTACAGCTTTATCAACATGACAGCTGGGATTTCTACACTTACGTCTTACAAAGATTAAAAAAATCGAAAAGAATAGAAAGCGTCATAGATCATGACAGGCCTTTTCAAAACTCTCCTTCATTCCACAAATCTAATTTTAAACTCTCACCAGAAGGAAGCATCAAAAACTTAGGCTCCATTTTATTACAATGGGCTAACATGGGCTTAATGGTGACCAGGAAGTTAGGCTGTGCATTTGTTTAGAATATGTGCAAAGGTTTTACTAATGATGTATTATTACTGTAAAACAGTGCTTTAATACATATGAAACGGTCGAAAACAACTGTTTTGAAAGTTTTAGGGGCTTTAAAAGTTACTTTAAATGTTCACAAATGATCCACATGTGTATGTGTACACAGTGTACAACTAAGCTTTAAGGAATCTTATTATACTAGGTCATCTGGTAATCAAACAATAATCTTCTTTAAACATTTTCAATATCTCCGACAAGATCTTTGACTGGCCATAAAGTTTCTAAACAACAGAGTTTATATGCACTGTAGTGTAAAGGTTAAGCATTTAAAACTGCAATGGAGCAGCAATTGCAGATAATAAGTAAACAGAATCTGACAGATGTGTGATTAAATTCTCATCATCATGCCATAATCAGTGGACTCATTGCATTATTGCAGCTGTCGGTCTGTGGAATATCTCCAGCACTGGGCCTGGAATTGTGTGCACCTGCAGAGACAAAAGTCTCTCTTGTTGCTTACCTCTTTCTCTATCTCTGTTTCTTTTTCACAGTGGGAAGAGGTGAGCATCATGGATGAGAAGAATACGCCGATCAGGACATACCAGGTATGCAATGTTATGGAACCCAACCAGAACAACTGGCTCCGGACAGATTGGATCCCCCGTGGTGGAGCCCAGCGCATCTACATTGAGATCAAATTCACACTACGTGACTGCAATAGCCTGCCCGGAGTCATGGGAACCTGCAAGGAGACCTTTAACCTCTACTACTACGAGTCCAACAATGACAAAGAGAGGTACATCCGAGAGAACCAGTTCACCAAAATCGACACCATTGCGGCCGATGAGAGCTTCACGCAGGTGGACATAGGTGACCGCATTATGAAACTGAACACGGAAGTGCGGGATGTGGGAATTTTGACGCGGAAAGGCTTCTATCTGGCCTTCCAGGATGTCGGGGCCTGCATTGCTCTAGTGTCCGTAAGGATCTTCTATAAGAAATGCCCCCTCACTGTACGCAACCTGGCCCAGTTTCCAGACACCACCACAGGGGCGGACACCTCATCTCTAGTGGAGGTACGTGGATCTTGCGTGGACAATTCGGAAGAACGAGAGGTCCCGAAAATGTACTGTGGAGCAGATGGAGAATGGCTGGTGCCTATTGGAAACTGTTTGTGTAACCCTGGCTATGAGGAACATGGTGGATCTTGCCAAGGTAAGAGCTTGGATAAGTTACTCGCTCAAGATTTTTCCAGCAAAATCTTAAATTACTTGCGGCTTGAGTTTAAAGAAATGCATCTGTTGTGATTAGAGATTGATGCACCTCCCGCACGAAAAAAAAAAAGATCACCCAGCAGCAGTATATTCTATAATTTAAGGTTACAAGGTGAGAGAACAATGAGATCATTGTAACTGAGGCTAGCCTGGATGCACTTGTCCCTGCAGGGATGTGAAAGTTTACTCAGATGTAGACAGCTGGTCACTCAGTGGATCACTGTTGATTAAGCGAGTGTTGCCATTTGAAAGGTCTGGTTATGATTATGAATTGCTATGTTTGATATCAAAACACCTCCCCAAGGATTTGCTCATAAAAAACGTTAGTGCTAATTATTTTGTTGGAGCAACAGCCATGTGGTTTATGTGCAGAATCCCCTAAAAAAAGTCTCATGCAGTTTGCTTTCTCGCCATCTCTCAAGAGCATGTGTGATGGTTTTCAGTTCACATTAAAGGGAAAACGCGTAATTGGTGCAAGCCTGAAAGAGCTAGAGAGATAAAAGAAGAAAAGGAGAGTATCAGATAGATTTCTTCTGTCACCAGAGGGCCATTTCTCTCTGTGTGCTGGCTTTTGATTCACAGTGTCCATAGTCAAGCCATACGGCACTAAAGCGGTGATATAGTGTTTGGGGTAATGCTGAGGTCAATGCAGGCAAAAAGGAAGAGCTAGAGGACATGTAGACAGTTTCAACACACCCCTTCATTCTTTTTTGAAAAAAGTATCTGGTCCAGGAGAGGGTCAGCGCTTGAGCAGGGTGATAAACGGCCGACTGGCAAGTCCACTGGCTTTTTATTTATGAGCGCTATCTCAGCGGGCTAATTACATGACAAATACGGGCTGTAATTTAGTGCTCCTGTGGGCCGAGGGGGTGGGCGTTGTTCACTGCGGGCGGTCTAACAGTGGATGTGCTTGTGTGGGTGGTTTAAGGGGTACACTGGGAAAGGCCATTCTCTGGGATCGGGATGTTTTTTTCTTTGCGACTCTTTTATTAGCGGAGCTAGCTTGCAGCGACAGGGTTCCCAACTCGCTCCTTTGCTTTCTGTGTCTCTCCTTCTGCTTCTCTTTTACTGTTCAGCTATGATGAAATAAAGACAAGAGGTTGGAATTTACTGAACACAGAAGGCCATCTCCACAAAGAGACATTTCGTTGAACATTCTACCTAAATCACTTTAGGGCTTGCGATAATGATTTCATTACTTTGAGATATTTGGAACAGGGTGTTTTTCAATACATCTGAAATATCATTTCTGCGTTGGCAATTGCAGTCACCAAAACTTTACAGATTTAATTTCCCAATTCTCCACATCAATTAAAAAACCCTAGAAGTCCCAAAAGCTGATATTATATTTCAAGATTTCTGGGCACTTACGTGTAGTTAAAATTGAAAAGTTTGCAAATGGTTGATATTTGATATTACTAAATATGAAAAGTGATAAATAAAAATAAATCCCACTTGAAGTATTTGGAGCCTGTCTTCAGAGAATAAATTCTGTTGACTTTAATATTTTCCTGTGCATTCCACCTCTCTCTTCTGGTACCATCCCACCATCATCTTTTTTTCCTTCTTTCTTAAAGATAAGTTTTGGGTTCAATACAAGTTAAGTTCAATCAACTGCATTTGTGGCATAATATTGATTACCACAGAAAATTATTTTGTCTCATGTTTCCTTTATAAAAAAAATAAATAAATTATAATCACTGGCATGGTTTACCGGCATTCAGGGGTGGATTATGAATAGCAAGGACCCCAGGGCCAATTTTTATATTCACAGAACACACACATATGAGAAGTTCTCACTAATTCTTCCCTGTTTGTAATCTGGGAACAATTTTCAGGAATATTGTCCTCTATGAGAAAGCTGGATATAATCTCAGACCATCCCAGGATGCAAAGACACATTGGGACGACTAGTAAATTGTCATGTGTCATAATTCAGCAGCTATAACCTCAGAAATAGTTCTTCTTCTGTGCTTTTCTACTCTTTAGACTCCATTTGAATGTAACTTTCCCCAACTCTATAGGACAGCTGTTAAATAGAACATCTGATTCACTCACGTTTTTCACCAGACCTCTTATTTTATATAGAATAATGTTTTTGCGACATTGCAACAGCTCCACCAAGCCCAGAACATAAGCCAAAGTAGAGTTGTCAGGTTTTAAATATTTGATCTTTGGTGGAATAGCCAAAGCTAGGTCTCCTGATAACATTGCAACTTAAGACTTTACGATCATTTTAACTGACATTGTTCGTTATTGTACAATGTAGTTATGCCTGTTTCCCAAACCAGCACGTAGATTGCTCGTTATAAAGTAGAATTTAAGTGCTTTGTTATTGGAGCTGTCTGGTACTAAGGTGCTGATCACTTTGGCAAATATGTCCAGATTTTTTTTTATCTTAAAATGAAAATAATGTGGAAATACTAACAAACATGGAAGTTGTTTGTAGCCTTGTCGAGGCACCGAAATGAATATTAGAGATTGGCTACAGAAAATTTTATTAGAAACAGGAAGGCAAATTGGACATGCCTTACTGTAGCCACGAGTTTTGCTTTTTTATTTAATGAAATGAGGAAGGATTCTAAATACTTTTCTGTGGTAATCAACATTATGCCACAAATGCTGTCGATTGAGCTTAACTTGTATTGAACCTGCAATATCCCTTTATTCATTGACCTGTCGTCAATGGCTGATTAAGCCATCAAATTCTGTCTTCAGCTAAGCAACAGGCAGTTGTTTCCTCATACAAGGGGGTTCAAAAGGTGGATTTATCTCCCAGAAAGGAGATGCGAGTCACTGTCTGTTTAATAAGTCCATGTGTGCAGCTAAGGCCAGGGGAGGGTCGTCTAGGTTCATCTTCAATGTTAGGGCATAGGAGAGGGTGAGAACTTTCTCAATGGGGCGTCCCGAGGACCTTGTGAAAAGCCCATTGAGGATAAGGGATACAAGCCCCATACCCCAGAACGCATCAATGGGACCCTTTCCCCAATTGTTGAGATGTCGGGATAGGGGACAGGGGTGAGACTGGAGGAACACTAGACAGGGTCAGGGGTGACCCTTGGCTTTATCCACCTCCCCTTCCCGAGAGACAGGGGTTATGGCTGAGATTTATTAAGATGTCAAAATTTTGACAGCTGCAGCCTAGATGGGCAGGTTTGAGCATAGAGGAGTGAGAAAAGGACACAAAATAGACACCGTTTTGTCTGTGAATGGAGTGGAGATGAGGCCACAGGATTTTGCACCATTTTCTTCTTTATAAGAGTTTGTTGTTTTCTCACTGCTCATCTGCTGTGTTGTGTAGGAGGTGAGGACAGAGAGGAAATCTCTGCTTGGTAGTGGACATCTGACGATCTAGAAACGTGTTAATGCACGCTGAGGTGCTAGGCTGCAATGGGAGAATGACAGCCCACTCTCAGTTTTTGTAGTGAAACAGCACATCAATATGTAGAAAAATCCTTCTAACCAGTCTTAAAGGGACTGTTCACCCAAAAATTCAAATTATTGCTAACCCTTACATTATTCCAAACCGATATTACTTTTTTTCATTTGTGGAATGCAAAAGGAGATATTTTAGGCAGTAATGTAGTATATAAGTCTCAGTCACCGTTCACTCTCATTGCTATTTTTTCCATACAAATCTGCCTTACATCTCATTTTGTGTTCAGTCGAAGAAAGTCATACAGGTTTAATATGAGTGTGAGTAAATGATGTCAGAATTTTCATTTTTGACTGGATTATCCCTCTAAAGCTCTGCAAAACAAGCCAAATTCTGATACCCTGATTAAATATACATACCAGTAGTATTACTGCAAAAATATACAATGGATGAAATAACATGACACTACCATCATGATTATACCATTTTATTCTTTAAAGTACCTTAAAGTATAATTTAAATACCATGGCATTTGAGTACGGGAATCAAACAGTATCATGGTAGGCTATATATCAAAATACTGGACGTAAAGTGGACTAATACGCTGTATTTAAGTAATAAGAGAGAATACAGTTTTGGAAATTGGCTGTAAAACTAGAGAATGATGGGGAAGTGTGATAATATGATACATTGATCTTTGAATAAGAACAGACAGCAGTTTGTGTAACTGGAAGAAAAACTATGCTTGACAAGACATTGTTTATGAATGAAACCCGAGATAAACTTTTAAGAGAACAGTGTATGTATCGACTTTACTGTACAAAAGCAAATTTTTGCTCTAATTGAATATTATGCAAATTGGCATACTTTAGCAGAGCTAATGATTGGTCTTCTCATGAGTTATTGTTGAGGTACAGATTTTTCTTGCATATAAACTTTGCTCTTTAATGCTATTTTTGCCCATGTGTACACTTTCATTAAAAGGCATCATACAATTTTTGTCACATTTTGAGATATGACAGAAAATCTGGTCTCAAAGACAATAACTTGTCCTGTGAAAGATGGGTTTGGTTCAACTATGTGCTCAGATTGAAAGGATATGCATACAACTACAAAATAATTTCAACATTAAAATTATGCTTACGATGTTTTGCCTTTGTAGGGCAGTACATGTGCCTAATTACAAAAAGCTTGCGTGTGTATCTCATTTCTGTCATAATTATGGTCAGGTGTATGAGACTCATCATCCTCATCTGTGCGTCGTTTTTGCTATTTTCTCTGTTAAACAATAGCCTGCGCCTGCCAAAACGCTTCTACCTATGAATATTCATTGCTTCCCTTTATTGCTTTTGATGGCAAGCACATATGTTGATTCCTGTCACAATCCTCCTCAGTTCTCCCCCTATGAGCCCCTGCAATGGCCAGTGAATGGACTGTCAGCTGTTCCAGGAAAGAGAAATAGAGAGAAAGAGAGAGGAGATGCAGAGAGGTGCACTTTGATATCAAACAAATATGTCATTTGCATATTTTGTGTGTCCATGAAATGCAAAGCCAGCAAACTTGTCTCTCATAGACAATGGGCGGATCATCCTTTTAGAGAGAACAAGCGAAGGTTTGGTCTATCCTCTAAACCCTGTGATCATGGCAGCATGCTGTATACATTTGAAATCATTTGAATAATATGATTTGAATGGATAAATCCAGATTTTTTTATATTGCCTGCAATCGACAGCACAATGATATGTCAATAAAAATTAATCAAGCACAAATCAGTTTTCATCCGTCAGCAAATAGGTCACACTACCAAAACACCCCAACTAGGTTTTGTTGTATTACCATAAAAAATACACTACTTTGGTGGTAATGCCAAGTAGTACCTTGTAGCTCCATAGGGTAAGTTCACCCAAAAATGTAAATTATGTCATTTTCTCAAAATACTGTAATATGGTAATCAAGTAGTACCATTGCATGTTTTGTCAACTTAAAAAAAAATATATATATAAATTAATGTGAGATAATGAGTGGCTCATCTTTCAGGGAGAGTGAGTGAAGGTTGGGTCACTCAGTGGTAATGGCACAATACTGTTTACATTTTAAATCATTTGGATGCCAGTAATATGATTCGGAGGATTAAATCCAGATCTTTTGAATTGCCTGAGACCTGACGTTTTCAACAAAGCATGCTCCACATGTCGAGTTCAATCGCTTAAGAGTGCCTGTCTCTCTCTCTCTCCCTCTCTCTCTCTTTTTCTGTATGTGTGCAATTGCTTGCTCATGTGTGTGTTGTTCTCCTTGACCTCTTCCTGCCCATCATCATTCGGTGCTCCCATACGGAAGCTCCCCTGACAGCTCGCAGCTCTTCAGTTGTCATGTTGTGATGGATGCACTGGGGGCGGAAATCGGCCTGAAGGACAGAACTGTTGGGAAGGGTGAGAGATTGCCCCCTCCCAACCAAACTGTTAGCACTCATGCCACCATGCTATTGCTAGCTTAGGACCGAGATGCACTGACAAATGGCCCGACAACAAATTTGTTTTGTTCTGAACAAAATTTGTTCTAAATGTGAATCTAAAAGGATATTAAGATTTTTCTTAAGTTATAGGCACTCCAACTTTGGAAAAAACACACAATAAAGTTTTGAATAGCCACAAGACATAAACATTATACACTCACTGAGCACTTTATAAGAACATGATGGCCCTAATGAAGTGCCCGACGTGGTCTTCTGCTGTTCTAGCCCATCTGCCTCAAGGTTCGATGTGTTGTGCATTCTGAGATGCTATTCTGCTCACTACAATTCTACAGAGTGGTTATCTGAGTTACCGTAGCCTTTCTCTCAGCTCGAAACAGTCTGGCCATTCCCTGTTGACCTCTCTCATCAACATGGCGTTTCCAACACCATTCTGAGTAAACTCTAGAAACTGTTGTGCATTAAAATCCCAGAAGATCAGTAGTTACAGAAATACTCAAACCAGCCCGTCTGGCACCAACGCAATGCAACAGTCAGAATAACTGAGATCACATTTTTTTCCCATTTTGATGGTTGATGTGAACATTAACTGAAGCTCCTGACCCTTATCTGAATGATTTTATGCATTGCACTGCTGCCACATTGGCTGATTAGATAATTGCATGGATAAGTGAGTGTACAGGTGTTCCTAATAAAGTGCTCAGTAAGTGTACATGTTAACATGATATTAGCACGTTAAAATCCCTGAAAGGGTTTTTCATTATCATTATTTGTCACCCAATGGCATATAATGCAACAAGAGATGCTGTGGTCAACTTATTTTAGTGAAAGACTTACCTATGTCAGTGTAAAAAATAATAATAAATACAATTATGATTCTCCTTAATGATTTTGGAGCAAAACTACAAAAAAAAATATATAAATTTTGACCCCTCTCTATAAAAAATGTACCCAAAAATTACCCGTTAAATATTGATCCATGGCATTTAATATTTTAGAATTATTCATATATTAATTGTATTAAAAAAAAAAAAAGACACATTATGGAAATTTTAAGTTTGACTTTGAGTACTGTGTAGATACTATGGTATAAGAATAAGTTATTCATTCTGTGGAACACTACATGGCCAAAAGTATGTGGACACACATGTGTACAATGGGATTCAGATCTGTGCTGTCCATTCAAGTTCTTCCACTCTATACTCAGTAAACCGTTTCTTTATTGACTTCTCTTTGTGCACAGGACATTGTCTTGCTGGATCAGAAAATGTCCCTCCCCAAACGGTTGCCACAAAGTTAGTTACACACAATTCTCTTGAAAGTCATTGTATGGTGTAGCATTAAGATTTGTTTTCAATGGAATTACTGGAATGGCCAAACCTGTTAATTAGAATGGGGTACCCACATACATTTGGTCATGTAGTGTTTATATCAAGCTTGGTTTTTGCCATCTGATATTATCACTGTACCCTGGGTCCACTTTAGTGATTTTTTGTAAAGAAGTATTTCTGGATATTTTAAACTTAATTCATGTATTTCAGTGTCCTTGATAAATTCACATAATTTTGCAAGAAAGACTATTGAAACTACACGCTAAGCATTTTTCGCTAATGCAAACTACCCCGCATTGCCTTTTGAGAAATTCTGATACCGCTAGTCTCATCTCTCTGGTGTTTAATTATATTTTAATTACACCGTCTGGCACACGTTGTTCATTAGTGGCAGTCTGGATCCGTTAGATCAGAAGAGCTGAGCTGAGCACAGATCTCCTTAAGCGGCTCCAGTACAGTGCCATGGACAGCACTGTCTCAGCGTGCCCTTGCCAGGGTAAATATCTTTTAGAGCGGATGAGCCTTATTGACTCACTGCATGATAGTCTGTCCACCCATTCTCCCTGATTAACCCATGATCCATTTAACCATTGCTCTCCACACATGCTTCATGCCAAAGGGTCCGTGTTCATTTGATAAGATATCCATCAACTGCATTCACGATCAACCAACCCAGCTACTTATTCGCACCTCCTTGTTAGTTGGTACATGGATCCTTTCTCTTCTCACTCCCATAAGTTGGCTTCCTCCCAGAGAGTTCAAAGGTCAGCTTGAACTGGTGTCAGTGGGGGGGTTTGATGGCAGGGTGGAGACAAAACCAAAGAATACCCGAGCCATCATTTTCCTCTGAAAGAGTCATTTTTAAGTGGCTGACCTTTTTTATGCAAGGGGGGCATGGATAACTTTACAGTCAGTGTGGCTTCTGGGTGCCTTTGTCTTTGGGTTTGATTTGGACGCTGCCAAATTTTTTGTTCAAATGCACCAGATGGATCCCATGAATGCAGTTGTTCTTTTCCACTAATTAAGTGTTTATGAAGGCAAAATATGAATGGTTTGATTCATGATGATTGATGCCACAAATTAATCTTAGTGCTACCAGCTTGAACTAAATAGCAAACCTTTTCTCTACAGTATGAATGACAAGAACTGAATTGACTCTTTGTTTTCACCCTTGAAGATGGAGTGTGTAATTGCTTCACCACTAATGTCATCAAATGGAATTGCAAAAATATTCAAACTGTTTTCCTGTACACTCCCCCCATCTGCCATTGGTCAAAAACAGATAGTCCTATCCCCAAACTTACGCTACTGGTTGAACTAATGTTTCTGTGTCGGGCTGGTTGGGATGCTCAAAAAAATAGAGCAATGTTTTGATTGGACTCAAGTCAGAGTTTACTCTTTTTTTGTGTGTTGGTATCAACCTACAAATGGTTTACTTATAGTTGTCTCGGCACATTAAGCTGGGATTGGTTGCAAAAAATTACACACTTCACCTTTAAAGGGATAGCTCACTCAAAAATTCACTTGTCATTAAACCCACATTATTTTCTTATTTCTGTGGAAAACAAAATTAGATGTTAGTCAGACTGGCATTCTCAGTCACCATTCACTTTCATTGTATTTTCCCCCATACAATAAAAGTGAAAGAAGACTGAGGAAAACATTCCACCTAACATTATCTTTTGTGTTCCATAAGGGTTTGGAACAACACAGGGGTTAGTAAATGATCTGTGAACTATCTCTTGAAGGTAAATATGCAAACATCAATAAAATAAACGCATTAAAGCACACAAAAGCAGTTTTTTACTGCCCGACTGTGTGGACACTCTGTTGCGCAAACATTTGTACTCAGGGATTCCTGACTGGAGTGCCCTTTGGAAAACTCTCTCTCTGCACTTCTATAAAGAGCTCTGATAGGACGTCAGTTAACAGATGTCAATTAGCTGAGAGTGTGTCCACAAGAACAGGAGCTGGAGAAAAGACAGACTTAATAATGGGATTATTTTGGGGGTCGGCAGACCTGTTTCCACATTGCAAGGCAACACTAGTGATCAGCCCAGAGGGGTCACAGCGGTGACTTAACAATGCACATTAATACTGGTAATTATTTGGAGGGGTTGAAGCATGGCTCGATCTAATACTCGCCATTAGAATTAAGGGTTTATTTCATTCCTGGTGTTTCGCTGGATTGGATGGGTCTCTCTCAGACCAGCTGCTGTGGAAAAAGCCACTTGGTTTGTCACTGAATGCAATTAGTTTTGGCTTTATGTCTTTGTTAGCACTGAGAGAAAGAAGCAGAAGAGAGGGAGGGGAGGATGAAGAGCGTTTGCTGAAACACTTCTGTGAACGTAAATCTCACATACATTTTCGGAAAATATAAAGGAATACAACCCTTATATAGCAGCATTAAACTGCAGCTACACATTGCTGCTTGGTAATTTGTTTTCATCAAATAGTAATGTTGACATCACAGAATAATGATAGTGAACAATGTTCAGTAGTGAGCAGCTCAGCTGTTTTTTAAAAACAGCTTTTCCAGAGACAAGCTACATTTAGTGGCATAACGTCATGAAATGGTAGATTGTCATCTCTCACATCACATTGTTTTGAGCATGCATTTTTATTGTAAATAGTTTTCTAGTTCTATATCATGCAGGCTATTTTTTTAAAATGTATTGCCTGATTGAATAGCTTCAAATTAGTCAGCTAATTTTGTTAATACCTTGTAATGTAGCTACATTTTATTTTGGAGGGTGTAACAGTTCGAATTTCTCGTTTGTATCACTGTTTTAGGGTCACGGTTTCGGTGCGGTTCGGTATTTGCTTTGTTCAGAAAAAAAATATTAATGCCAAATCCAAAGAATTCTCTATTTCTTTTCAACAGGTCTGCCCTTAATACAAATCATGGTTTTACAACAGTAATCATAGTTTAACCATGTTATTTGTAGTAAAATCATAATAACCACAAAATAAACATGGTTACTGTCATGGTTACAATATTTAGTAAAAATCATGATTACTCTATGGAAACTAATGGTTAATTGTATCAAAACCATGATTTTTGCTCAGTAAACCATGGTGTTAGCAGTCATGGTTACTACAATATTACTATAGTAAAACCATGGTTCATTTTTGTCAGGGTCCTTAACTTCAAAAAATTATTTTCTGTGATTGTTAAATTATAATTTTTCCCTAATACCTGCACTATTACGCTACATGTTTTAACATAAATTGCACTTCAAATTGATCTCAATATATATTCAGTATTCGGAAGCAGTACATCACTATAAAAGGAATAACCCTGCTATTAAAATGGATACGAGAAGGAATGTTGTGATAATGCTACTCGAGTATTTTAATCATATGTGGAAATCCCTAATATGGCAATGAACACCCAAAACGCTTTAGTTATTGTTTCATGTCTGTCCAAATTACACTGATTGCCTGCTTTCAAATGGAAGGGATTGTGTGCAGTTTCGGCTCACCTGCAGCTATTTCCCTGGGTGATGTTGGCGTAAATGATTAATCAAGTATCAATGTATTACTATAAAAGCCATTAATTAAAGGGCTTTATTGACACTTGCGATAGATTATAACTGTGCGAGGAAACAGGAAGAACTTGCGTGCACATTTTAAACCCTTGCGTGCATTATTGACATATAGAGTGACATATAGTGTGATGTCCGCAAACAGTGCCTGTTTTGTGAATGTTTTTTTGACCATTGCTGTTGTAATTGACTGCAAAAAGAAAATGTTCCCAGAAAGGAGAAACGCAGCGGGCTTCTTTATCAGTGGCTCGATATTTCCGCTTGCCATTTTCAACTACACAACGCGTCCACAAATGTGATGTCATCAAGTTGACCCACATGAAACACAGGCAGCGCGTCCATATACAGAGCCGTATAGGTGCAATAGCGGAGGTTGTATCTGTGCCTTTTTCGACACTTTGTTTTCTTCACCAAACCTTGTGCTCTAGATTGGTCATTAAACTTGAGGTGAACCGCGGTGCCAATGCTTACCGAATCGTGGGTGGTGAACCGTACCGTTTGTTTTTTCCCGAGAACTGTTACACCCCTAGTATTTTGTAGCTTTGCTTGGCAAACTATAGTTCCCCACACTGCTCTGTAAATTGTGTATATGTATGTAATATGTATGTTCCCTCATGTAAAGAGCAGGTACTACAAGATGAAAACAATATATGTTACCAAGTGTTGGGTAGAAAGAAGTCAGTAATTTGAGAGCTTACTTTTTGTGCAGTTAAAGTGACTTTCCATTAACAGTAGTTGCAGTTGTTGATATTAACATAGCACTCACTTCATGAAAAGATTTCTTCACTAAGTTGCTCCATATTTCACCAAAAGCTATTATACGGTTAAGCCAATATGCAAGTAAGGAACCAGGCTCGAGCATTTTATAATTAGAAAACACTCCTCTGCTGTGTGAATGACTCTTAACAGGATTACGAATGTTGTATGGGTCCTCTTACACATGTGTCTCACTGAAACAAGCCAAGTATGCTTTCTTAAAGGGACAGTTCAAGCAAAAATGAAAATTATGTGATCATTGACTCGCCTTCTGGCTATTTCAAACCTGAATGACTTTTCTTCTTCACTGGAACGCAAAAGGAGATGGAAGGCAGCATGACTGCCTCAGTCACCATTCAATTTTATTGTTTGGAAAAAAGAGCAGCTTTAAAATGTCTACACGTTTCTCATCAAGAAAGTCATATGGGTTTGGAACAACATGAGGGTGAGTAAATGATAAAAAAAAGATATTGGGAGACCTAACCTTTTAACTCCAAACGCATTTGTGTGCATACACACAGACTTGTGCAACCCATCCACACACACACATATTTCTCAGACTTATATTAGCACTACTCAACCTTCAAAAACTAACATACATGACAAAAAGAAAAGCATGAATTTGAAAAAGAGTGTGCTTCAAAGTGTAATTCAGTCATCTTTGCCATGGTGTTGACACATTTACCCTTTAATGGCCCTGTTGGCTATTAATCTGAAAATACAGAACACCTTCTCGCTCACCACCTCGTCCAAACACACCTCTACTCTGAGGCACAAGTATGTGACCGCAGCAAGCACGACACGTATATATTCAGCCTGTGGCTCAGGCGTTCACAGTAACCACAACCCATAGCCATTTGAATATGCATTCCGTATATCTGAGAAATTCCTGCGCTGTGTCAACTGTAGGCCTACTTCTGCAAGAGAACCAATGTAGTGTCTAATATAATTGTAATTTTAGTTTATTTTATCTGTAAGTTTTTACTACTTTGGCTCTTGTTTGTTACGTGTAATCAATCTTATTCAACAAGATGTGATTGAAGCATCACCTATAAGTGATTCTCATGAAGCTGTCAAGAAAATTTCCTGGTCAAATTGTACACCAAAATTCAAAAGAAACAAATAAGAAATAACTTTTTGCATAAAGAAAATGAAGCTTATGCATGTTTCAGTTGTTATTACCGTAATGCAGAAAAATATGATCATTATAATATTATAATTAATACAATGAGAATTTATATATATATATATATATATATATATATATATATATATATATATATATATATATATATAATTTAAATTGTATAAATATTTATACAGTACACCATAGTATTAGTTCTCACTTTGTACTTTCATTGAAATGTCTTTAATTTTCCTTGATTTAAATATATATATATATATATATATATATATATATATATATATATATATAATTTTATTTTATTTTTTTTACTGTAAAATGCAGTAAAAAAGAAAAAAGACCATTATGGGAATCATAATTTAAAACAATAGTAAAAGTAAAATGCCTGGACACGTTACGTTAATGAGAATTGGTGTGTAAAATGTTCTATTTTTGATGAGAGGTGTACACGTCAATAAACATAAACAAAATGAAAGCATTTTCAACAGAAAACATTTGAACATGGCTTATACTGCATTATTGCATCAAGTTGCTTGGCAAACGCAAACAGCCTACAGTGAAACTAATGAACTACATTGCTTGGTGGAAGAATTGTTTTTCCTGATTATTATTCATAAATATAGAGCTTTTCAGGCTGTAGTCCAAAAACCCCGAAGAGAATTCTCCATTCATTCACCAAACATTACTTGACGCTACGTGGACGTTTTGTTCTACAACATAAATGACACTCTCTTATACCTCAAAGTGAATTTTGAAGCCAAGGTATGAAAGTGTGTAATTTATTTTGTAAAACAAAACATCCATGTATTGTCAAGTAATGTTTACCACAGACTTAATTTTACTGATTAGTTGAAAAACCCCATTATAAAATCCCATTGGAAAATCCGTGGAAACCCATGACAGATTAGACTTGGTTCTCCTACAAATTAACGTAATGGCTGAACAGCTCTATAATTGTTTACTGAACATTGGTTTATTGTATCATACTGCTGTTGCTGCCATTTTATAAAAGCAATAAATACACAGATTTTACCGTGGGTAAAACCTTGGCAATTTGATTTGCAGTGGTAAAGTCACTGTAGCGCATGGCCTCTCGTGGCTCATTGATTTATTTAATCCACTCAATTTGTAATTTTTGAGGAGACAGCCTGTTTCTTCAGCGTGCAATGGTCTCCATGTCATGAGCTTGGTGCTGGCATTTTTAAGGCACAGATTGCTCGCAAAGCCAGAGTGTCCATTCAATGGGCAGCACAGTGCATTCTCCCTGTCTTTGTGTGGCAGCCTCCCTTTGAAGGACCTTGGCTGAGATGAGGTGGGGGACCAAAGCCGACAGCAAAAACATTAGCATGTCAAAAGCTCCCTGAATCAATAAGGGCCTTTTCTATCTCTCCTTTTCCCTCTCATTCTCTACCTACCTCTCTATCCTTACCCAGGGGCAACGACCCTCTCTGGCACCTACTAGCAGTGTACAGACCTTCTCATTTATCTGTGTTCACCGTGATCCTCACAGAAGAACTGTAGAATAGCTACTGCTACCTTAATAATATCACTGTGGGAGCGAGAAATGGGAAAACTGATTGCTTCTGATAACTTACAGACCTCAGTCATTTTTGAAGCTTTACATAGAGGTTTTCTTGGTTATTTTGGCCATTTTGGGACCTATATTGAAAAGAACAGAACAGAGAGAGCAGGAAATGTAGGAGAATGGGTTTAGGAAATGATACTGAAGTCAGATTCGTATTTGCGTCCACTGCACAAGTGCCATATTGGACCATATGTGTTGCTAGACCACAGCTCTAAAAAAAAAGGGGATAAGAATTCAACACAAAATTGCAGCTTTACATTTTCCCTATAATACAGATTCCTTCTGTAAAATCTGATTGGATGACCCATATTTGAAACCATTGATTATAAACACACACCTGTGACTGCATATTCTATAGCATAAACATCTTAGAATAATGGAAATGAATATATAATAATATAAAAATTAAAAAAAATATTCTGCTAATTATTCATTATAAATGTAATGTTTATTGAACGTCTGTGTTGTTTATCATATTATTGTTGCTATTGTTGCTGTTTTATTATAAAAGTGAAATAATTGTAATGCACAGCCTCTTATGGATTATTTCTTTAAAAGGTTTTAAATTAGAAAAAAAAAAAAAATCTGGAATATTTCTCTCTTTCATCTTCACCATGTGTTGTCGAAGCACTTCCCGCGTGTACTGGCTGTGGCCCAGCCCAAAGTAGCCCTTTGCAGTCGCTTCGGTCTGGCTGCTGAACAATACTAATGGATGGTACACGACCCGTTCTCGCTGGTGTCAGCTCTTCAAGTGAGCACCACTTAGCCAGAGTTCAGGCAGGATGGACCCGCCCCGACCCTCCACAGAATTTAATATAGTAGTCCTGCGTTGGTATTGAGAGCCAACTGCCAAGCCTGCTTGAAGAGAGTGCTGTTTGCTAACGATTGTAAGAGTAATCCTGCCTTCAGCTCTCTGAGATGTGTTGAAGGAGACAGACAGGGCTGAGGGGGGCACTTTATGGAGTGCCAGAAATGCGAGTGTGGGTCAGAGCTTTTGCAGTAAGGGAAAAGAGTTGGCTGTGCAATGAGGGGACAATGATTCTGTGCCCTCTGGAGAGAGGCAATGGAAAAAGACCCAAACAGAGAGAGAAAGAGAATGTGAAGAAAAGAGAGAGAGAGAGAGAGAGAGAGAGAGAGAGAGAGAGAGAGAGAGAGAGAGAGAGAGAGTGTCCTGGAGAAAGTCAGTGAGAATTTGTGGGTTGAAAATATACAGCTCTGTTAGCAAAATTTAACATCAAAATTATGCTGCCTTCTGAGATACCTTGTTTTGTACAAATTCTAAGGGAGCATTAAATGTGGCCTTCATAGACAGACAATAACAGAGTACATGGCAACAAGCAGTGAGAAAAAAAACAATCAAAGATGGTGGATGAGTGGAGGGAAATGTTTATATGCTTTACATTTCAAAATATTTTACTTTATTAATATTTCATTTAATACAGAAAAATAAAAACAGTTTTAATCTAATTAACAATGGACTACATTGCCCAATGTTTGTGTGTGTTATCCATTGTTATGCTTATTAGGGTATCACATTTTTCCTCCACCAAAAACGGAGTGTTTCGAAAAGGCTCTCCATTACCACATACTTTGGAAAACGATGACGTTAGGAATCTGAAACTGGAGTTCTCAAACGAAAACAGACTAGTGTATACAGTATGTGACCTCAGCTAAGAATTGGCTTACATAGAAGACCTAGATTTTGGAACAGAGTATATATCTTTGATGCCTATAGACCTTATTCACTGTAACGTCATCTTTTATTTTTGATGGGAATAAAAAAACAAGGCTATGAGGGATAGACTTAGGGTGTGGTGCTTCTCGTCCAGTGTGCAAGCGCCTTGTCACGTCATGCCTTGTCACGGCACAATCACAAGGCACGACAATGTGGTTCAGTTGGCAAACAGTACACACAAAATTTTCCAAGGTTTTTCCCTTCTTCAAGAATTATCAAAGTAATGTTGATGGGTTTGCAGGTTAGTGTACGAAACTAGTGTAACTGCACAAACTGAATGATTAGAAATGGCTGTGTTAATGATAAAATTTGTAACAATGAATGGGCTTCATTCAAGCAGTTAAACAACAAAACGATATACTTGTAATTGAAAACACATTGTGTAGGCTATATTAAAGATACATATACATAATATATCATCCAGTGATTGCTAAAGTAAATAATCTATGTCATTTGATAATTATTTGGGTCAAATTTAATGGAAAACTATGCAAGTTGTGCTCTGTGGTCCAGCAGAAATTCGAGAAGCTTCCAGAGTCACCGAGCGGCAGTGCCGATGTGCATACATTCATAGAAAATAATTGTTTCGAATTTTAGAATGTGCCGTGTTGTCCGTCAGCATCATCCAGTGTGTGACCCCATTTTCTGTGTCTTCAGTTACATTTACTGTATAAAAGAGTTTTTTGTCTATTGAAATTTCTTAGAAAGAATGTTTCTTCAGCAGAACAATCCAAAAACACTTTAAACAACCGTAAAACCCATTGAAGAGAATGTATCCCTCACAGGCTCTTTGTTGCTCCCACCAAAAATTTAAATAAGGATAAAATCCCGATTTATTTTATGGATAAAATAAATTTTTTTAATAAGATCTATACTGTTAACTCTCGCTCTCCCATATACATGCATATTCACACTCACTCGCACACACACACATAGGAAGGCATCTCCTCCTTGTTTGCAATGCTGGAATTGTTTGGAATGTAAGACGTTTGGCCCCCTGCCTCTCTCAGCTGCATGCTCCCCTCAGAGGACAGTAGACAAGACAATGAGCTGCATTTCTCAGAGACTTTACCTCCACATCCCTGCAGCTGTGCTGTCCCTGCCCCCACAATGGACAGACAGAAAGTAAAGAGGGTTTTCTTGTCACCTGCCTCAGCCAACCCTTCAGAATGAACTGCCTGAAATGTCTTCTGTGTGTGTTGGTGGAGTTCCTGTCAGATGCAGAAAGACCAACCCTGGATATGTTGTCTATGCTGCTCTGCCCCCTTCTTCCTTGTTTTACAAAGCTCTTTATTAAAAAACACTGCCACACGCATGTTTATTTCACTATATTAGTGACGACATCTCATAGACGTCATGGTTTTTATATTGAGGTGATGATATTTGCTAAACCTAACCTGCAGAGAAACCTATCCATGCATGATTTTTTTTGCATTTTAAATAGTTAGAAACACTTCATATGCCCTTGCAAGAATGTGTGTGTGAATGTGTGCTTTTTTTGACATGTTTCACCTTATTAGTAAGGATATTCTCAAAAATCTGGCCCTCACAAGTAAAGCAAAACCTGTGCACACACAAGCACACACACATTTTGTATGGCAGATGGCCACATTATAATTTACCTCAGAGTGGAACTCTCGCATATAAAGGTTAACGCATGTTCGCCTCTAGCTGTACCGCCATACCTCACCTCAGTGAGACCTTGGAACTGTCTTTAGAAAAGTTTGAGGAAACTTTTGACAGGTTGGGGGGATCAGAGAGGGAGCAAGAGGGCAGAAGAAGGGTACTTAAAAGAAGAGACAGAAAAGAAGAGGGTTGACAACAGAGAGCGATAAATAAAGCCTGAGCAAATGTATGGAGATTAAAGCCAGTAAGCTTTGACGCAGGTTGGCACCCTTAGTGACAAACGAGCTTCTCAGGGTTTAGGGCCACTGTCAATCACACAGTCAACACACACACAAATGGCAGTGATGAGCAATGTTTGCATGCAGCGAGTGGCTCAAGGCATATTAGGCACTGCAGACATAATTAATAAACAGATGAAGGCGGGAACCGATCAATGAGGGAATTGGTGTGTTCGTGCTGGAGGGCACAAATGATAATCATCTTTTATATTTCTCTTTTTGTATTTCTCTATCAATATGGGTTATCCATATTGTCTGATGCTGATATATGTATAGTAGGGTGGGTAATGACCAGTATGATCATAATATATAAGGGGGAGCGGTGCTACTTCTCACAAAGTCTCTATCTCAGTAACGATAAGATTTGGAGTCAAAAGTATAATTGTGCAAATAGTGTTTTTTGTATTTTTTTCTTGCAGAGGTTTTGAAAACCATTTTTTTGTGAATTCTAGCCTCCAAATTAAATGTTTACTATTATCATATTTTTTGTTACAGCTCTTGGGTACACAAGCGAACATAATTAATCCACACTGGCATACATCATGGCATACATCATGGCAAGGGTCAACTATAATATGAAGGCAGATTTTTACTAAAAGGTTTAAAGGTGTTCTTAAGCCAAAGTTTTCTTTTTTCTTTTTTTTTTTTTTTTTCATGAAATTCAGTTCAGAGAATGATTCTTGGTTCATGGTTCAGGCTATATATATATATATATATATGTGTGTGTGTATATGTGTGTGTGTGTATATGTGTTTGTGTGTATGTGTGTGTGTGTGTGTGTGTGTGTGTGTGTCAATGAAGGGGTACTTGAGCCTTCTGCTCCTGCTGTGGGGATACTTTTGGCAAAAAAAGGTTGGGACAATGCCGTTCTAGAAGTAATTAAGAGAACAAGGAGGCTTGAAAAGGCTAAAGTACATTTGTAATGAAAAGACCAAGAATTCCAAAATGAACCTGGTAACTGGATAATGGAACCTGGGTAATGTATGTGTGTGTATCAGGTGGATTTAGCTGTTGATCCACCTGAACAGTGTCTACAGAGATTAGCAAGCCTAATACATGTGTCATAAATACAGTATGTTAGCCATTAGCCTCAGGAAACCCTGCAAATCTTGATTTCACTTTCTCTGCCATCAGCAAGTGAGCTAGTGTATGTGGGTTGATGCTTTTGAGTGTGTGAAAGAGAGACTATTCCCTCTTTTGTTCTGGGGGAACAGCCAAACTGTCCAGGATGCTGAAAATTTCATTACAATTGTTAATCAATTTTTCTGTCACATTTACCATGCTGTACTGAGTTTCTGAGCTGTAATCATTGTTGTGCATTTTAGATTAATTATTTTTCATTGCTCCCTGCTCTGAGGCTCAGGGTGTGAGCAAACATGTGGTGGTGGAGGAAAAAGATCTCACCTCGTTAGTGTGTGTGTGATGGAGAAATATAACCTGGCAGATTTAAGTCAGTGTAGGATTTCCAAGCGGACAACTCAGAGACCACCCAGTGCTGAAGCCCAAATTCTCACTTATTTTCCGGTCTCTCTCTCTCTGATTTTTTTCCTTTTATTGCTATTTATTTTTTCCTGCAGTCTTACCTCTTTGTACGCCATTCTTTTATTTGTGATCGTCTAAATGGATGCCATTTATATCTTTATTGTATTTATTTATTGAGTACCTTTAAAGCTTTTTGTGTTTCCAACCAAGTATCTTCTAAATACGCTCATCCAATTTATGCCCTTTTGTCCTGCGTATATCTTTCAGTACTCCGAAATTGGTGTATACATTGTGGAATTCCATAATTCATTAGCTCCAACCCCCGATCCGCTTTTGTCCTCAACTCCATCCTGTGCTTTTCTTTATATGGAGGACAACAGATGACTGTTTTAAGGTCTAAAGCCCATAAAAAGCATTCAGAGCTCCATCTGAGTTGGTGTCTCCATTGAGGAGAACATTGTCCTGGTGGTGGACGATAGGACAAGAGCACCGACCCTGGATATTGGGGCATTGGCTGGTAATTACGACCCTATTATTTGACAGGCAGTAAGCTCATCTCGCCAATTGTGAACAATGAGACAATAATTGTCCAGCCCAGTGGTCATAGGCTCCATGGAGTGAGAGTGGAAAGGTCAGATCTATAGGGGGGACTAGAGCTGTATGTGGAATGGAGACCAGGAACTGGTAGAAAGGTCTCATGGGGACCTAGTATGAAGGACATAGGAAGGGATGGGACAGCTGGTCATCCTCCGTAGGGTATGGGACTGAGAAAACACTCTAAAGCAGGTGGAGGGTGTTAGGTGTCTTAAGTGCTTGAGAAAAGTGGTACAAGTCAATGAGTGCATTCACTTATAAACAAGCCTGAAGAGTGTTCTGATTTCTGAATCGCACCTCCAAACCCCTACCGTGGTCACGTTTAAGGTTCACAAGAACCATTTTCAATTAACTCTGTCCTCTAGCAGGCATTATGATGAACCAAAGCTGATCAAATGAAGCCTCCATCTCTAATTCCCATCCTTCCTCTCCAATGCACCTCATTAAAGCAGGCTGTCCCATGGAGGTCATGACCTGCAGTGTTACATCTCCTCTCCCTGAGCTCATCCTATCTTTCTAAACCTCTCCCTCCCACTGTTGTTTTATGGAACCTGTTTAGAAGATGACAAAACTGCGTTAATCTCCTTTTAGAGGATCCACGTTAACTTTCCCCTCTGATCAAGCGTGCTATTGCAGCTGATTGCGAGTGATTGGCCCCTGGGCAGACTGTGATGAAGGGAGAGATGTGGAGAGATAGAAGAAGATGAAATGGAGAAATGGAGGAGAGAGGAATGTGGCGATTCCCCGGGATGAGCTCGAATGCTGCCACAGGGTTCCTGCCACTTATGTGAGATTAAAGGAATTGGTCAGGAAAGAGAGAAAACAAGAGACAAGAAGAGAGAGGATGAGGGAGAACGTGATGAGGAGACACTTGTTTGAAGTATCATGTGTTTAAAAGTGTCTCTTGACCTTCTGCCTCATGTCTGTCCTTTATATTTTTGAAAAGCAGAGAATAACACTTTTTCATAGAAAAAAAGTTTTCTGAGTCATTTTTCTGTCCTCACTGAAAGTGAAAATGCCTTGCTAAGTGACGAAACTACAGCCAATCAGAATACATATTTTATATTTAATACACAACTGTGGACCAATAAGATGTTATTGTGGCCAGGTCTACACAATGTGCAAGAGTGCCCGTCCTCTTTTTCTGCTGTCTTTAAGTTTTTTTTCCTTAAGATTTAATAAAATCCTTCTTCAAAGAGTTCTAAGACATGAACCAAACCAACCAGCACCAAGGTGAATCACAACATTAAAAATTTTGATTTGAAAAAAAAAAAGTTTTTGATTGTAAGTACAAGCAAAATATTCAGATATATACAAATATGCAAGAAGTTTGAGAGTGTAGAGAGACCGACTCGATTGCATCATTCGCAGTGCTTCTTTGGAATGGGCGGTCACTGCAGAGCTCTTTTGATGTGGTTTGTTTGCTGCAGTTCTCTGATTGGTTGAGGGCAGAATGCTGTGGTTGACCAATCAGAATCAAGTATTCCAGAGATCAGTGTAATAACAAAGAAGTAGAAACCAAGCGACCAACAAAATGTCTCATCGCCCATTGCTGGTTAGGACACAGTATGAAATGCTTGCTCTCTATTTTCTATGGAACAAGGTAGTTTTAATTCTCTCAGCACATCATAGCTTGTTTGTCCTATTTATCACATGAAAGCCTTGTGTTTCTTCCTCATAATGCTTTGCTAAGAGCATGTATGATTATCGCTAAGGACATTACTTTGATTTGTGATACTCTGAGTTGAGCGCTTATATTGATAGGGCCTTTTAGGGAAACACATCTGTAAACTATCTACAGATCGATAAACTCTTTGATAAATGTCATAAGTAGCACAGCTTTATTCTCGTTCAAATGCTATCTGTGTGCTATACGGGTATCGATGGCCTTGTAGAAAAACAAAGTCAATAAAAGACCTCAAAGCATTCCTTTGTCTCTGTCACTGTAAATAGGAAATTATGCTGTGTGTTGTGTGTGTGGGCATATTAGAGTAAGCAAGACAAAAGGAAAGCTGGAAGTAGAGACAAACTAACAAAGGAAGGAAAGAATAAAGAAGGTGTAGGGAGGACAAAAATTGTCGAGCAAGCTGACAAACTTGAAAAGAGAGATTGAAAGAGAAAATAGAGCTAGAGGACAAATGCAGAGAGAGGGAGAGAGAGAAACAGAGGGCTTGGCTTGGGTGTTAGGATTAATGACAGTGCATTCCTCTGGTATCACTTCCTCTCTTCATTAGAGTGTTATAAAGCCATGCAGTGCTGTCTCTCATTCACATTCCACACCACTCCCATACAGTGTGCTTCACAGGCCTAACAACCACACGCGTGCATAAAACAAGCTACATTTGCTTGCTAAACAAATGAGATCATTAGACTTGTTTTTAGAGAATATTTGTTAACTTTAAGTTGATTTTTCTTACTCCTTTGGAAAAAAATTCTTTCTTTCTTTCCACATAAAACTAATATGCGTACATATGTTCACTGAGCACTTTATTAGGAACACTTGTACACCTACTTAATCATGCGATTATCTAATCAGCCAATCATGTGGCTGCAGAAATGGATAAAATCATGCAGATACAGATCAGCCATCAGAATGGGGAAAAAAGTGATCTCAGTGATTTCATCCGAGGCATGATTTTTGGTGCCAGACGAGCCAATCTGAGTATTACTGTAACTGCTGATCTCCTGGGATTTTCACACCAAAAACAAAAAACATCCAGTGAGTGGCAGTTCTGCAGATGGAAATGCTTTGTTGATGAGAGAGGTCAACGGAGAATGTCCAGAATGGTTCGAGCTGAAAGAAAGGCTACAGTAACTCAGACAACAACTCACAACTACAATGTACAATTGTAGTGAGCAGAATAGCATCTCAGAATGTACAACATGTCGAACCTTGAGGCGGATTGGCCACAACAACAGAAGACCACATTGGGTGCTTTATTAGGACCATAGTATTCCTAGTAAAGTGCCAAATGATTGCAAACTAATATACAGTATATTTGTGCTGAAAACAAGAAAAAAATATTTGCCAATGGGGTTGAAAAATAAACTTAATTCAATATATATTCTCTGAATCATTTTGTTTTATGAAATCTTGATTCAAAATGAACTGTGACTTGTTTTAAGGATGTTTAGATATTTTTACTGGGAAATAAGACAAAATGCTGATTGAAAACATGTAGTGCAGAGACTTCATGAGCAAAGTATGCGATCAGTGTAGCTGTATGTTGAATAGTTTGCGATTTATTAATGACACTTTCTTTTTCTTTACAGCTTGTAAGATTGGTTACTACCGAGCGTTAACTACGGATGACAGCTGTTCGAAGTGTCCCCTGCACAGTTACTCTGGGAGGGAGGGATCTACTTCCTGTGTCTGTGACAAAGGATTCTTCAGGTCTGAGACGGATCCTGCTTCCATGCCCTGTACACGTAAGTGTAGTCCACATTACAACCTTACACACTGACTCTCTGACAAGGCTATACTTCAAATCTCACCAGGCCACATGGACCACCCATGGACTACCACGGACCACCATGGACCGTTTGCAGACCAAACTATGTATATTGTACAGAAAAAGGCAATAGCTGGTTGAATTTGGCAGTTTTTATCTAATTGGCTGGCTTGACTCTGTTAAAAAATAAATGTCCAATGTTGGATTTATCACAAAAAAAAAAAAATAAACTGTGGTTGGTTACTTTATACGTCAATCAGACAGCCTTTTCCTGTCTAAATTGGCATTTCTTGGCCACTTTAAGCTATAATGTGGACCAGAATTAATGCCAATAGTCAGGCTATGTGAGATTCCTGGAGATTCCAGCCTCAAAAACATAGACTTAAACAAACTGCTTTGGACATGAGTAATCATTAGATCAGGTCAGGGATTTGAAGGGTGAGCACTGAGAAACCACATATCACTCAAGAGAACCAGTACTGCCAGGATTTATATCAGACTGCAGCTGTTCACTTCACACACAAGTGAGGCTGTTATCCTAAAGGCCATGACCAGAAGTTAAATACAAAAACCCATGTGACAGTGACAAATTATTGGAAGTCCACCTGCACCTCTTTTAAACAATGCATGTGTTTTTAGTCTACTTAACACTCACACACTTTACATTTTCTAATGGAAACATTCTGGAAACGCTTAAGTGTTAGAACCGACTGAGTGTGTACGTGGTGTGTGTACTTAGATATACTTAGAGGACAAAAGTTTGCCCTTCAGTAAGCTAAATCTAACAAAACATCAATTTGGAGGTGTGTGTGTATATCTAAATTATCTCATTTTTTTCACAATTCCTGACATTTAATCAAAGAAAACATTCCCTGTCTTAGGTCAGTTGTGATCACTACTTTATTTTAAGAATGTGAAATGTCAGAACAATAGTAGAGAGAATGTTTTTTTTTTCTTTTATTTCTTTCATCACACTCCCAGAAGGTCAGAAGTTTACATACATTAAGATAGTATTTGGTAGCTTTGCCTTTAAATTGTTTAACTTGGGTCAAACATTTTGGTTAGCCTTCCACAAGATTGTTGCTGGAATTCTGGCCCATTTCTCCAGACAGAACTGGTGTAACTGAGTCAGGTTTATAGGCCTCCTTGCTCGCACACGCTTTTTAAATTCTGCCCACAAATTTTCTATCAGATTGAGGTCAGGGCTTTGTGATGGCCACTCCAAGACCATGACTTTGTTGTGCTTAAACCATTTTGCCACAACTTTGAAGGTATGCTTGTGGTCATTGTCCATTTGGAAGACCCATTTGCAATCGAGTCTTGAGATGTTGCTTCAAAATATACACATCATTTTCCTTTCTCATAATGCCATCTATTTTGTGAAGTGCACCAGTTCCTCCTGCAGCAAAGCACCCCACAATATAATGCTCCACACCCATGCTTCACAGTTGGGATGGTATTCTACGGCTTGCAAGCCTCACCTTTTTTCCTCCAAACATAATTACGGTCATTATGACCAATCAGTTAAATTTTTGTTTCATCAGAACAGAGGACATTTCTCCAAAAAGTAAGATCTTTGACTCCATGTGCATTTCAAACTGTAGTCTGACTTTATATGGCGTTTTGGGAGCAGTGGCTTCTTCCTTGCTGAGCAGCCTTTCAGGTTATATCGATATAGGACTAATTTTACTGTGGATATAGATACTTTCTACATGTGTCCTCCAGCATCTCCACATGATCCTTTTCTGTTGTTCTGGGATTGATTTGTACTTTTCACAACAAACTACGTTCATCTCTAGGAGACAGAATGTGTCTCCTTCCTGAGTGGTATGATAGATGCATGGTCCCATGGTGTTTATACTGGCATACTATTGTTTGTACAGATGAACGTGGTACCTTCAGGCATTTGGAAATTGCTTCCAAGAATTAACGAGACTTGTGGAGGTCCACAATTTGTTTTCTGAGGTCTTGGCTGATTTCTATTGATTTTCCCATGATGTCAAGCAACGAGGCACTGAGTTTGAAGATAGGCCTTAAAAATACATTGACGGGTACACCTCCAATTGACTCCAGTTAGCCAATTAGCCAATAATAAGCTATTTGGCTAATTGCCTAAAGGCTTTACACCATTTTCTGGAATTTTCCAATCTGCTTAAAGGCACAGTAAACTTAGTGTATGTAAACTTCTGACCCCACTGGAATTGTGATGTAGTCAATTAAAAGTTAAACAATCTGTCTGTAAACAAGTGTTGGAAAAAATTACTTGTGTCATGCACAAAGTAGATGTCCTAAATGATTTCAATGAAGTGTATGTAAACTTCTGACTTAAACTGTATGATTGTCAGAGCCTTAGGTGACTCATAGACTTGAGAACAGTGTTTTAGCTTGTTAAATAGAGACCTGCACAGACAGTGGACACGCCACAGATCTGAGCCGAGACGACAGGGTTAATCGTAAAGAATAAAACGCAAGTCTTTCTCACACACACTCTCACGTACAAATCACTCACATTTTCTTAGACACAAACACACTCGTTCTGGGGTGATATAAAAAGCGTTATGTGATAAATATATTAAAGATTTCTGGGAAAGGAGCAGAGAGACCCTGGCCAGATGTGTTCGCAGTATCAGATTTAATGGGTTTTCCAGATCTGAATCATCAGCCGGGCAGCAGGTGTGGGGGGAGGGTGCTCACACACCTATCGGGCGACCTCACCCAGGGGACGACATATGTGAGCTCTCTAGCCTGGGCTTCCTCCATTTTATGCATCAGATCGTCTTTCTCACCATACCATCAGCCTCTGTTTAATGTGTGGCCATCTTACCTCCTTTACTCACTCACTCTCTCTTTTCTACCTCCTTTTCGCTTTCCTTCTTTAATTGGAGCACTTTTTACCCAAGCCTCCCTCATCTCCATCTGTCGTTCAAGCAAGCACAACTATGTTGTAAAAACAAAAGTCATGAAAAGCTTGCGATAAAAACATGTTTACATGCACACCAACACACTGATAACTACCAGAAATCAGTTTATTAAAAAAATCAGACAATGCAAGAAAACAAGTCAGACTTGAAATCATCAGATTACTTTCTGATTTTGTAGTCAAATTGAAAACAGTCAGGCACACATTGGATAAGCCCGCAGGAATGTAGGTAAAGGTGCTGACATGTGATGGGCAAAAATATAAGCATGCCAATCGGTTTATGCATAAACCATTTAAAGCTGCACGATGTAACTCTGTGCTCTCTAGCAACATCTGTGCTTGAAACTTAAAATTGCAAGCAATTTCGGAAGAATACATTATGGCAGTCATATTCTGGCACTGCTCTTTTGGCAATGAATCTCCCGATTTGAGCTTACCTTGACATCGCCTGTGGGTGATCATGACTGGAGCCAGAATCATAACGTGTTGTATTCATGTTGATATTATGTTATACGATTAAACATTTGAAATGGAAATGTTACTTGCTTTGATGAAGATAAACAACACTCTTATTTATTTATCTCTATATTTGATTGAATTTTTCATTTATAGTGCTTTTCTAACACTACACTCAAAGCACTTTTAAATAGAGAACAGGGGACTCTCCTCAGCCACCACCAGTAGATCTTAATATGATTATTCAAGTGTTTTATCTATTATTAATGTTTGAATTGTAGTACAATTTTCAATTTAAGAGGTTAAACTCGTGATATGGCTAATACGATTTCAAGAAGATTTTATTATTTGTATACTATATTGTCCAGCCTCAGTTACTACAATAGCATGTCTATGCAATGCACACAATAACACGTAAAATAAAAACATAAAATGAGGATTCAATAATGATAGGGATAAAATATACTTTATTAAATTAAAAAAAATTATATGCTTAAGTATGCAATATAAAAATGACTAGAAGTCCATTTCAGAATTCATATATATTAAACATGTCACAGTAATTCAACCAGACAACGTAGATACATCACAAACGTATATATACACACAGAAAATTTTCGTAAAAAAAAATTTCATAAAAGCATGACAAGCAAGATTATCCTCAACAAACCTAACAGACAACATATCCAATCATTATAGCAGGTAAACAACTTTGCCAAACAGATAATTGATAAACATCCATCTAGACTGCAATGATGCTGTCCTGAACTGTGTGAGTTACTGAACTGAGCTGAACAGCGTAGTTAGTTTCTCCAGCCAGAACATGAGACAGCAGGCACTTCTTTCCTGTGTGTGATATGATGTAATGACTCAAGGATGAAAGTCATAAAACAGCGATTTTGCGCTAAATCGAACCCAACATCTCAAAATACAAATAATTTTATAGGCTTACAGTAGTGAATTGAGGTAAGGTAAGGACATTGTTTTGAACACCAAAATCCCCACAACGCAGGAAGCCTAAAGCACTCAAAGGCTCCCCCTTTTGAAGTGCAGCTACGACTCCCCCGTTTTAATGCCGTGAGGGCCCTCATTGCCAGAGGAGAGGCTGAGGTTGTCCCGTGTGCCATGGATCCGCTCGTATACTCAGGGTGACCTGCCCTAGCGACTTGGATTCACGCCTTCACTGGGGCGGGCCTGAATCCCCCAGCGCAATCCACAAGGGCTCTCCCGTTCAAACCACAATGAGGGTTCACTAGGCCACTAGGTTCACTGCAGTGAGAGCCCCCTTTCGATCACAGGTTGGGCTAGGTTAGGCTCGAGCGGCTGCCGAGTCTTCTCCTAAGGGACTCACCCCGTCACCGCATGAGCCCACCCGTTGAACAACCTGGAGGGAGACTTAAGGTCAATATGGATTCACACCTCCGTCCGGAGTGACCCTGCCCTTCTGCGGGGTTTCCTCCTGCAAATTTCCCTGCTGCCGATACCGGCACAGTCCCTTCAGTGCTACAACCTGAATACTCTCTTACACCTACCAATATCATGTCCCCCGACACGGACCCTAATGTGAGGCTGCCTCAGCTAGCAGCCCGCTCGAGTCTATCTCCTTTGACACATCTGGCCAGCTCACACAAAATGAGAGACATACCCCCCAATTTTATTTTATTATTTTACATTATTTTGGGGGGCATAAGAGACTTCGCAATATTTTTTTTTATCTTTATCAAGGATCTGTAGACAACAGCTTGCTGTCCCATTTTACTGGCATCTTTTGGGGGGTATTTGAGCTCAGTCTAGCATGCCACACACTTTACACTATCCTCTGAGCAGGATTACAGTAACTTGTGAACTACTGAAATGGAGTTTTATAAACTAGGTTCGGGAGGAGTAAGGTCATTTAATACGAACAATCACATCACCAGAGTAAGCGTATATAAACATCCGCTTACCTCTACATGGCATCGAGTCTTCCGGCATCCCTCTACCTCCCCTTTGTCCTCCTGTCTATTTAATTATAACTAATCTAAGTCTGGGGGAGTATTCGAGCTCAGGTCAAGCCTCGAGCCCTTCGCCCAGGACAGCAAGCCACACACATTTACACTATCCTCTAAGCAGGATTACATTAACTTGCAAAATACTGAAACCCAATATACTAAAGCCGCACAAAAAACTAGATAAATATGGACAAGGTAGCGAGGGAGAAAAAAATTTAAATGGCGATAAAGGGGGAGACAGACAGTAGAGAGTTGAAAGAGAGACGACCCCATTACGCTTGCAGAGCGGAACCTCTCTCTCACCTTAGCGTATTGAAATGCAGTGAAGCCAGTCAACTTAATCAGCTCCTGTCAATCACAGAGAGCATGTGGCACCTTGCCACCATGGGAGAGCGCTTGGTTCACCCCGTTCTGCAGGGTGGGTACAGCAGCCACATACTTAATACAGGTTAAACAGAGTTTAAAGACCATTTACACTTAAAGCTCAGCCAGGAGGAATTCAGTCTAATCCAGACCCAGGTCAAATATGTGTTTGAAGTGTTAAAATGATTTGGAGGATATGGAGATATTTGAAAATGGCATTTGCCATATGGGGAAACCTCAAAGACGGATAATGAGACACATCCTGTTTGAGTATGTTTGTCCTCTTGACTCAGTTCCTTGAAGGAGAGTTAGTTTGATGTTGGTCGTGTGGTACTTGATACACCCACCCCCTTGAAGTTGAAGTGTGTAATTTTTTGGGATGTTCTATAACTCTTTCTCTTATCCCAGTTTAATATACTGAGACAGCTTTAAGTAAGCCATTCATATTTAATTTGTTTTATTCCAGAAAAGTGTAAACATTGTGGGGTGAATTCACTAAACAGTTGCACCACATTTGTGCTTGGTATTTCAAAAAGATGCTTCTTATTCACTAACCTCAATCTAGTTTAAGCAGGTGATATCAGCGCTGAAATGTCATTGCATTTTGAGTATTTAAATTAAGTAACTGTCATTCCCAAGCAAACATGCCTCCTTTCTTTATTATATATATATATATATATATATATATATATATATATATATATATATATATATATATATATATATATACACACTATATATATCACATAAATTGCCTGGTCCAATTGACATGTCACTATTACCACTCTCACTGCCAGATGAAAGTAATTTATTTAAAAAAGATGTTTGTGTACATTTTCTATAAATCATATCAGCAGTAATTCATCAAATAATTATCAAGTAATGTAAAAGAGCATTATAAACTGGCATATTTACAGATGTGTGGTGTAGTCAAGCACACTTTCAGCATGTTGAAGACAAGATTCAGGTGTATGGATCACAGTAGTCATTGATGCTGTTCAGTCCTGCCAAAGTGTGTCTGATAGCGGTGGTCTGCTGCATCCTCCACTATATGGCACTCAGAAACAGCCCACAAGGAAGTGCACGTGCAAATTGCATTCAGCAGCGATTCTGTGGGAGTGTTTGCACCATTGCCTGATCTGCATAATTCCTTTAGTAAATTTAGTGCTAAACCAATGCAGACAGTGCATGCAAATAGTGGCACTTTTATTGGCCACAAAATTCCCCTTTGTGCCTCTGTGAGTGTATCAAATCATTGGTCTGTTTGTTTGAACACCCCATCCTGCCTTATACAGCAGCATTGGCTCAACCAAGGCCATAAATTGGGGGTGGGACCATCAGATTGACTGTCTAATAATAGATGGGGGAGTCTTTGAGAAAACTGTTTAAAAACAGTCATTATTTTTAAGGCTGTCGATTAAATATATTAATTCAGTATGATTAATTATATATAAAAATGTAAGTGTTAAAAAAACGCATACAATTATTCATGCTCCATGGCTGTATGTAAATTCCAGAATATTAATTCTACATTTAATTATTTTTATATAAAAAATTATATAGAATTATATTTATAATTATTATATATTGAATTACCTTTATTTGGGGGCCTTTCTCAGCAAATGTTGATATATGTGATTAATTTGATTAATTAATTGGCATTTCATGTTATTCATTTGTTACTAATTTTAATCATTTTACAGTCCTATTTATTTTTTGGAACATTAGGTTCCATTAGATTATTTTTATGAGAAAATGCCCCAATAATCTTCTATGTGTCTCCAGTAGAGTTTGAAGAGCTTTCAGCTTTTCAGCTCTGTACTCTTAATGCATGTAAACCATTTTTTTCATTTGTTCACAATTTAATTTCTCCTAATGACTTTGAAAAAAACATCTGAGACAAAGTTATGGGATCAAAATCCCATCAAAATTATTTTTCTTTGCTTTTGTTTCCAACTTCTGCACTTGGTTTCCAAAACTTGTGAGTAGAAATTTGTGTAAATCAGGGGCTGTTTTGCATCCCTATTGGTCCACTAGTTCTTGATCTACAGCTCCTCCTCTAGCCAATCATTCGAATAGGGGAGGTGACGTCACTCCAATGCAACTCTGATAGCTCTGCTCAGTATTATATTATTTGTGGTTGTGTCTGTTTTAAGTATTTTCTGTCAGCTCTAGGAAACAATATGTTCTCTGATTAGGCCATTATCATAGTCCTTTAACACATGTATAGAGTCAGCTGAATTTATTTAGATCAAGTTGGGTTCTGAAATCGCGACTACATTGGTACTGCTTGTAAAAACATGCATCAAACATCCACACCAACCCAACCCATGCCTAAACTAAAGACTCTGCTAACTAAATTCTGCTGACTTGGTGCATGTGTTTACGGACTATGATAATGGCCTACACGGACAACACATTTTTTCTTAGAGTTGGCAGAAAATACTCAAAACTGACACAAGCAGCATATCTATCAACCACAAATAATATGTAATTGAGCAGTCGGAGTTGCATTGGATTGATTTCACCTCCCCTCTTTGAATGATTGGCTAGACTAGGAGCTGTCAATCAAGAACTAGTGGACCAATAGGGACACAAAACGCCCCCTGATTTACATGAAACACTACTCACAAGTTTTGGAAAACCAAACGCAGAACCTGGAAACAAAAGCAAAGAAAAATACAGTGCATGCGTACAAAAATAAAAAAAAATGGTCAGAGAGCACATAAAACTGTAATATAACCATGGAAAACATTATTTTGTTTACAATTCTGATGGCTTTGCTTTCATTTTTCTGTTTTTTTTTTTTTTTGCTGCATATTTTAAATGTGTTTATATATTTTTGATTCATGCTTGCTTCTTTTTGATCTGCGCTAATTATTTTGATCTGCGCTTATTATTTTGATCTGCGCTTTTTATTTATTTTTGCACATCATTTTTTTATCTGCACGTTTTAAAAAAAAAATTTTTTTTATCCACGACCGCAATACTTTTGACGTGATTTTGATCCCATACAAAGTTAATGCTTGACTGAAAATTAACTGAGATCTCAGTTTAAGGTCTCCCAAGCTATGAAAGTGCTACCTCTGACCATTAAAAAATTATTTCAGGCAGGCTTTGTGAGAAAGTGAACCTGGGACCGTTGATTTAAAGAACTATATTTATCATGAAAACATCACAGGTTTGCTTATACCAGAGATGGCAACCAAATTAGCATTTATGAGATTCCTATCAGCAAGTTGCTCAATTATGGAGATGTAATCATTTCTCTTTCTCGCTCACTCTTGCGGGCTGAGTGTGTTTCCTTTTTGCACAGCTAGCACTGTGCATCGCCTGTGGTGCTGGCTTGTCGTAAATGTAATTATCTTTAAATTCAGCAGCGCCTGGTTTACTAAAACACCACAGAGAAAAACAAGGCTAACGTACACAAATACACACGCACACAAAGCATACAAACAGACTTGGATGTGTCATAGCCTGTAACATCATCTGCCTGCAGTGGCAATAAAAGGGTGTGTACGGATGTGTATTTGTTTGTCATTTCAGTGTCACTGAAGTTTCTCTTGCCAAGGGTGTATTTGGAGAGCAATCTCTGCAGCACTCATAATCCTGTTTTGTTTGTTCCAAACTTCACTGTAGCAAAAGTAAAGCATAAATCATGTGCATATTTGTCATAATATCTTAGAGCTGTGATTTTCTCATATTTCTCAACTTTCTTTTCTCTTAGAGCCACCGTCCGCTCCTCAGCACCTGATTTCCAATGTGAACGAGACTTCTGTAAATCTGGAGTGGACGGCCCCAGCTTCATCCGGTGGCAGGCAGGACCTTGCTTATAATGTTATATGCAAGAGGTGCAGCTCAGACGGTCAGCGCTGTCAGCCCTGCGGCAACGGCATTCATTTTTCACCACAGCAGCTGGGCCTGCGAGCCACCCGGGTGTCCATAAATGACCTACAGGCTCACACCAACTACACCTTTGAGATTTGGGCCGTAAACGGTGTATCCAAGCAAAGCCCCGGACCAGAACAAGCAGTTTCTGTGACTGTTACCACCAACCAGGCGGGTAAGAGTCTGTGTGTGTGTGTTCATGTCAATAAAGTAAAAAGGCTGTCCGTGATGGTAGTTAAGCTCTTCCCATCTGCTGACACAGGGTTTGTCTTGTTGAAAATTATGGCCTCACTATTACTGCATTTTTATTTTATTAAATATCCCTAAATGACATTAAATGCCCAGTTTTCCTTCCTATGTTGACATATATCGTATTGAAACATGTAGTTTGGACTTTGTGTCATTTTTTTATTAGCAATTATTATTATATACTATTTATTTTATTCAAATAATATATAAATAATATAATAATTATATATATATATATATATATATATATATATATATATATATATATATATATATATATATATATATATATATATGGCATTTGTAGAATTTATCCTATATGTATTTCTTTCAATATATATTTAATTATATAAAATATGTAAAATAAATACTTATTTATTTTATATATAAAGAAAACATGTATAATTAAATAAAATATATATTAAAGCACATTTTGTTTACTTTTATGAGTTTACTGGCATATAAAAGCCACAAAACACTGGCATAAATTCCAAAAAATGGGTCTTTTAAATATAAGAATGGTGTCCTCACGTGGTCCGGTGTAAGGCTGATGTGTAAAATTTGTCACTAAAGTCATTAAGTATGTAATCAACTTCCTCTCTGTGAAAGTAGTCTACTTTTTATAACCACGGAAGAATTTTTAATTACCTTTTGCCACGTGTGTCAGAATTTATTTTTATGACAGTATCTAAGCATGTGTCAGGGTCAAATTGTGCATATGCTCATTTGTTGGCTGGTCACATTTGTTTGTTCTGAGTGGATTGTTAAGTTTAACAATGTGTTTAATTTCAGGTGAGAAAGTATGAGACAGGAAGGGAATTTTTGTCTGGCTTTTGAGTTTTTGTGTGCATGTGTGTGTAGGACCTCAGTAACAATCCATTTGGCCTTCCAAGTGTCTTTCTCACATCATTGTCTTTGTGAACTCTGGTTTCAATAGCCGTCACATCTGTCTGTACACTCTTCAAACAGACTTTCACTCCTGAATGTCTGTTCTTGGTTTTTATGGCCCCATATATTGAGCAGACCTTGTCCAACAGCACTGTTTCCAGATCAGCTAAGATCAGCTTAATTTAACCAATCATTATTATAGGAGGAGTATATTAAACACTGATCTGCTTCTAATCATAATTTTCCTCAGCAATGAGGAATGGAGCCAGAATTATCTTGGGGCCAGGCTTAAATTCCCTTTGGCATCTGCAAAGTGTCATTGATAAAGCCCTGAAGATTACAGATAAGCGTGTACTGGCTAGATGATGACATCAATGAACCTTCTGTAGAAACAAAGTGAAATTATGATTGTATTGGAAACACTGGCCCAATTGAGGATACATAAAGCTGATATACTTGCTATGTAGGGCACATCACTTTGGCGGTACAACCGTTCTCTGCAAGGGTTTGGGACAGTTGTTTGCTATAATTACTGCATTCTTCTTTAGACATTAACCTGTATAGCTTCAAATGTATAGTTGTTTTTCAGGATTTCTGTGTGTGTCAACACAAATATCTCCACTCTCATGGTTCTCTATTGCTTTATGGCACTAGCATGTTTATGTTTCTCAGAAACAGCTGTATTGGGTGGTCGGAGTGCTACTAGCAACACTAAACTCTTTCTCTTTGCACTGTTCCTCCTCCAGCTCCCTCTCCAGTTACCACCATCCAGGCCAAGGACATCACCAGACATGCTGTGTCTTTGGCATGGCAACAGCCCGAAAGACCCAATGGTGTCATCCTTGAGTACGAGGTCAAGTACTATGAAAAGGTGAGATGAGTCACAGGAAATGTAGTCACCAGCATGTTGTGTTTTAGACAATGGTTCGCAGCATTGGATCTTGGTGTGCTGATGTCCCAACCATGCTTCTTACTAGCTTAACCAGCAAGACTACCAGCAAGAACCAAGCTGGCCGACTAGCTTTACCATTTAGCTTCAGGTTTTGATGGTTATTTTGAATGGCCAGCTTGCTTTGCTGGGGGACCAGCTGAAACCAGTTAAGACCAGCAAGCCTTCTTAAGCTTGTTTAAACTGTGTTTTTCTATTGGGAGAACAATACCAGTATATGAATGCTGATTCATATAATTTAATGCTGGTTTGTTGGTTTCCCCACCAGGCATTTTTACTTGCTTAAGCTTTCTACTGGTTATGTTTTGCTGGTGAACAGCATTGATGTTCTGGTTGTCTAGCTTACCCTATTGAATGTTTTTTTTTTTTTTGTTTAGCCTAAGCTGGACTTAACTGGTCTCCAAGCCTGGTCAGACTGTTCTGTTGGCTGGTTTGTTTTGGGCAGATTTTAGCTGGTCAGGCAGGGATACAAGCTTGACCAGCTTGGCCAGGCTTGGAGACCAGCCTAAACAAGCTAAAACCAACTTAACACAGTGGAAAGCAGCAAGCCATCTTAGGCTTGAAACTGACAGCATTAGATCAAGCTATGTAAGTGGTAGATATGCACTTTAAAGAATATAGTTCAAGATTAGCCATAATAGTGTGTGACATCACACACTAACAGCATGAGATCAGGTATTGCAAATGAGTGAGATGCTCACTGGAAACTGTAGTTTAAAATGTAGCAATAAACATGAAATCCTCAACATGAGTAGTAAGAGTTCAGATGGAACCCTGAGAGCTGCATTTTAGTTCATAGCCAGACCAGACCAGACTCGCTCACTCGCTGACTCACTCACTCATTCACTGGAGTCCAGAGAACTGGCAGGTTGGAATTGCAAGGGGTGAATGGACAAAGCTGGGGTGGAGCTTGTAGGTTTTTGGATGGAGAGAGGATAACAGCATTCTCCTCTCTCTTCCCCTGCTGTGTCTTCCTCTGACTGACTGATTACAGATTGCAGCCATGGTCAGATTCCTTTCCCTCATTCTCTGAGGTTTTCCGTTTCAAATACACAGATTAACACACACTTACATGCCTTGACATACACACAAAACCAGGACACAAAGGTTCTTGTTCTGTGCTCCAACAATTATAAGGCAAGCATTAGGGGACATCTAAGAAAAAACAATTAAACTTTGCTTGTTTTGGTCCAAATTTGACAGCGTTTAAGTGGTTTGGATGTAGTGATGAAACGGGAGTTTTGAACAAGCAAATTCAGGTTACACCCAAGGGAGAAAGCGTAAACAAAGATGGCAGCCTTGTTTTTGAACAATGAAGCTGCGGTTTTCCCAAACAAAAGCCTGGCTGTAGTTTCTTTGTCAGACCTTATACAAACCCCTCTTCTGTTTTTGTTTTATCAGGCTTTGATTCTTAATAAAACAAACCCCAGCACCCAATCCCAGAGGCTTGTTTAACATTTTCCGTTTCTCTTATCCAATCAGGATCAGAATGAGCGGAGCTATCGCATAATGAAGACTTCATCCCGCAGCGCTGAGATCAAAGGCCTGAGCCCACTCACTTCCTATGTGTTTCATGTGCGCGCTCGCACAGCCGCTGGCTACGGAGACTTTAGCGCCCCCTTCGAGTTCATGACTAACTCAGGTAGGTTGAAGTGTATGTATGTTAATGATATGGCATTGCAACCGACAATGGCAAGACATTGTTCCAACAATTAGAGACTGGAGTGTTAAGTTTTAGGGTGGATCACTCACTCATCCGGAAAATTTTCTCTGAAGTAACATAATTATAGCCTCTGTGTATGTTTTTTTTTTATTTATTTTTTTTTTTTTATTACGATTGTTTCTTTGTTTGCTCAAGTCACTGGTATTTTTAAAGACACTTTAAAGTAAATTCCAAAAGGATTGAATGTTTTAGAGCTTTGATACCTGGCTGTTTCAAAAGAGCAACTTGAAAGAGGCAGGATTTTGTCTTTGCTGATGAAACGGCATGTGTATCTCTGTAATGATAAAACATTTAATGAAAACAGATTCATGTATTTCGCCTAAATATATTTTGCTACATTAATGGGGTGAATTTTAGTATTTAAAAATTGCAGACACATTTAATAAACAACGTTATGAAAATTATCAGGGTTTACACGGTCATGGAAAACCTGAAACTTATAGAGAATTAAAAAAAAATAAAAAATCCAGGCCTGGAAAAAGAATAAAAGTCATGGAAAATGAATGGAAATTCATATAGTGTATATATATTTTTCAGGTAATACTCTGGTCTAAAGTATTTAATTCTTGTTAAGAGTAAAATTGGCTTGCAAACCATATAAATTTCAGCAAATCAAAATATTTTACAGTTTTTATCCAGTTATCGCAAACCACTGGAAAGGACTTGGATTGGTCATGGTAATTTCTTGATTAAAAAGTGTTGGAACCCTGAATTACACATTTCAGATAATTAACTTCAGTTTCTTAATCATTTTCTCCTCAGTTCCCTCTCCTATCATCGGAGATGGCACTAACTCCACCGTCCTGCTGGTGTCTGTGATCGGCAGTGTGATTTTGCTGCTCATCTTCATCGGAGTCTTCATCATCAGCCGCAGGTAAGCCACCTGGCTCAGCCATGTGTCAATCGTATCAGATACTCTGCAACAGGAAACCGTCCTCCCTCTGTCCCTGTGGGCGTCTCCATCACCTCTCCCTCACCCTATCTGTCATTCTCTATCAGTCTCTCTCTATCTCTGTATCTATCTGTCTTGCCCCTGCTGTCTTTCTCTCCCCCTACCTGTCCATCAATCTCTCTTAGCTGGTTCTCACGGCTCTTAATCCTTCTCTTTCCCCTCCTCTCTCTCTCTTTTTCCCTGTGGTGTAGCTGGTGGTATTGTGACATGCCATTGGCAGCTCAGCCTGATTAGTCTCTGCTGTGCTGCAGTGGTTCCCTGTGCAGTGTAAGTTGTAATCCATAGGAAGCATGTCCTCTGCTTGCCTTCCCAAGGGAGTCAGGGACAGGCGGTAGAACGGCCGTGTGCACATCCGCATGTGTGCGTACTTATACGTGCGCGTACCACACTCAATCAGAGTAGTTGTCATACTCCCACGGCGAAATGTCATGATTGCTTTACCTTAATCAAACAATTTTTTCTCATGTCAAACTCACACTCTCGGCCAGCCACACTCCTACTGCAGTTATTATCAGAGCATAGATACGTTCGCCTCCTGTTTTTGTGTAAGCCTCTTTTAAAGGATTCCCATGGTCATAAAATCCTGGAATTAATCAGGGAATTTAAAAATCGTGACTTTCAGACCTGGATAAGTCTTTAAAATGTATAAAATATAAAGAAAAAGTCATGGATATTTTAAAAGTGAATACTGTATTTTTTTTCTAGTTATACTAAGCTCCTAAATATACTCTGATCAGCCACAACATTAAAATCACCTGCCTGATATTGCATAGGTCTCCCTCGTGCCGCTATAATGATATAGCAAATGATATAATGATAATGATGAAAGGATTTAAAATTGTATAAAATTGGGAAAGTCATTGAAGTCGATAAAATCCTAAAAAGTCATGGGAAAATTATAAAAAAAGGCTTATATATATATATATATATATATATATATATATATATATATATATATATATAAAATGTACAATGTATGCAATGTAATAATGTATTTATTTTTTTAATACTCAAAAAATAAAAATATTTAACTGAGTAGAAATTACTCTTGATTAGAAATTATCTGAGTGCAATCGCTGTAAAATGATGAAAAAATCTTTTTTTTTTTAAATATAAAAATCCTTATATCCTGAATAATCATAAGGATACTGCATAATCATGATTGACTGGAAATGCAATATAAATGTATTGGTCAAAAGGTTTGCAAACTCTACTTTTAAACACATTTGCACTTTTCCAGACAGTGGTGAAAATCTCTATTCTTACAATGGTTGACATTGTATCATTATCAGTGGTGATAATCATCTTCAAGCAGCATCAGCCTCATTCACAATAACAATCAAAAATAACAATCAAAGCTAATGAATAGGGCCTTTGTTTTGGCCAAGAAGCCATTAAGCACTTCCTCACTGGATCCCTTCAGTGGGAGACAAGACTACACCTCCTCAATAGATCTCACCTTTGCCCTGCTCTTCTTACCTTGAGCAGACACCAACCGCTCAATCGTGGTTGGGGTGGGGGTGGGGGGGTGTAGTGTGTACAACCCCACACAAAGCCGCAGGTTACTCGCTTCAGTACTAGGATAGCACACCTGATCATCTCCTTGTTCCTAAAATAATGTGTACTGGGCGCTCTGGCTGATGGCAGGGCCTCTTCCCAGGAAGGCATGACCCCCTGCAGGCAGAGCTATTTCCAGTTTGAGCTGAGCACTCAGGCATTAAAGCCTGGCTCTCTCCTCCTGTTCAACCTGTGGATATGCCCCTCTCCCTCCCTCGCTTCTTTTTCTTCCTTCACTAACCTCGAACCTTGGGGGTCTTTGTCAACGCCAGAACGCACTAAAAAAACAATAACAGCAGTTGTGCATTCCAGAGAGGTTTTTTCTGTTCTAACCCACCCCTCCTGTCCATATACAGGCAGGTGACCCAATCCCCAGCAGGGAGTCCTCGGTTAGGGTAGCATCCTGGGCTGGGTTGTTATCTGTTCCATTGCTTTTGTTGTGCCTTGTGTGCCCTCAGCATTTGGCTCGAAGGGGTCAGCAGGTGATCGGGTGAAATGGGAACTTTGAAGATTTTGCATACTGGTGCATATTACTATAGACTAGAGGTCGTCCGGTCATCCTAAAATAACCGATTAATCAGTAGATCGTTTTTGAAATTGATTCATAGTATGTTACAACATTTTCTTAGTCGGCACAGACAAAGAGGCCAGAGAACCAAAATCCCAACAATATTCAGAAAAAACGTGCACAACGTGGGAACTTTAACACTAAACAAGCATAAAACACATCGGGTACTCTTATTTTGAAATGACGGAATTATTTTAGAGAGTGGTGTATGAACAATATGAAAAGTGGCACAATAAAAAACTTAATATGACTTAAAAGCCATAGCATGATAACCGCTTTCCTGTATGTAGTCCTCGTTAAGTTCACTACCAACGTAAGTGGTTGATTATACATTTCTTGTTTTTCATGTCCCGCTACAATTTTATTTCTTCACACTGCAGCCAAGCAGAATGAAACTCTTAAAATATAATAGTTGTCTCCCAAACACTGGAATTTCATACAGTCCCTCCAGTTACGAATAATGATTGCTGCCCTCCTGATTTCAGATAAATGCCAGCGGACTTGGTACGTGAACAAACCTTTTCTCCGCTTTGAAGGTTTACTCTCTCTGCAGCTTTATTAGCCTGACTGATTTTACGGCCCTACTTTTATGGAAAAGGCTGTAAGGTCATTCAGAAATTTGACCTGCTACAATGGCTTGGAACAGTATATGAGTCCACCGTGTCTCACAGATATTCCAGTTAGTTTCGGTGAAGAAATACTTCAGTTGTAATCCCAAATGAAAAATGCATTTCTCATAGGTTGCTCTTTCATATGTCAGAGACTTAATGGAGTACTCAAATATGTTTCATATAAATATCAACTTTATCTCGGATGTTTCTACTGAAATTCCTTGGGGGAAATTTAAATGAGACATACAGTGAGAGCTACAAAATTAAAGCTCTTAAATTAAATGTGGAGATTATAACCCAGATGATTTGGTGTTTGAAGAATTTGATTGATAAAAGCTTTTGATTGCAGACTTTGGTAAATCTAAACACATTTTTTGAGGAGTGAGATTACTTTTTATTTTTTTTTATTTTTTTTTTTTAATGATTTTTAAAATCTCTCTTATCTCAATGTGTTAACAGGAGAAGCAAATACAGCAAAGCCAAACAGGACTCTGATGAGGAGAGGCATTTGCATCCAGGTAATGCAGCGATAAACACACAGACAATGAGGTATTCTCATTCTCAATGTGTTGAAGGATAGACAGAAGCCAACAAGAGAAAGGGAGCAGAATGAAAAACAGATGTAGTATTTTCATCATGTTGTCTGTCTGCCAGCTATCCTCTCCTTTTCTTTTTTCCCCATATAACATGGTCACCTCTCTCTCCTTCTTTCCTTCTCCCAACAGGGGTCCGGATCTATGTGGACCCCTTCACCTACGAGGACCCCAATCAAGCCGTCCGTGAATTTGCCAAAGAAATCGATGCCTCCTGCATCAAGATTGAAAAGGTCATCGGCATCGGTGAGCAAATGACCTGCTGTTTTTCGTTCCATTTTTCTGTCTGTCAGAGTGAATGTAGCTAGACCACAACTGTTACAGTGATATGTAAGCGTACTGTTCCAGACAGGTCACACGTCATTACGTACCACAGAAATTTTTTATTCAAACTTGATTTTTCCATTTGAAGGAGAATTCGGGGAGGTGTGCAGTGGGCGGCTGAAGATGTCTGGAAAGCGAGAGATCTGTGTGGCCATTAAAACCCTCAAAGCAGGATACACTGACAAACAGAGGCGGGACTTCCTGAGCGAGGCCAGCATCATGGGCCAGTTCGACCACCCCAACATCATCAGATTGGAGGGAGTGGTCACTAAATGTGAGTCTTTTAAAAGTGCGTGTATATGTGTGTATATATATATATATATATATATATATATATATATATATATATATATATATATATATATAGATTATGGGAAGCAAATGTCAAATTTTAAGAATCTGCCTTGGTGACCACAGCCTTTCATCCAGATTTTTTCTTATGTTTGCATGTCATTTGCAAATCATGGCCTTCTCACAATTCAGGCAGTCTACCATTTATCGTTTTTCACAAAATGTCTTTCACAAGCTAATGGTTTTTGTTTCAACTTTTTACTTGTGCATCAAAAGAATTTGATTGAAAATTGGAGCACTTTCTTCCTACATTTTTTACCGTTGATGCCTGCCTCCTGTTTGCATCTTAATGCTTTTTGGAACTGCGCTAAAAAAAATGACGCATTCCCTATTTTTCCAATTTGATGAAAATCAAACCTGTATTTTATAATGCACCCTTCCCATTACCAGAATGGAATCTTGGCTGACTGGCAGGCCCCACATCAAACCTTTTAATATGGCAATATTGATTGAAAGTTGACTCTCTCTCTCTTATGTATATTTGAGAAACCCTCAGGGGTCCAGTTGTGGTTGGCTCTCACCTGGCAAAACAGCTTATAATAATGTGTGTGTGTGTGTGTGTGTGTGTGTGTTAGTGGAGAGCTCAGAGCAGTGATTTGCATTAGTATGCTTTGCATTCGACAGCTGGACTGAAGAACACTCTTAGTGTCTCCTCATGGTGATGGCTCATTCACTGTTAAACTGCTGAGGAGCCCTGGAGAGAAACTCAGCGCACAGAAACACAATGATGAAGATGTTTTTTGAGTTGTTATGGTGGGAGAGTTTTGCTTTTATATGAAGGGGCTCCTTCGTACATGTGACAATCCCACTGAGTCACATCTTTTCTCTAGACAGCCCGGCAAATCCCTGACCTTTCTGTGATGTATTAGTGAAGACAATACCAACAGATGGTTTACAGAAAGAGAGAGAGAGAGAGAGAGAGAGAGAGAGAGAGAGAGAAGGAGTGAAACAGAAAGTAAAATAGAAGTTCTTTTCTTTACTTTTTCCTTTACTTAAGTTTTATTGCCAATTTACAAGTTGATAAATACATGTATATATACATTCACTGAACACTTTATTAGGAAGATGTGTACACCTACTTATTCATGCGATTTATCTAATCAGCCAATTGTGTGGCAGTCAGGAGCTTCCAGTTAATGTTCACATCAACCATCAGAATGGGGAAAAAAATGTGATCTTAGTGATTTCAACCGTGGCATAATTTTTGGTGTCAGATGGGCTGGTTTGAGTATTTCTGTAACTTCTGATCTCCTGGGAATTTCATGCACAACAATCTCTAGAATTAAAAAAAAAACATCCAGTGAGTGGCAGTTTTGCAGCCTTGTTGATGAGATATGTCAACGGAGAATGGCCAGATTGGTTCGAGCTGACAGAAAGGCTACACTAACTCAGATAACCACTCTGTACAATTGTACATCTCAATCTGTGCAACACATCAAACCTTGATGCGAATGAGCAACAACAGCAGAAGACCACTTTGGGCACTTTATTTGGACCTTAGTGTTCCTAATAAAGTGCTCAGTGAGTATGTGTGTGTGTGTGTGTGTGTGTGTGTGTGTGTTTGTGTGTGTGTATATATATCCATGTATGTTTGTTTAAGGTTTGTGTCCTCCTCAATGTTCAGAAAATCCACTTTTAGTGTGTATATATATATATATATATATATAACATTTTTACAGTCTTTCTCTTTTGGGAAAACTGAAATGAAGAATACGAACTAAATATTGTTAGTCTATAATTTTATATGCTTCCAGTAAGCGGATATCAAACCTTCCTTTTTTTAGTTTTGTGGTTTGATATCTGCTTAGACAATTACTTACTGGAAGCATATCAAATTATAGACTAACAATAATTAGTTCCTATTCTTCATTTTTATAACACTATTCCATTTCTCACAGTAATGTAATAATTCATTCAAGTAACATAATAAATATTTTTAAGCCCTAAAAACCATATGAAATCGCTTGATGAGCATAGTTTTCTGATAAGGTTAGGCTTTAGTTTCATCATAGCCATAAAATAATTTTTGCTACTTATTGGTTGATGGCAGGAAAAGGGGCCTTCTCTTTCTAGAAAGACAAAAATCTGTGTAGTGCAAGATGAGTCATCAATATTTTTTTCCGTTTTCCCAAAAGAGAAAGACTGTAAAAATGAAATACATATATACACTAAAAGTGGATTTTCTGAACATCGAGGAGTACAAAAACCTTAAACAAACACATGGACTAAACGTCATAAGATACTATCCTTCTTCAAAGCATTATTTGAATTGCCTATTTACATCATTAAAAACTGCCTTGGGATGTGAAATCTGTTTCATCTCTAATTGAATACAATTCCAGAAAACGGTTACTTTTGGGCAACTCCAAAATATATGAATGTGCTCAGCATAGTTATGACTACACGTTCTCCAGCATACTAAAGAATATTTTAACAGAGCTGCTGTCTTATAGCTATTATTGTGCTGTTTATTAGTAGCAGCCCTTCTCATAATCCTCAGCATGGCTGGAGTAGTGTCTTCAGGATAACTGTTATTGCAAACAGACAATGGCAGCCCCCTTTCATTGCAGCCTACGCCTCCAACAGGGCCATTTAAACCTGTTAAATAAATTACTAATGATGTAGAAATTGTCCTAAATAAATAAAGACAAAATGCCCCTAAGCCTCGGAGAGAGCAAGTGAGAGTTAGAGAGAGAAGATGCCAGCCGTCTCAGCAGAAATCATTCACAGACGGGTATGGTGGGCGCAGTCTTTTATGCGCTGGCACTAAATTCAAGATTGTATTTGCATAATGAAGGCACCGCTCAAACATTGAAATGATTCCTCAGAGGTGAAGTGTGTATGTGTGTACGCATTTGTGAGCGGCTCTGTGTAGGTGTGTATGTGTGGATGCCATTGTCCTCTATTGTAAAGCCCGTGCTCTCCTTGCTTTCGGCTCTATGAAAGGGGCCTGGTTGCCATAGAGTTGCCTTGTCTCAGTAGTGACTGGCAGGTAATGTGGGAATCCAGCCCTGATAGCCTCAAGCAATGGCCGCATTCAGTAAGCAAACCCACACAGAAATCCCACTCACAAACAGGAGCGGAGAGGAAGAGAGGAGAGTGTGTGAGAAAATGGGGCGGGCTGGAGAATGGGTACTTTTAGGGCTTGATTGGGAAGTGTCATTCAAACATGCTGATGTGTGCAGGACCGTAACCACCGATTCTGGTAATTTTACTTTTGGTTCCCCCTAATCTTGAATATTTAATTACATCCTTCCCTGAATGCATGCAGCTACTAACAATCAAAAATGCACCATTATTTGCTATTAATTGATGCACTGTAGGTAATAAATAAAGTGGTATTTTTGCCTTTGATTATTGAAATACTTCATAGTCTCCAAAACATAGAGAAAAAAGCATACGTTTCTAGAGTTTCTAAAGCATACGATTGGTTCTGAAGCATGATTATCCAAACATGATTGGTTTAAAGTAAGGCCACCTTCACACTATTTTAATTTTTAAATAGCATTTCATCAGTGTACCAAAACATTCAGATCAGTTGGAGTTGTCAGCACCTGATTGCCTACTGTTTTCTAAGGCCAGGGTTAGGGTTAGTGTTTCCTAGGGTTAGGGTTGATGTTTCCTAACATCAGTTGAGAGTGTTGTCTCCATTTTCGGTGGAGGAAAATGCAGATCCAGTGAGCATGAGAGGTGTAAACATAGCAAAATCAATGCGTTTTAAACTTGAAGTTTACAAATATTCCTAACCTTTATATTGCTCTGTGCAGGTAAGCCAGTTATGATCATCACTGAGTACATGGAAAACGGATCCCTGGATGCTTTTCTCAGGGTGAGTCCAGCCACTTTTCCAGCATGCCATTTTTAAGCATTGCAGTCTTCTGGTTTAGTGTATTGATTTAAGCATGATTGAACTCTGATTCTCTGCTGTAGAAAAATGATGGTCGGTTTACAGTAATTCAGCTGGTTGGCATCCTGCGTGGTATTGCTTCAGGAATGAAGTATCTGTCTGACATGAGCTACGTCCACCGTGACCTGGCAGCACGCAACATCCTGGTTAACAGTAACCTGGTGTGTAAGGTCTCTGACTTTGGCATGTCTCGAGTTCTGGAGGAAGACCCAGATGCTGCTTATACAACCAGGGTAAGCTGAACAACCTAAATTTGTTTGTACTTGTGTTTGCATCCCAAACACAAGCTTTCTAACCAATTACACTGAAGCATTTAACTGCATGTGTGTGGCTGCTTTGGTTATAAGGAGCACTAGTATCTGTTCAAGTAGTTTAGATATAGAAACTAACCCCAGCATTGCGTATGTGCGAGTGTATGTGCATGCGTGTGTGTGATTAACCTCCATGCATGTGTTTGCTATCTCTTTTGGAAGGAATTAACAGGAACATATCAATCACAGGGAGGCAAGATTCCAATTCGGTGGACCGCCCCTGAAGCTATTACATACAGAAAGTTCACCTCCTCTTCCGATGTGTGGAGTTACGGCATCGTCATGTGGGAAGTGATGTCATACGGAGAGAGGCCGTACTGGGACATGAGTAACCAGGATGTAAGTGTTCCATCAGGGAACTGACGTGGTTGATTCAAAATAATAATGTATAATAATGTATAATGTTTGTAATTGTTTTAAGTTTTTGTGTTTAACTTCCTGTTTTGTATGTCTTCCTGTTTGTCTTAGGTGATAAAGGCAATTGAGGAAGGTTACAGGCTGCCACCACCAATGGACTGTCCGGTGTCTCTGCACCAGTTGATGCTGGACTGCTGGCAGAAAGAGCGAGCAGAGAGACCAAAGTTTAGTCAAATAGTCAACATGCTGGACAAACTGATCCGTAACCCCAACAGCCTGAAAAGGACGGGGGGAGAGATGGCAAGGTAAAGTCAGATACAAAAGTCAGATTTTCTTGCCTGCATTGAAGCACACAAGATGCTCTTTGGAACATTCTCTAATAATACTGGAAAAACCTTGATCATCAGTTTTTGCACAAACTTGTGCATTCCATAATTGCATTTTGCATATATCACGAAACTAAAGGGGGACATTATTAAATTAAATTATTAAATCTAATAATTTACTCTCCCTCATGAAATCCCAGATGTTTATGAATTTCTTTATTCTGCTGAACACAAACTAAGATTTTTAGAAGAATATCTCAGCTCTGTAGGTCCTCACAATTCAAGTGAATGGGTACCAAAATTGTAAAGGTCCAAAAAGCACATAAAGGCAGTGTAAAAGTAATCCACAAGACTCCAGTTGTTAAGTCCATATCTTAAGAAGAAATATGATAAATGATGGTGAGAAACAGATCCATAATTAAGTCGCTTTTTACTATCAATCACCGATTTCACTTTTACATTCTTCTTTTTTTGGGGCAATTCACATTTTTCATGCATATCACCACCTACTGGGCAGGGTGGAGAATTTATAGTAAAAAAGGACTTAAATATTAATCTGTTTCTCGCCCACACCTATCATATCGTTTCTGAAGACATGGATTAAATCACTGGATTATTATGAGTTACTTTCACGCTGGCTTTATGTGATTTTTGGAGCTTCAAAATGTTGGTCACAATTCACTTTGAAAAATAGAGTTGAAATATTCTTCTAAAAATATTTTGAGGGTGAAGGTGAGTAAACGATGAGAGATTAACTCAGGTTAATCTCTCGTCGGGTTCAACTATCCCTTTAATTGCAATCCTGATCATATATTTTGTAATAGAATCAGAAAAATGCTAAATAGAAGCATTTTAACTAGTAGTCTCAGGGTTTTGGACCCCACTCTACTGTGAGTCAGGCGAGTCTTATTTTTTACAGGTGATGGATAGCTATAAAAGCATTTTGAGATGTGGCACATAAGTGCATGTTACATGCATGACTAGCGCTGTTATATAAAAGTGTTCCTATGAAGTGATGCATACACCTATAATGTCTTTTATAGTTCTTTTATAAGTTAAAAGTTGGCAACAGAGAGCCTGTCCAATCTTTTGGGACTCTTAAGTAAGTCTCTATTTCTTTTGTAGGCCCAACACCACCCTCTTGGAGCCCAGCAGTCCAGAATTCACGTCTACCCTTGGCTCAGTTGCCGATTGGCTGCAAGCCATAAACATGGAGCGTTACAGGGACAACTTCACCGCTGCTGGCTACACCACCCCAGAAGCAGTGGTCCATATGACACAAGAGTGAGTCACATGAGCAAATACTGGGCACTCTTAAAGGGATAGTTCACCTAAAAATGATCATTTACTCACTTTCATGATGTTTCAAACCCATTTGACCTAAACACAAAAGAGATTTTAGGAGACATTTTATGTGTATATTTTGGACATAAAGGGCTTTGAGTGCGCTTTTGATTAATGCTAGAGACAGAAAAACAGCTTTTAAATCAGCACTCTGGGATACACAGCCTTGACAAATGGGTTCAGTAGTCACATTTCCATGCAAAAACCCTATAGATGGCAATCCACGAAAAGTTCCTGAGAAAATTTTACTCTGACATGCAAATGTACAGCCAGAGTTCTTAGATTTCATGTTAAAAGCAAATAAGGAGAGAGGGATAACATTTCTGTTTGTATAGAACAAATTAGAATAGAGCGACTGTCTGTTCACATCACCTCTATCTTGTGTTTCATTGAAACAGAGACATGGCTCGGATAGGAATCTCCTCTTCCGCACACCAGGAAAAGATCCTCAGCAGCGCGCAGGGAATGCTGTCCCAGATGCAACAAATGCAAGACAGGATGGTTCCTGTCTGAACACACGGGATCAGAACACAAACTCAAAACATACTTTGGACTTAGTTTTTTTTTTTTAATTTTGGTTTCTAAGAAAATCCATTTACCTCATCCATGCACTTTAAATTAAAATGTTAGAAAATGAACGAAAAAAACAAACAGAAAAATATTTCAGAGGAACAATACAGCACTTTCTTTCAATAACGTCATCCCTGCCCATCGAGAGGATTGGCCCACGCTGTACTAATGCTCTGGATATAATTTTAGGAAGCTTTTCATGGGTTCCTTCATTTTAATGACACTACAAAGGAGTTTCTCTGTTTTGTTTTGTTTTTTCGATTGTTTTATTTTGTATGTATGTGTCTGTAAGTACTGTAAATTTATAAATAGTACTGAAATTTTCATCCGCTCCTGCCATTTCACGGTTACTAGAGTCAGCGGCACCTGGATTTTTTTTTACACTCAAAACAGAGGCATCAGAGATAAAGATTTTACACACTTCTTAATGCTTTTGTTCTGGGGATTTCGGAGAGGCGTTCATCTTCACAATGTCCACAATGGAAGACATCTCCCAGCCAGTTCTGGAGGGTCTCCAGGTCTCCCCACCCTTCTGAATGGAATATCTGTCTCCACTCTGCAATTCTCCATACTTCTCCACTTGGCTGGGAACTCATGCTCACCAGTTGGAACAGAAAATACTGCCCTCAGTTTACATCTCTCTCTCTCCACCTCGGTCTCCACGGTCCACCTTTTCTCACTCTCCTGCTCCATCTATGTCTCCCTCACTCTTGCCCTCGTCTCTTTGTCTCGGGAGACTTTTGGCAGGCCGTGAAATCAACACATGTCTCCCTTACTGGAAGTTCCATCATAGCTGAGCTAAGGTAAGCGCGACATAACAAGTTTGACCCACTGTTTATGAGATCTGCTCTACTTCCCCTCTGTCCCCTGCAGTTATTTATCCACTCATTAGGTGGGATTAGAACCAGCACAGTTGAATATATGGGAATATATTGGCAAAGCTCAGTTCCATTTGTTGGGATGAACTTGAAATGAAAATGGAGCCAAAAATGTGAAATGTATTTTTCTATCATGCTCCCCAGCAACAAAGCAAAAAGAGCATTTTTAGTTTCCATTCTCCTAGGATTACTTTAATTAATGCTGTATATCTGTGCAAGTCCTGGTCTGTTTATGGTATAGTCTTTGAATCCCAAATCTTAGTAATTTTCTCTTTTCTCTCTCTCTCTTCAGATTCACCTAAATACATCTGCTCCACAGCGATATCCTCTTTCAAACTCAGCACAGTTGCAATAACTACATTTATACAACACAAGGACAAAGGACTTAAATTCCCATGATTCCCGCCGAATGCCAAACTTTTCCGCAATGGGAAATTGGAAGCAAATGACAAACAACCCGAAGAGCATGCAGGGCCCTTCAGTTGTCTCCTAAGAGATTCAGTGAGGAATTACAATGAAATTTTTTTCATTTTGTCTCGCTAGTGCACAGTGTCGACATTTTGACAGAATATCTTCAAGCTCTTCGTTCTCAGTGCAGTGTTTGTTTTCTCTTTAATGGATCACAGTTTGTTTTGAGATGCATACACAAAGGACAAAAACTCATTATGTGTGCTAAAACTACAGAACTCTTAAGTTGTTGCTAATCGCTGAAGATAAATATACTGGAGTTGTTTGCTTTGTACACCACTGCTGTTCTTTGCTTCTTATGCCATGACTGGGGATTGCAACTAAAACATGGCACATTTATTTGGGCAATTTGACTCGAGCAGGAATGAGTTGCACTAATTTGAATGGTCTGAAAGTGGACTGCAAGGAGAGGCACGTTATTTGTACCTAAAATAAACTTATTACAGGAATGTTTATAACAAAGGGGGGAAAAACTATTAACATTTCAAATGTGCTCTGTTTCACATCAACCAGATTCATTCCATCCAGCTCGAGAGACTCTTTAATCCAAGGGGGTTCTTTTTAATGTGATGCATTCTCATTTGAAAAGCCTCTGCTCTGCCCTTGAATATATTTCTTTCTTTTTTGTCATCTTTTGTTTCGTCCATCTATATTGCCTCCTCACTGTTTGGTGTCAGCCTTATAGGACCTGTTTGGAATATGCAATGAATGTGAGAGGAGAGAAATTCAATAGATTGTACCGTGCCAAGTCTCTTAATGTAACAAGTCATTTTTCTCAGCTGATCTAGAATTTAAGTTTAACATTGTGCGTAATTGTGTGAATACTGTCATTGTTTTCCCTCTCTTCCATTTTTTATTTCATAAATGTAGGTACATGAAACGTCATTTATTTATGGTCTTTTTTTATCTAGTTTGTAAATTGTAAAATAGAGCTATGAGAGAAATAAATGATTGCCAAGTGCATTGTAATTAACGTCTAAAATGATTTATGTGAGCAATTTACTTAAACGCTAACATGCTAATTCTCCAAAACAAATTGCTGGAAAGTTTAGCCATCTGCCGATGTGCCGAAATCTAACTCCCCTCCAGTTTCTTACTCAACAATAGCTGATTGGTCTTTATCCCAAAAACCCACCCCTAACCCTGACCATAGTAGGGAGTCATTGGTCCTTATCCCTAAAACCCACTCCTACACCTACCCCAAACCATAACCATACTAGGGAGACAGAAATCGGCATAACACAGGTTAGGTGGATGGAAGGATCTGATGAGGAATTCTCACATGGAGAGAAATGGTTTCTTGCACTTTATTATTCTTAGGGTGAAATGGGACAATTGGCTTTGTGTGATGCGGGTCACATATTACATTTTGTATGCTGTTGAAATGAAACGGTGGCTGGAGTTGAGTCTGGTGGTATAAATAGGCCTTGCCAGCAGCATTCAGATTATTTAGATTTTCTCTGCTACTCCTCGCCTCTTTCAATCGAAGCTTGAAATGAGAGTTTGTGTAAACGCTATCGCTGATTGTGAGAAAAAAGCAGCTTGGCAATGAGAACCAACACATTAAAACCGTATCAAAAATAAAAAAAATAAAAAAAGAGAAAATTCTCCCCTGAAGAACAATTTCAACAATCAAAACGTATTATGATGAAGCGGCGGCAGAAGAAGAGGCAGCCTCGCTCGCTGCCCGTGAGTGCCTGCGTTTCGTCAGCCATTCTTTTCTTTTTTCTCTCCCTTCCTTTTTTCTTTAAACTTTTTTTTTCCTGTCCTTTCTGCACTTTGAATGGTCCGTAATACAGCCGCTTTGGCACGGTGTGCCTGCTTAATCAGTAAACATCTGTTTCCCACAGACGTCCTGGTCGTGATGAGTGCTGATTGTGGAAAGCCTTTGATAAATAAAGGAGAGAGGGTAAAAAACTAAGGAGAAACCGTAATGTTAGAATCCCAGAAAACCCTGCCGTGAGCCAAGCTATGTTTTTCTTTTGACAATCATTCTAATGAGAGATGCATTCATTATGCATGTATTTAGACTCCCATCACCATGAAAAAAGGAAGGATGGAGAAAAAAAAGTTTGACAAATTAAACTTCACACAGGAAAGACTCAACTGCCTGCATTTAGTGATATCTAATGAGGAAGAGAAGCAGCATTTCTACAGCAGGACTCAACAATTTTAAATGTATTTATTTTTCTGCTGTGAGTAGAGTTAAGATTTGTATCTTGCTCTTAGCTGCCCACTATTCTCAGTAGTCCCACAGTAAATACATATTTGTATTTTTTTTTATATCATTCAATTTCTTTTTTTTTTTTTTCCTTCTTTACAAAAAATGCATTTACATCCCATTCTAACTGATGTTTCCTGAACTATCACAAGTCATTCTCGCAATTTCAACAATATCTATAGCCCCTTTTCCACTGGTTCTCATTGCAGAACCGTGCCGTTGCTCACCAATCTGGGCTTGTTGACACTGTTATGGTTTCCTTTTCCATTGTGGTGCTGCTAAATCAGAATTAGCATGGACTGACTGGGCAAGTGATCAATCGTGAGTCACCTCTGTCATGAATAAGGTTAACTAATCGTGCTGAGAAATCGGGACCAGGAACAGTTTATAATTTAACTTTACCGAACCATATTCAAGTGGACGTGCTTCTGGAACCATTCCTCACCATGCTCCAAACTGTTTAGCCCGATGGTGGAAAAGAGCTTCATGTTAACGAGCTAGATGTTACCTTGGAAACATTTTGATCAACCAATTACAAACCAAACAACATCTAATAGTTTGCAAGGCATAAAAACACATGTACATGATCAACAGACATAAGACACCGTGACAACACATTATACTGGCCCAATAGGATGTGACAGTCCTTTTGACTTGCCCAACTCTTTCTCTCTAGCCCAGTGCAATTGTTATTTTTGAGCCCTTTACAAAAAGGAAGCAGAGAGAGCAGGCAAGAGTGTTTTGATAGCTTTCCATGAGGTTTAACAGGAATGGTAAGCGTTTGGTGAAGGACTGAAGATGGCTGAGGAAACAGAAACAGCTGTCAACTGCAGTCTGTGAGAGTTCTGCTAAACAATAAGCCTTGAAAAATCTTAGATTTAATCCTTAATCTTAGCCCTGGTATTGCACAATCATCCTCAGGAGCCATCAGGACACAGGCCAGGTCTTTTATTTATATGGATCCGTTCAAGTGTCCTGTATCTGTCCTCCGCTATCTCTGTGTATTTTAGAGCTGGTGTCTGTTATCAGTTAGATATGAATCTTTTTCAATAGTCACTTTATCAGGTCTTTTCAGCAGCTTCCAACACATGGATTTAACAAAAAGTAGGAAAGAGTCGAACAGGGAAAAGATAAACAGTCGAAATCTGGAACAGCAGCAGCAGTGAATGAACTCGTTCGCTCTCTTTCATCTTGTCCTATCCAAAGCAAGCTTGGAAAATGTCTCGAGTTGCTGCTAACAAGGATGTAACCAAATATTCCAAATTTGGGGGGGGGGGGGGGGGGGGGTATTATATATACAATTATATACAATTTTAAAAGGGGCATACTGTATCATATCATATAATGTTAGTTTATTTGTGCCAACAGTCATAATTTAGTGTGTGTGACCATTTTCTTCCATCTCTCTGAGTCTTAGAATAAAGTGGGCCATTTTTTGCTGTGGTGCTTTAAAGAAACATGCCCTTTTAATGTGAAATGAGCAAAAGTGCTTATAGAGTAAAATTTAATTCCTCATGAAATGACCCCTTTAAGAATATCATTCTATATGTAAGCCATATTCACTGAAATAATATGTGTTGGTTTAACTAAATTAAATTGTGGACATTGGTTCCACACAATGAAAATTAGTTTAATACTTTGTGTAGCAAAAATCTAAATGAACTGAGTTATCCTAACTTAAAATAGATCTGTTCAAATAACTCTAAACCTTGCAGTTTGTCGCAAGCTAGATATGAACTAATTAGCATATATTATATACCTTTTTTTTTTACTGTATTACAAAAATGGTGCTGCCAAATGTTTACAGATCCCCAAACAGTCATTACACGGATGGTCCCTAAGTATATGTTTATTAGAAAAGTAGGTTTTATTAATAATTTTCTGTAGTAATGTACCAAATCTCATGCTAACCATTAGCTCCACTCTTCTCCACAATTTTTCACCATTTTTTTTTTTTAAACATGTCAGAATATCCTCTAAATCCCAACAGAACAGAACATTAAACACTAACAAGTCCCATACTTGTTTAATTTTGCATAGAAATACATTAAATCCCCTGCCCAGTTTCAGCAATATATGGATGCAACAAATATTATTAGCATAGTCCCAACACAACTGAGATATAGTGAACATAGATGGATTGTACACAATGAAATTAACTTGAGATTAAATGCTAAAGAATTGTGTTCCATTAGCTCATTTTAAATAAGTTAAGTGGTCAAGCGGTAAGACTCATGCTGAGTGTACGCCATCCGTTAAATTCTGAATTCATTTGATCATTTCACAGCAATGTGATCTTATCACATTTTGATGACTGTGTTGAATTTCAATTGGACTTTACACAGTATAATTATGTTCTCATCTCAAACATAAATTTATTAATTTGATTTCAAGTGTATTGGTTTAGTATATTTAATAGAGCTGCTTCCCCTTTTTCAGTGTTGATTGACAATTATTCTGAATATTTTGGGGGATGTGTCGTGACTCTTAGGACCACTGATTACATTTTATAGACGTGATTAAAACAGCAGTCTGTTAGCTCTTGATGAATGATTGGTGGAATCTTCAGAATTTTGCATTTCCATAATCAGACATAAGATGTTCAAGACCTCTGGTCTCTTAATCCCTGTGCAAACAGCTTTCCTGGTTTGTGTAAAGACCGTTGTCTCGCTCTCCTTCTGAACCAAAGGAAACTCGCTGCCTGTAGAGCAAGACATCAATATATGACATGGTTCATAGATAAACTGCAGATTAACAATTCAAATCAAAACACAAATTCATAGAAATCCTTGAGAGCCGTTCTATCATTGTCAAGCCTAAAGGAGAATAAAAAGAAAATCAGACTGGAGTAGGGTCGGCAATCGAGATCCGCTTCTTATTCCCGTTAAAAATAAATACATTCTGGAATCGAATGATTGTTTGTTGAACTGTTGTTTGGTTCCATTAACGGTTCTTGAACATCTGCATTCTTCTTCCATTGCTGATGGAGCATAAGTGCTTCCTGCACCGTTAATTCTGCAACATTAACAGAGAAAGACTTAGTACCTGAAATAGTACAATGCATTTCTATTGCGTTGTCCTCACTGGTTGCATGCAGCAACAACTATACACGTGTTACCAGTGCTGTCCAAATAACTCTTATCAGCTTGTTCTTTTTAATGAATCAAAAACTTTGAATCTCGAACTCATTTGTCTAAATACTCATTCATTCACTGAATCACTCAGTGGTTAAATAAATTGTTCTATAAAGAATATAATCAAAAAAATATTTAAAAAAGGGGGAAATTCAGATGTTATGTATTTTGAACATGGTGAATGTAGTAATATGATTATGGAATGTAGTAACTATGGTATATCATACTCTGTTGAATATGTCTCTAGCCATGATCCCGATACAGAGGTAACAGAGGTAATTGTCTTCTGTTACTTGAGTTCATACTTTTCTGCACTGTATACAGCAGATGACACTGTGGCATAAAAGTGAACTTAAAAAAAACATATAAACAATGATTGAATATAGGAACTATTGCAGCTGACTCTACAGCACAGGGACACCTGCCTTTGGACACACTATTTACATCACTCTTCTTAATCTCTTCTAAAATTCCTTTTCCATCACCTTTAACAGGCACTTTCCTAAAAGTAAGACTTAAGTCTTAAGATGTAAGTAACTTTCCTTGCTAGCAAACTGGCAGAGGAATTTCAAGAGAAATTAGCAAACTTGACCACCATTTCCCTCATCATTACAACTGAAATCATGTGAAACACTTACACTATGGACAATATCAGGGCCTTAAATTAATTTCTGATTGGGGGATTGCCCTCCTTAGATGTCTCATATTGTTGGGGATTTTTTCCACTTTGTAGTCATGACACAAAGATATTCAATATTGTATAATAATAATCATTATTATTATTGTAGGTTTGTGCGGTGTTGTCTTATGGAGGATTTGACACCCCATGCCAGCATTCTGGCCCTGCCCCTGTTGCAATGTGATGATTTACATATATTGTTGTTCTTTGCAGATACTGTTAATAATGTTGTATTCTTATTTTAAATTCATAAATTGAATTTAATACATAACAATATAACTTCTTCATAACATAACTAATATGATGATGTTTATTTTCAATAGACCTTTTTCACAGACTGTGATGACGCTTTTCCACCTTATATATCAGCGTAAATCTCTTGATTGTTTTTTATATTATACATTTTTTAAATATTGAGTGTAAATGTATAACATTATGCTGTGTGTTATATTACCCTGGAATTATTTAAAAAAAATGAAGTACCACAGCTGTGAGGGGGTTTCTATTACATCTGCTGTGAGAGTGACAGAAAATTTGGCATCTTCTCCCATCTATCTGTCTTAATCCACCGCTCTCTATTTTTTTTTAACACTTCTGGAAGTCATTCAAACGTAATATTGGATTTTTTCTTTTGGTCTTGGAGAAAATGTGTAAATGAAAATAATATGTGCTGTGATCTCCCATTCATCGCTGTCCAAGTTTACCTTACAACAAGTAATCAGTAAAGGAAGACGATGACTTAAAGCTGTTATAGCGAGCAGCCCCCTCTGTTGGTAAAAATAAACAGCACACAATTAACCTTGTTGCCTGTAGGCTTCATTAAGGTTTTCTTGCCATGTATTTTCAGTTAGCGGACTGTTTTGAATGCACAGTAAAAATGGGGACATTTCCCAGGACAGCTCCATTGGGGACAGGCCATCAAAAACCAGGACTATCCCCAGAAAACGGGGATGTCTGGTTGCTCTAGATTACGTTCAATACACTATCAACATTTCATGCCTATTAATATGTGAATTGTATAAGTGTGAGTGATTGATTCTGGCTGTGTGTACATGCTGTGGTGAGCTCCAAACAGCCCTGCATGATTAATGAGAAAGAGATGACAAAGGTAATGAGGTTTGCTTAACAGTGTCATACTCACCCACAGGTTTTACCGGAACCACACATCTAATGGAGAGAGAGAGAGCAGAGGGGGTTCAATGCAATTAAATCTTTAATTTTTTTCCATTCCTACTGTCTCCCCACTACTGTCATTGAAAATCATTTAGTCAGTGTGTCTTTTCTTTGCTGATTTTTCTTTACTTCTACATCTCATTTGCCTCTTTCCTCATGCTAACGATGCATCTTTTTTTTACTAAGCTCTCAAGGATTAACACACATATAAGCTCTGTTCCAAAACCTAGAGAGCTGTTTTGCTGTCTTCTGCATAGCGCCTACATACTAACTGAAATTAAACCTTGTGTAAAAAATACACAGGAGACTTGACTCTCAATTGAATCTAGCAGAGTTTGGTGTTATCATGTTGCTAAGCTAATGATGCGATACTCTAAGCATCCCGTACAAATCACTTAGCACACACAAATTTTGAGTTTATACTCTGAGCTGTTCATGTCCTCGAAATCTCGAGTTATTATTATTTTGAACCATTTATATAGCAATGTTAATAATGCCAAAGTTATGACAGCAAATATTCAGTCATTAATCCACTTAGCAAAATGTTTACGAACAAAGAAACACACTGGCTAACATCAAGCAGAAACATGTAAACCTTTACAAATGGATTCATGTTCAGGTGGGAGAAGTCACAGTTTCCAAATATGTAATGATGATCTAAACAAAGACGTGAACAGTTTTTACTAGGGAACAGTACTGGGAACAGTGTTGGGTAAATCATTCAAGAAAGTAATCCATTACAGATGACTATTTACTCCTCTAATATTGCAATCAAATTTCTTCATGAAATAAGTAATCACATTACTAATAACTTTACTTTTAAGTTACTTTCAATAATTTCTACTTACAAAATAATAATACATATTTCAAAATAATATCTATATTTCATCTTCGTACATTGACATACAAAAGTCATACACTCAGGACCACCGTTTCTGCCACACAATGGCTTGTTATGGGGCGCACATCATACACATGAGTGTAATTCATGTTTCAAATGTATTCCATGCAAATAATTAGTAATTGTAATGTAATGTAATCGTAACTCTCTTGAAAGTCAGTAACTGTAATCTGATTACAAGAATTTTAAATATAATCTGTTAAATATTTTTTCAAATAAATAATGACTGAGATTACGGCATCTAATTACTATGTAATCACATAACACCCAACAGTGGGTGGGGTAAATGCATCTTTTTTCACTGAAGTCATTGCAATGCTGGAATTGCCTTCACCATTAAGAATGCGTGTAACACTTCCTCTGAATATGTCCAAAATATGAAAGTATTATGGTATTAATTATGGTGTCTTAAAATGTTGTGTAATTAGGCAGCACACTAGCTTTTGGAGCTAGGTTACTAGTAGAACACAACAGACTGTAGGATCAAAGGAAACAAAGGTGATTAATTGGTTTGTGAGTTCACAGTACTACACTATACTCACAGATATCACCTTCTTTTGGTTAAGAAAATGTAACAAAATCGAGTCTCAGCAAATCCAATGGTAGGTTCTGATACCCAGTCATTTTCCACAGCATCAAATATGCAGCCTTCTTTGTCAATACACCAGGAGGAGTTTGGTCATTCTATTAGCCTAAAACACTGCAGACACCTTTCCGGCCAAAAAGCAGTCAACTTAAATATTCTTTCTGCCACTTGAAAAGTATTTATGAGATTGTGTAAGAAAAACCCAGCAGTATAAATCAGACTTGAGCAGGGGTTCGGGCTGTGCCAGCAATCTTGAAATCCTCAACTTAGGAAAAGTTCAACAGATCCATCTCTATAATGCAACAAAGCCCTGGAACCTTTTCAACCATAAAGTGTGATATAAAGAACATTGGTGTGATTCATCAGAAATGAGAGAAAATGACAGAGAGAGAGGGAGATGGATATATTTGGACAAGGCCCTGAGCTCAGTACCTTGGTTTGCATGAGCACCACAGGACAATTCATACAGACTGCCATGCCAAAAGTCCCCTGCACCGAGTGCAAACACATTGCTTTTTGAGGCTCTTCAGGTTCAAAATGGTCCAAGACCAATACTGGAGTGTGCTTTAGTATTTCTACAAAACTCTGCATATTTATCAACTTCTAGAGTCTTTGGCGAGAGGAGCTTAGGAAATGGGATTTATAGACAAATCCTACGCAAAAGGACAAATATGTACATATTACACGTAACGTGGAACAAGTAATCCACAGACCATCCTCATTATATCCAGCATGCAAAAACATCACTCAATCAAAACATAAAAACAACAATAATATGCCATTTCCATCCCATGTTTTTGTTGAAATATGTCTTCCACAGTGTGAGAGAAAGGGTGAAAGGAAGTTTGTAAGAGACATTGCGCTGGTCTCCAGTGGTCTGTATGTTGTCCATGTCTGACTGTGGGGACAGGGGAGAGAAAGAGAGGGAGAGAGAGAGTGCAAGCGAGAGAGGGATTGAGAGGGATGCTGTGAGCCATTCTGTTGAAACGTTCAGCAGTGGAGGGAGGCCATCTGCTGCATTACAGCAACCTGCAGGAAAGAGAGAGGTGAATGCGGTAGCGTAGTGCCTCAGGTAATGATCTCACCCAGGTTGGACTGAAACAAATGTACACGGTATTCTGCTACAGTGACTTCAATCTGCTACTGGGCAGTTATGAACAGGTGACAAAAACACAGCCAAAACAGCACATACGCACACACTCTGACTGAAAGATGACCGCATCCCAGAGGAATATACTATTACTTACATGTTGCTTTTTCTGAGCTCAACAGACTTAATGAAATGGGCAGTTATGATTCATTGTATCAAGTACCGAAAAAAAAATAAAAAATTCTGGCAAAAGTAAGATTTGAACAAATGGTTTAAATTAGGTTTATTTACTTAAAATAGGCTATTCTTATAGCTGAAGTATGTAATTTCTGCAATGATAGCACCACAGCACGAATTGCAAAAATAAACATTGTTTTCAAAACAGCTTTCTGAATACACCCCTCGTCTGCAGTTGTTCAAGCAGTCAGAGAGGAATGCCTTGGTTGAGTAACGTTGTTGGGCGTGTCACTAAACAAACACAGGAATTTTTATAGCGCCACAGAGACAAAGAAGTGTTTACAGTTTTTGAGAAAATTAACCTATGAATGGCATAGTTTCAGTTGTCTCTGCATATTAAGATGGTATAGAAGAAAGTATTTTAACAATGAAAAAGTTACATACTTCAGCTTTAACTTTACAAAACATAAAATTAGTTAGTAAAAGCCAAAGCAAATGTAGTTGCTTTCCCATTTATCAAACTGCTTTTTAACGACTCATGAATTTTAATTTTGATTTAAAAGTTCATACTACTCGTTTTTAATTTTTTTATTAAATACTTCACATTTATTTAGAAATGTGTATAACATTTAAAGATTACTCAATTCAATCTGATGGACTTCATCATACAACTGAAACAAAACATACAATTGTAAATCTTTTTTGAGTGGGGAAAAATAGCCATATGAGACAAATGTTCACGTATAGTAAAAGTAAAGATTTATAAAAGCTTGAATGAATTTGATGTGAAATGTTTGTTTATTTTGAAATTTCTTGTTTGATTGGCAAATTAGTTTTTCATTGTGTTGCACTGATCAAATAAGGGACAATTTGATGCACTGCTTCAGATTTTATATCATGATGTTTGCTATGAATAGTGTCAAATCCTGTTGTACAGTTGTTCTGAATAATTTTTGTACTCACGTCCCCCTTTGAATCAAGAAAAACTTTTGTGACTGTTGTGCTCCAAAAGTACATAAAAGCACCATAAAAGTCATCCATACCACTTGTGCGCTACAGGTAGCACCCCCCCCCCCCCACCCCCATTTGTGATTTTTCATTTCCTGTAGAAAAACAATAAAATAAAATAAAAAACCAATTACGCTATCTATTTGACCGCTAATTACCTTCACAACACTTTTCAGTTATTAACGCTGATAAAACACTTAACAATGAGAACATTTGTCATTCAGTTCAGGTGAAACAGCCGGCTATATCACAGCAAGGCCCCGTATCAGCAGTATCAAAACGGCATGGCACCGACGGCACAATCGACCATGAAAAATGCAGAGATAAGGCCATTGTTTACAAGGGGAAGGCTTTATTTGGAGTACATCATTGACATTCCCATTCGGCGCAGGTAACAGAGATAATACGGAGCCAATTGCTGCGCTCCAAAACTGGCATAAATATTCACCACCTCTGCCCGCACAAAACAAATTGATTCAACATTCAAGTTTGCTGATAAGATAACATACGTGTGTGAATAACAATCTACCTCCCATTAACTGAGGCACAGGCAAACCGGGCTGACTTGAGTCTGGTCGAGTTAGGGGGAAAATCTGCACACGTTGTGTTGTTGAATGATAAATGGTCCAATTGAGTCGGCGGAGTTCTATTACTTTCCATCATCAAACAAAACTTGCTGAGGAGTGCTTCTCTCCATTTTGGAGTAGAAGCATACAAAATGAGGACAGAATTAACCCTCGCCAACTACGTTTGAAGACTGAAGGCTTTCTCTCTCTTTGTCTAAATGCTTTTCTCTCTTATAATTCCTCTATTATTTTCCCTGACCAATTTACAACAAAGCTTTTTTGCTTTAAAATGTACTATCTTGGAATGTACGGCCCTGCCCCTCCCCAGTTTCATCTATTCCGCTTTGCTCCAGACTTCTGCTCTCGAGTCGGTGTCCCCCGGGCTCAGACTAACTGCAATATGAGATATAAATATCCTCAGCATTTAATCTCTATGCTCTCAGAGTCTTCTTCATTGCCTGAGGCTTCTCTCTGCTTCTTCAGTTCTCTCATGTTCTTCCCCTCCACCTAGAGACCACAGCTTGATCCACTCACAACTGACTGCAGGACTACAAGACAGCATGCAAATGACACAGTCTCAATGATGCTCATTGAGTCAAAATGTACACATTCTGTGAAATGTCATTACTGAAATCACGTCTGCTTGCTATGCAAATCTTTATTCACTGTTTGTTAAAATGTGTAATTAGTTCTTATATACAATTATTATGTTTCATTGTTTGGAGAGGCTTTTGGACACATGGAGGCATTATTGTACACTAGGATATATGTTATATTTGTAATCCTATAATTTTTGATCGCTTTAACGTATCAACACCACATTTTTCAGATAGAGTTGACATGATTGGAAATAAAACAAAAATAGTTTTTCTGAGCCATCTTATTTACATACAGATATAGATAATATCAAATGAGAAAAATAAGAAAAAACCTCATTTATACCTCAATTTTTTGTGTCATTTGTCAACAGTTTCTTAGGCTGAGAGTCTCAGAATGTATCATAATATGTATCATTAAGTATCCTGCAGCTGAGCTACAGGAACATTCAGCAAAGTGGTCTACCAATATACTGTAGGTCTTCAATTACTAATTCTTACAATTTTACAAAAAAGTTCAAGAATGATTAAGTCTTAGAAGGCCTGGATATCTCAGCGAGTATTGACGCTGACTACCACCCCAGGAGTCACAAGTTCGAATCCAGGGTGTGCTGAGTGACTCCAGCCTGGTCTCCTAAGCAACCTAATTGTCCCAGTTGCTAGGGAGGGTAGAGTCACATGGGGTAACCTCTTCGTGGTTGCGATTAAGTGGTTCCCACTCTCAATGAGCCTCCACATGCTGTGAGTCATGCACAGCGAGCCATCTGATAAGATGCGCGGATTGACTGTCTTAGAAGCAGAGGCAACTGTGACTTGAGATGAGTATCTGCGCCACCATGAGGACCTAGTAAGTAGTGGGAATTGGGGATTCCAAAATTGGGGAGAAAAGGGGATAATATTATATATATATAAGTTTGGAATGAACCACCACATCCTCACACGGTTCTACACCAGCACTGTAGAGAGCATCCTGACTGGCTGCATCACCGCCTGGTACGGCAATAGCACTGCCCGACACATCATCGGAGGTGAGCTTCCCTCCCTCCAGGACATCTATAACAGGCGGTGTGTGAAAAAAGCTCGGAGGATCCCCTGAGTCATGGTCTGCTCTCACTGCTTCCATCAGGCAGGTGGTATCGCAGCATCAGGACCCGCACCAGCCGACTACATGACAGCTTCTTCACACAAGCAATCAGACTTTTGAACACTTGATCTCTCACGATCAACAATCAGCACTGCACTTTATTAATCTATAATCTATTATCTCACACTGGACTGTCAAATATATGACTATATATATATATTTTTTTTTTTTATTTTATTGTATGTGTATTCTATATTTTGTGTATTGTTTACTGGACACTGTATATTATTATTATGTTGTGTAAATATGTTGTTTATTGTAATTGGTATATGTCTTGTCACTGTCATGACTGCTATGTTGCTCGGAACTGCACACAAGACTTTCACCTACTGTTGCACTTGTGTACATGGTAGTGTGACAATAAACTGATTTGATTTGATTATATATAAAAAATTCTTGAACCAGTCTTAAACATTCGTTACATCTTTGCTAGGGGCCAGGAACTGTAGACTTGATCCATCTCTATTTGTTGAAGAGAAACAATTGAGGTATTAAGGAGATCGCTTTTGTTATTTTTTTCTTTCCAATCTGCTTTTTTATTTCAAATGTTCATTCTCCACCCTCCAATTTCTCTCTCTCTCTCTCTCTCTCTCTCTCTCTCTCTCTCTCTCTCTCTCTCATTGCATTTATCTTCACCTCTCTCTATCTCTCTCTGCTGATAGATCGGTAGTTGTGGCTTTGCTGACAGGATCAGCACGCAGACAGCCCAGTTTATTTATCTCTCGTTCTGTCCCTGATCCATCTCTGCTGTCACACACGCTCCTGCTCGCCATAATCACCGCCATCTGCAAGCGTGCGAGAGAAACAGGAAGCTGCACTTGGACATGTGACCTTCTGCCTCCACTTGCCGGGGCTAATCAGTGCCCGTGTTATCAGCTGATGGAGAGTGGGAGTGTGAAGGGAGACCAAGTGGAAAAAAAAGCATTTCATGATGCTTTGATTGATGAAAATCAAATCACGTAGCCTCAAAAAAATTTCTTAAAGTAGTCTCACATTCGTAAAGGTCATCTATAGTAGCAGAGACATGGGGCTTGACAATTTCGCTGCTCGAAGAAGCCACTTAATTTAGATTCTCAACACATTCCAACAGCTTAATAACCACAGATTATTTAACCGATTATTTAAACACTTAAAGGGATAGTTCAATAAATGGCACATGAAAATGTGTTATACCAGTTTTATCTTCAGTTGTGTAAATAGCATTAGTTTTCATGCATATCGAGAATATTTTTTTTTTTCAGAGCTCGACAGTTAAATATGGCACGTGAAAAGGTGTCAAACCAAATTGACGTAATTTATTCCAGACAACATTATTTTAGAGCTTGTGTTCACTTTAAATATGGCAAGTAAAAATGCATCTTGCCAGGTTTGCTGTCTGTTACACTGAACTGCATTGAAATATTATGGTGCTTTTTTGTTATTTTCTGAGTTTTATAGTGCCAAAACGAGAGCAGTTGCAGTATGAGTAAAAGTTTTTGTGTGTATAATCAAAGAGGGTTTGTTAGCCTGTGGGCGGTCCAGTCTGGGGACAGTAGGAAGTATCTGCACTATGTATCTCACCAGCTCACTTAGCCCTGTGAGTACTTCACAAACTTCTGATCCAAGGCAAACAGATTACAGATTTCATTCCCTTTCTCTTTTTCTTTACCTCTGTCTGCCACAATTACACTCCCTGTGCTATCAGAGGTAAAATCATAACTCTTGACACACTTTGCCCTGGGTATGATTTAAAATAACATACCACGATGCAAACCAGACCAACATGCGGGGAAAAAGGAAGGGGGGAGAAAACGAACAGACAGAGAGTCTGTAAAAAGAGAATGGCATGGGAATGAATGGAGACCTGGAAAAAGTGACAGAGATAAGATAGACAAGTAACAAAGGTAAAGCTACAATTGATGGCTCTTTCACAAAAGAGAATGGTGTCAAATAATAATGGAAATAAATAGAAGATGTTTCATGGTGGAAGTGTGTGTGTGTGTGTGTGTGTGTGTGTGTGTGTGTGTGTGTGTGTGTGTGTGTGTGTGCGTGCGTGCGTGCGCGTGTGTGTGTGTGTGCGCGTGCGTGCGTGTGTGTGTGTGTCAAAACCTCCTTTCTGGGACATCCAGGGGCACATTCAACTGGAAAAAAATTATTTATGAATAAAGCATATACTATTTTAACTTAATGCAAAAATGATTATAGGTAAATTCAGTTGGTAGGATAGGGTGTAGTATGTGTAAGAATTATAATTAGGCCTGTATAAAAATAAAGTCTATGGAATTTCTAGATAGTTACATGTTACAAATGGAATTAGCTTTATATAAAAACAACTGAAGTCTATAGTATGTCCCCATTTAGATTTAGCTAATTAAATATGTGTGTGGGTCAGATGTCGCCTACATTGTGAGCTCAATCTAATGGTCCCCATGAGGAAAATGGCCTTAAAAATATTTTTCTATAAAAATGCCAAAGGTGTATAGTATGTCCCCATTTAGTATGTGGTATGTGTGTGTGTTCTGGGACATTCAGCTGACCACAAATAAAACCCCCAGTGTGATCTTCAGGGGTCTGATTTCATTCATCCTCTGCTAGTAGAGAGAGTTGATGAGTTCAGCTCACAGGTCGCCATGGATAGTCTTTCTGTGTGAAGATTTGATTTGTGTTTCTTGGCCTGAAACAGCATCTCACAGGCCCAGTGCAGCAGGTCATCTGTGCCATGACATCAAACTCACCATTGATTCTGTGTTCCTCAGCTTATATCTCCAAAATGCACCTGTCCATTAAGACTTTGACATTAATTACATTTTGTGATACAGTGTAGAAATAATAAACTTTATTTTTATATAACGCCTTTAAAAATAGTTTCTCAAGGTGCTTGACACAGTAAAAACAAAAACACAGTAAAAACACAGTATAATAAATCGGAATACAAAAATAAAAGAGTCAGGTAAAAGTGAAGTCTGTGCTCTTATATCAGCTGGAAGTGTGTTCCACAATTTAGGAGCTTAAGAAGAGAAAGCCCTGTCACCCATAGAATGTAGACAAGTCTGAGGGACAACAGAGAGACCAGATTGGGAGGAATGGAGATAAGATTTTGGGGTGTAAAGGGTTAAAAGCTCAGACAAATACTCATGAGCCAAACCACGCAGAGCTTTATAAGTGAGCATGAGGATTTTAAAATCAACACGAAACCTGACAGGGAGCCAAGATAGGAATGATGTGATCACTTGTCCTGGCCCTAGTCTGGATTCTAGCTGCCGAATTTTGCGCATATTGCAATTTGTTTAGTGTAAATTTAGAGACCACGGTAAGGAGTGCATTGCAATATTCACTGTGTGAAAAAACAAAAGTGTTTATGTTTTTCAGCAACAGAGAAAGATAGCATAGGGCATAATCTTGCAATATTTCAGAGATAAAAAGATGTTTTAACAGTATTCTGCACATGTAAATCAAATGTCAAACTCGCATCAAATATACTCCGACCAAGATTTTTCAGTTTTCTCTGAAACTCCACAATAAAACCATTGATAGATACAGTTGAAGAAGCAAGCTTTACAAAATAATATCTCATACTGTGCACAAATGTTCCAATATACTAAAGTCTGCAATCAAACTAAACATTTCTCATCAAATTCTTCTAAGACTAAATTATTTGGGCTATGCTATCTGCAACATGTTAAAGTTAATGCTCAATGAAACATAACTTTATTAATCCTCCTGAGCTCTGATAGAGTAATCTTTGAACAGTAAAATTTTCCTATGTTGCTTCTTTTTAAATATCTGAAGAATTTCACAACTCTTGTGATTTTTCCCTAATCAAAGGGCTGCCGTATATCTATGTTGTTTGTTTGTTGTTTAGATCGACTTTAGCAGGAACCTTATTTGTATTCACTGTGCATACATTCATTAACGCGAAGCGCCCAGCTTCAATCAGTGTGGCCCGGTGTCTGTGTATGTGTGTGGACGTAAGCGTTGACTAATGGAAAAGAGAGTCGTGACAATAATGATTAGAGCCAGCCCTGTACCTAATGTATCTCCTACATAGAACACATACAAAATTAAGGATTGTCTGAAAATGCTTCTACAAATGTCTTCTGATTTTAACAAACATTTATTCACTTATTCATTTAATCTATCTGTCTGTCTGTCTGTCTGTCTGTCTGTCTGTCTATCTATCTATCTATCTATCTATCTATCTATCTATCTATCTATCTATCTATCTATCTATCTATCTATCTATCTATCTGTCTGTCTGTCTGTCTGTCTGTCTGTCTGTCTGTCTGTCTGTCTGTCTGTCTGTCTGTCCATCCATCCTTCTGTATGTCTGTCTGTCTATCTAGGTTTTCTCACTTTTGTGTTGTCATGAAAAATCTGTTTATGTCAAAAACACTGTTCTTCAATCTCTTTTGATATCTAAACTTTTATATATTGTATTTTGAAGCTGAGAATGTTGCATAAAACAAGGCTCAAAATGCAGAATATCAAACAGCATTACTGAGCTGGCATATCTTAACAGCCACTGTCAGGAGACATCTCCTGCCACCAGCAGCTAAAAACTTCCATCTATCTGTCTTTTCAGCCATTGTATTGCCCAATCCAAAGTCCCACTCCATTCTCCTCGCCTGCAGGAATGCAATTTAGTTGGATTCAACAAAAAGTGGATTAGGTTTGGGGAAGGAAACCCTGTCTGTACAGGCACCCCCTCTCTTTAAGCTTGATTTTCTGCCTGATTGCAGCTCTCTGAATGAACCAATGAATGAATTAATGTTTCAGAGACAGATCGGTGGGAAAGAAAGAGAGTAACTTTCACTTGTCACAATTCAAATGGACTAATCGCAGGCACAGGCACAAAAAAACAGTAGTGAAATTAGATGCAGATTTTTGGAACATTGCTCATCTCAACCATATGGTTTGAGATTTGCAGAATGTTGAACGAGACAACTTTTTCTTTGTTGTTGCTGAATAAGGAGAAATGTCAAATATGATGCGTTTGCAAAGGCTGTCCCAATTACCCAAAAACCTCACTGTCACAGCAATGACAGCCACCACGTCTCTGTAACAAGTATTCAAATAGCCATCATTTTCCAATCATTTGCATAAAATGGAATCAATATTCCTGGAAGCAAATAGATGACAAGCAAATCATACTATGCACAGTACTTTGTGAGGCACAATCTCATGCAATGCAGCTTTTGCATACCATCCCAGCCCACATACAAATACACTTAAAGGAATAGTTCAACCAAAATTAAAACTTCTATCATCATTTACCACCTCTCATGGTTGTTCCAAACTCGTATGTCTATCTCTTTTTTTTTCTGTGGAACACACAAGAAGATGGTAGAATGTCTCAGTCATCATTCACTTTCATGGCATCTTTTTGCCATGAGTTCCACAGAAGAAAGTAAGTCATACAGGTTTGTATCATCATGAGTATGAGTAAATAATGGAATTTCCATTTTTGGGTGAACTATCTCTTTAAACTGAGACATTTAGAAATAGCTGCACCATATGAGGCTGGACCGGACTGCTGTGAGACTGAAAGACAGCCCTTTGGGTGCTGGGTGCTTCAGAGAGATACGAAGGGGACGGCAGCTTTGAAGAGCTGATCTCTTTAACCACGTTAGACACAGCAGTCTTTCATTCTTCACATTTTATTATGACATCCAGGCACCATCATCCCCTCTCTTTCTCTTTCTTTCTCTCTCTCTCTCTCTCTCTCTCTCTCTCTCTCTCTCTCTCTCTCTCTCTCTCTCTCTCTCTCTCTGTGTCACTCGCTCCTCACTCAGCATGTGATTCGAGCATGCTCCACCTCTGTGCCGAATTCTTGCTGCTGTTGATCCTTATGGATTGTGACATGCAAGAACGACATACAATCAGCCGGAGAAGAGCAGTCTAGATTTCATTACGAGCATATTTTGGGGTGGGCAAATGGAATAACTTGGACTGCAGAGTGAACAGGACAGTTTGAAATGAAGCAGCCCCACTCTCCTTTCTCTTTTTCCTCACATTGTTCCCTTTATATCACCAGATTAGTTTCTGTAAAAGGATCTCCTAATCTTCAAAGCCTGAACATCGCAGTGTGCTGGTAGGGCGCCTTTGCTGCGCGGCCAGCCATGCCCAAATGTGTGCTGAAGAGCTAAAGGAGAGAGAGGGGAAATGGCTTTAAAAAGCTACCTCTGCTGCCCATTTCCATTTAAATGCCCGCTGCTCCTACCAGGGCCTGGCTTTAGGGGGTTCCCACGGCAACCCTGATTCTGAGCTGCACGGGCCATGACAAAGGTAGAGATTTGGAAAACTGATCCAGAGTGAAGGAAAGACAGACATTAATGCAGTTGTTCTATTCTTCCCAGTTGGAGTTGTTTGAGATTTTGACAACTCAATGAGCTCATGGCGAGGTCTGTCCAGTGGGGAGATTGGCTACAGATGAGACTTAAAAGTGGAGCTTTTCAGTATGGATTTTAGAAAGGTCTGTCTTCTCCCACTGACACAGGGCATTACTTCCACTGCAGTCACCTGCTCTGACAGCAATGTGATGAGAGAGAAGTCAGCACATCCACTTACACAAATACACACACATACACATACACACATGCATGCAACAGGTTTAGAAATTAACCAAGGCCAAAATGCCCCAGATATTTTAATAAGTTCCCTCATAGTGAATTCCTCTGTTATCTGGCATTTGATATACTGTATTTCATAATATTTTATTCCAGGTCTATCAAGTGATGTTTTTAGTGGTTCTGCAGACACTGAGCCCTATTTTAAGAGCACTAGCGCTATATGCAGCATTATGTCATAAGTCATAAGCACAAAGTAAATGGGCATGGCCATGAAGATTTGGTATTAATAGAGACGAGGCACGAGTGGTTTTGGCGAAAACATGCATGCAAGACACTAACAGGGTCAAGTGCAATTTAATTTGGAGGTTCTTCTCTGGTTATTGCAGCATCTGCGTCCAATTATTTAATAAATTCCCTGTCAAGCACCAGTGATAGAAATAAGGACTTACATTATTTTGTGCATTAACTGCATCCCTGTTAAATGAGACATAGCTCCTTTTATACTAGAGTTGGGGTACTAGATTTTGGACTCAAGTCTGAATCACGAGTCCAATTTTAATGGATTTGGACTTGTCACAGACTCTGCATTTTTACTCTGACTTGACTCTGACTCGAGCCTTTGGGACTCAGGATTTTTTTCCAAGTCCAGCTGAGTCTATGGCATTTGTGATGCAATGAAAAAAAAATTCCGAAACAGAAATAAATGAACACTCGGTCTGCACGCATCTGTAGCACACCCTGATGCCGTAGATGTAGCCAGAGTTTGTTTCACCATGTTTAAGCAAATATACATACATACATACGCACGTGCACAGTCACACTCTCAACTAATAAAATATAATGTTCCTATGGAGACTTCTGTATACCATTGACTATGAAAATATTAAGACAGGTATGTAGCCAATGTACTACAAACTAAACAAGGCAGTTTTGCGCGGCACGGGAACTGACAACTTGTAAAATAAGGCTTTTCAGTCATCCACTGAACACACACACACACACACACAAATCTCTCTCTCCCTCCTCCTTGGATTGCCCTTTTCTCCCTCTCCAGCTCTCACTGCAACACAAAACAGCTGTTGGAGGTGATTTCCCACAGGTGTCAATCCTTACCACTCTTCCTCTCCCGGCCTCTCTCTCCACATATGTCGCTCAGCCACGCCCACATCACCACATCACAGTTTACTAAAAGCAACATATCAAAATAAAATATAATTGTCTACTGAGGCTGTGAATGCTGTGTCCTACCAGACACGGGTGGAAATATGTTATGGACCATGCGTGACACGGATGGGTTAAGCCATTGCGCACCGTCTCCAGGACGCAAGCGGGGTCTGAGTTGGGGTTCCAAGTGGGGAGGCAAAGCTCATATTTAGGGTAGCAGCTGCCACCCCGTGCCAACCTTCTGGCCACACCCCTGTTAGGAAAAGTTTTGTCAATAATTTAATTATAGACAATAATATCTATTATTCGATGGCAGAGTTTGTGTATGAAACTAAACTTCATGTAACGAGTTGAATTTAGTTGGTCATGCCGTTTTTATTGTAAAGATTTATTTTATATGTTTTGAGTCAGCTGCTGTGAACGCATCACAGTTTTAGGTGCATGAGCAGTGTGTTGTGCTGTTTTCCTCTAATTAACTATGTTCGTGTTAAATGGCCCTAATATTAGCAGTGGGCCTTTCCAGTGTTTTTGGATGTCGCAGTCAAATCATGAGATGTAACTTTTTAGAGCGTGCTAATTACTACTGTGTTGACTCATTTATGTATTTTCACAAACCTCTTGGCAGATAGAGACTATCAGTATAGACTATTATTTCTTTAGGTGGGGAAATTGCTTATTCATCTTATACATAATTTTTGTTTATCCTTTACCATTTTACTGCAAGCTTCAGTTTTTCCCACTTTTGTACTGTTTCAACTGCATGTATTTTACCTTGTGTAAAACCCGTTTCTCTATTTTTCATTAAATTTTTTCCTTACACCTCAACATGAAACACATTTTAATACATAACACATAATAAATAAATATTTTTTAAATTAAACAGGTTATTTTATTTTTATTTAATTTATTCACTAACAAATATTAATTTAAGCCTCTCGATTCAACCTAACAAACTCAAGTAGGTCCACACAATATGTGTTACACAGTGTCTACGATGCAAGTGACCGAAATCGTCAAACAAACATCACATGAAAGTAGTAAAATCATTCTAAATGCTGGCAGCTGAAAGCGCTGTGTCTTGCGGATGCTCCTAAAGGAAGCTGTAAATTTGTGTCTGTGATGGGCCGAAACCTCAGTGCTACTCTTTAATCCTGACTGATACTGCATCGCTCACCATTTTCTGAACCAATACATTACACACACACACACACACACACACACACACACACACACACACACACACACACACACACAAACAAACTGAAGATGTTGTGTCTTGATGACGGCACAAAATAAAGCCATCAACACACACTTGCTTATCCAAGCCTTGTGGATTAGGAGCTCTATTTGCACTGGATGGGCGTATGATGGTCAGGAAAGCTCACAGGGAGAAATTTTGTAATTCCCGAGGATTTATTCCATTTTCTTGGTTCAGAACAATATGGCAGTTCAGTTGTTTCAATGCACAATGAAATGGCCCAACATTAGGAAACCCAATCATGTGGAACATCCCCTTGCCCCTTTGGTGAGTGTGTGTAGGTGGATCACTGAGACAGTGTCTACAGGCCTTAATTGTATGGATGAATGGCTCCACCTGAGTAGTAATTGAGAGATTGATTGCACTTAAAAGGTGCTGACAGTGTGTGTATATGTTTTTTATTTTTTGTGTGTATCTGCGCATGCCTGTGAGAAAAGTCACGGGTCACTGGGACAAGATACCAGCTGACCAGAAGAAGTGCAGTGTGTCAGCATAGATCCTCCCACAATGCCATACTCTGACCTATCCACCTCCACGTTTTAGGACAGATATATCAAAGAGAGTTAATGAACATTGTTTTCACAAGAGACTGGCCTGCTTTGTGCAAGTAAACAACAATAATTCAATGGAAAATGATCTCTGACCTCTGCCCAAATGGAAGTGAAATGAGAGATGATAGCCCTTTGTTGGATCCATGTAGAAAACAACAATAGAGTATGGTACATATCTGTTTATATTCTGTTCATTTTTAACAGTTGCTAAATAACCAGGACAGTTTGAAATATGCCATATATTTCATTTAATACTATCTATCTATCTATCTATCTATCTATCCACTATGTGAATGTGATAAATAAACCACCTTGACTTCCATCACATAGGTGAATTTAGGTCTATTATTTTTTTATTTGCATTATTACTGAAAAACAACCTTCCATTAGAAATCTGTTTGTTGTCTCTGGTCGTCTAATGCACACTTTGATACCTTCCATGATCGCACAGCCATTCTTAGGGGTCATTACATATATTGCTTGAATCTGTACACTTTATTCTAAATAGTGAATAGCTTCTCTTCAAATAGAGCAGACCTATTATCTTGTTTTCCCTCCTGGGTCTGATTGCTCGGAACTAAAGTGATAGTGCGTCCTGAGGAGAATTTTCACCCGATTTTCATGTCTGTGAAAGGCTGATTATTATTGTGACAGATGCTTCACACTGCTGCTGAAATGTGTCCGTTTCTCCTTTCAGACAGCTGAAAAAGAATGGTCATTATTTATATGATGTATTTTAGACTTGTTCTTTCCTTTCCTGTGACTTCAGTTTGTACAGCTTGTCTTTTGTTTTGCATCTCCCTCCCTTTCTTCTCTCTTTTTCTCTGTCAATCTATTTCTTCATCGAGTGCAAAGACTGATAACTAATTTCAGCAAAGTACAATAACGAAGCGCCTGCCCCCAAGAGGGGGTGAAAGTAATTACTGACCCCGTATGCATGCATCTGTCTTCCTGCATCGCTGCCATTGACTGTTTTCCTGTCACTGATTTTGTATACTTATACGATCATGGTTACTGTATGCTTAAAATTCTGAGACTGTGTAGCAATGATACAACTTCAAAAATTGTTTAAAAATGTTAAAATTGGTTAATGTAAAACAATTCTTGAATATTTTTTTGTTGTCAATTTAAATTTGCAAAAAGTAAGTTATTTTAATCCATTTGAATTGGGACAACATAAATATAATTGACCATAAAAAGATGAACATGTGATATCCTGCATGAACCGGTGATGTTCGGTGCGCCGCAGCATGAAAATTGCTAATTTCCTATTTTACCGTTTGCTATACATTCAACGCTGCTCAGACACCCTCCACCTCCCTAGCTCCACCTGTTGAGATCTGCTACTTGGGGATTGTGTTTATGTCTAATTGTGCAGCAGCATGTTATATATGCTTGATGCAGAAAGTCTTGTGTTTTTCTAATTGTGCAGAAGTGTAGAAGATCTACTTCACCGAGACTAATTTCATATCAATATGTCATACACATATTAACATGCTAAATATCTCAGAGAGTTAAAACAATAAGACATTCGTAGGCTGTATTCCCTGAAAATTGTAAATAGAACGAAACATCAAAATAATTCTCTGTTTGTCTGAGCATCTTATGACATGACTGTGGACGGGACTCCGTGCTGGTTCAACCAACTGAAGAAGGGGAGGGTGTTTAGGAAGCCAGTTACAGTTTTTCTCAATCGCTTTGGATAATTTTTTAAACAGTCTTAACATTCTAACAACTCTATTGCACGTCTGCAAAATGTAGTAACTCACCCAAGTAATTTTAAATAATACTTCAAAAGCTAGTTATTGTGTCAGTAAATTGACCAATGCTACCAAAATGAAAAGTCATCGTGTGAGTCATACTGGTCAAAATGTTTAGATGTTTTTTCACCATGTCAGTCAACCCTGGAAATGTTTGTTATGTACAAATTTAATTTTTGTTCTACTTTTTTGTTGACACTGACTGCTTACTGTACTATACAAGAATCTCAGTTTTGTCTAGCTGAATGCTGTTGTGTATCACACTGAGCTTTTTAGATACCGATTTCAACAGTAGGTAAAAGTTTACTGGGGAAGGTCAGTACTGTACAATACTGTTGAACTCAGAAAAATCATTTGCCCATTTGTAGCAGTGTCTTACATGTAAACTGAAAATTCACATTTGCATGTCCATTTTTAAACATTTCTTATATGTAAAGTCATATATAGTGAAGAAAAAAAAAAACCTATGAAATATTCCATGTCATAGATATTTGTGGATTATACATGTATGTCTGACAGATTTGGGTAATTGAATGGATCATTTTGCATGTGATGCTCACACGATGAAAACGTTTTTAGAAGTTGTGAGGAGTATGACGGTTCTCATTTGATCCAGAACAGTATAATCCAGAACGGGTGGTGTAGCAATTAAAAATGTAATCTTTAAAATCAACACACACACTTTCTGCAGGTCTGTCTGTGTTCCTGTCACTATCTGTGGGTCTGTCTCCTGTGCCCATCCCTGTAAACACCCCTCCCACCCTGCTATGATAAGTCATTTCAGTCATCTGAGCCAGCTGTTTACTGCCATCCTCAATTACTCCTAGATTTGTGTGTGCAATTGTATGTAAGTGTATGAGAAAGAGAGTGAGGAAGAACGCACAAAGAGGCTAAGTCAAACTGGTTAAGAACAGGTAGACTTCTTAAAGTGTCATCTTATGGCAGGTAGAATATTTATATTGAGCTGGATGGTAACTGTACACAGCTGTGGATCTTCCCTTTGTTATGAGACTATCGGCTTGAACAGTTGAGCAGCATCTTGCGTTGATACCAAGAGAGTTGTTTGTCATGTGGCATTGTTTTGACTCTTTGTGTACAGTCCCCAGAGTGTGAATGGATGTGCGTGGATGGCATTCACACCAGCGGTGATCTCTGCTTTGCTTCCGTTTAAATCGGCATGTTTAAAAAAGAATGAAAGAAAGAAAGAAAGAGAAAAGGAAGGAAAAAAGAAAATATTATAGAGATAGGAATAGAAGGAGAGAGGATGAGAAAGAACAAAAGAAAGAAAAATAGAAATGAAAAAGCTACAAAAGTTCATCAGGAATGGTTTCTGTGCTTTCATTATGGGTAATAACCTTTCCTGCACTGTTGATCAGACAAATTCGTCTGCAGGGTTTTTCTGATGCCCCTGTACACGTCACTCTTCATGCAGTGGAGCATTAAAAAGCTATTAAACTGTACTCATCTCACAATGCAAAGATAGATAGACAGAGAAATAAAGAAAGAAAGAAAAAGAGAGAGAGAAATGCACTCCAAAAGTCAATTGAAATGATTTATAAGCTATGTTTTGATCACTGGCTTGTTCCACCCTCTGGTTTTCAAGGACGTGGCTGCACTCAAATAGAAAAACAACTCAATACTGAAATAAAAAAGTGTGGAATGATAGATAGTCATTGAGAGAGAGATGCATTAGGCTGTAGGTATACAGTCCACTTAGTCCTAACTCCTTAACTTTTCAAAACAGTCCCAAAACAAGCATGCAGTGGAAAAGAATGACAAAATGGAAGATTACTGTAATGGGCTTATAGCTTTTTGATGTTGGCGTCGTCTTTGGCAGACATTTCAAATAGGTTCCTGGTCGCCATTGAAATCCATTAGGCCTGCTGGAGTAGCATTACTTTGAGTGTGTGCGGTGTCACGTCATGGCTGCCATCACTTTAAAACACCACAGAGTATCACAGAACTGCAGTCTGCCTTTGAATCTAATCCTCTGACAACACTAGACTAATGGCATGTCTGACTGCTAATGCGAGGGAATGAACGCAATTCTACGAATGTGATAACATCTCAATGGAGTGCTTCATCCTAACAGCAGGATTAGCGTCAGTGTGTGATCATGGTGAAATCCCTGCGTCGGCACGTTTAGAGGGGAAGACTGTGCTACAGGTGTTGGACAGAGATGCAGGATGAATGAAAAGGTGTGTGTTTGTGTGTAAAAGTGACACCAGGTATTAGCATAGTGGCTGCTCAGTAAACCTCTGTGGCTGCAACTAGGTGGAACGCTTTAGCACAGGTGTACCTGAGCTTTGACAACAGTGCAGGTGAACTAAACACACACATGCACACTCTTAAAGTTGTACACATTTACTTGTGGGGACCTCCCACGCACCTCTGTGTGTTTAAAGGGGACATGAAATGCTCTTTTTATAATGTTATTAAGGTTTTTTTTTTTTTTTTTTTTTTGCACCAAAACCATCATAATTCAGTAATATATGATAATTTTCCACCCTGTCTCTGGCACTCTGTCTGAAACGCTCAGTTTTGGCCTAAGCTCCTCCTTAAAACTTCAATGTAAATGCCAACTGTTATGATTGGCTAACATCGTACTGCCCCTCGAAATCAGCCATATTTGAAACTCAATCGTAAGAGAATGAACAAGCACCAAAACATTATAAAACTAAATTTCAGTGTTTACACAAAACACACACCCAACACATTGCATCCAAATATATTAAACTGTTCATCTCAAGCACAACTGTTAACACACAGCAACATAAACTATCAAACAGTCATGACATTTGAAGTTTTCATGAATGAAACAGTTTACTTATGTCTTTGATACAGTCCAAGTGTTTTAAACTGCCCCTTCCTTGATGACTGGTTCAAAAGCATTATTTTAAGTAGGCGTTGATGTTTTTCACTGTAGAGGCAGTCATGAACTAATGTACCCCTAGTGCCGTAGGGTAGTCTCGGATGTAGAGAACAAGGCTTTTTTACAGCTTGGTTTCAATAAATTATTTTATTGAATTGGGGATTAAGTTTTGAGTTCTGAAATTGTATGTTTTTATAGAACGCCCTCTTATATGTCAAAATATCAAGGAAAATTTGATTCCTCATGACATGACCCCTTTAAAGTTAGCTAATGCTAATGACTACACCCTACTACACCCTGTTCTTAACCTCACCCTTAGACACCTTTTAGTATTTTTAGATTTTAATTAAAACATGTTTCATGCACAAATCTTTTTTTACTCGTTAGGGCCTGTTTTTATAGGTTTTATAGGACACAGTCAAATATATGGCCCTCATATAGCAAAACATACAGATAAGACACTACAATTCTCAGATACATACTGTAGCATAATAGAATATTCAAAAAAGCATTTTAGACTAGTTAAATTATTCACTACTTGCCACATGATCTTCTGTTTGGTAGTGATGTGAATCGCTCAGATCAGAGTCCATTAAAAATGTAATTATTTGTGTTCGGATCGATAACGTTATTCAAAACCAATTTAACCCTTGTGTTATGTTCTTTACACCGTTTGTGTTCCTGGGCAAAAATGACTGGCCCACTAATATTGTTAATAAAATTCTCATATTGCATATATTATCCTAAGATACTGAATTAGATCTTTTTGTCAACTTCTTTTTTTTTTTTTTTTAATTATGAAAGATTTGTGCTTCTTTTTTGAACATATTTTAAAAATATGTTTTTTTTGATTGATTGAATTTTATTGAGGATTCATTGAACTGAGCTTATACCAGGCAAATTTGTTATTACAAAAATTATATTCAGAGTTTGTAAAAGATAAGATAGCCATGTGTTATATATCATTTGAAAGGTCTCAATTGGTAAAATACAATGAGCAAATTGTTTAATTCAGAGGCCAAACTGCAGTGTATTGAGAATCACATTGGCACCAATTGAAATGAACTGGGCCTCACACAAGACAACAAAGTATGTGGGGATTTTGATCACACTTCACTTAAGGTGTATGTGTGTGTGATTATTAATATCAGACAGCCCCTCCCTCCATCCTCGGGGCACCAGCTAAGGAGTTTCACCTTAACAGTAAAATATATATGTAAATCGGAGGGAGTTGGTTATCTGATTAATCTGAAGGATTTGTAAAATTCTCCTTAACCATTTAGAGCTCTTCTGTATCATCAAAACAAGGAACAGACTTCAAATTGGTAGTAATGTTTTAAAAGTATAATATAAATGAGCAGGTAAATAAAAGTGCATAGGATAGAAAGATACTTTTTGTCAGCCTTTTCTACCACACAAGGCATAAATGCTGCCATCTTAGCTAGGATGGGGGTTTCAGATTTTGGTGCTGAAAAATCAGTTATAAACCAATGAGAAGTCTTTTTGCATGTGTAGGTCCTTACTTCCTTGTAAGGGGTGTCTGGCAGTTGTCCGAGCAGCTTCTCTGATGGCTGTGCTTGACATTTATTTGTGTTAGTCCTACCATGATCCAATCAAAATGGAGCCACTCTTCTTTGGCTTGAAAGTTAGGGAGGGACTCTGCCATAAACTGGCTCCTGGAATGTCACCTGGTCCAATTGTTCACCACAGGAGTGAGTATTAATGTATGAAATACCCACTGACACACATAAACATACTGTAATAAACAGGAGTGTCTTTTTGTCATGTTTTTCCTTATTACTTCCTGTAACATACATATAACATAGATAAAGACATAGCATAACTTACAGCAGACTATCCCGATTCAAACACACCAAAACAGAACATAACATGATAATTAGATCTTGAAATATTCCTCAAAGAGTGTACATGGAAAGACAATGCACAAAAGGGAGCTCAACACATGTTAAATATTATTTAGAAATTTTATGAAAAATGCAGCATTTTGTTCAGGTCAAATGGAATAATCACTAAAAAAAAAAAAAAGTTTAAAAAGTTTTTTTTAAAACTCAATTTTTTATGTCGTTAAACCTATAAATGTTTCTCATAAATTAATGAAACCAACATGGACACAAAGATGGACACATGTTTTAAACAAAATATTAAATATTATGTTTGCCAATGACCCAGAGAGCAATGAATCATCTACCTTTAGTAACACAGAATCGTCCCTATAATGACTAGTAGACTAGATTTACTTTGTAATTTACTTTTTGTAAATTAACTTAACTTCTCAGCCATGAAGATGCCATGTAGAGGTAAGCGGCTGTTGATATATGCTTACCCTGGTGATGTGATTGGATTAAATGAACTTGCTCCTCCCGAACCTAGTTTATAAAACTCCATTAATACATTTGTTACTAAATTACATAATTTTTTTGATGCAAGATTAAAAGGCAACATTTGATGGTACACATTAAAAGATTTGCATATTACCAATATACATAACAAAAATAGGCATGCTAATATAAATGTAATGCAAGCATTATGATTATTTTAATCCTTTAACTAGTGTTTTTGTTCATACTAAACATTTAAGCTCAGCTGATACAAGATATGTTGGAAGATTCTTAAGTGAGTGTCCAGACCGTGATCCTCCACACCTCATCAGGATGTGTTATTTCAGCAGGTCAAGATTCTGGATTGGCCACACTGCAGTAGCTTATGTGTGTTACTGACTAATCAGACTTCCCCCTAGGGGGTCTGCGTGCTCTGATACCAGTAATCTTGAGCGTGTAGAGCTAACTGCTAACAACCATGCAGCTCCCAGCCACATATATGCACTCACACATACTGCCCTCTCCTGCGCAGTCATCAAAAAGCTCCTTGGACAAACAGACGGGAGATGATGATTACATTACTGTTAATCTGTAGTCACTCATTCCAGCCACCATGGAATGAGAGTGCAACTTTTTTTAATGAAAGCATAAAATGATCCCCATGAGCCAAAGAGAGAGAGAGAGAGATCACTCTAATGCTTATCATTGCGACTGTTTGCAACCAGGGGACAAAATGGCAATAAACAAGAGGTGCGGCGGAAGCCAGCATGGTTATAATATGCACAGATATTTACATGTCTATCTTTGCTTGGCAGACTCCTACCATATCTTGGATGCATTCTCACATTCTCTGCTCTCACAGGGTGTGAAGCTTCTAGACGGATAAACACACATATACGGTCTGATTTTTGAGTGTGTCTTCGAACAGGAGGTTTGACTGTGTGATTGGTTTGGATAGAGATGTTTGCATTCCCTGGAGAAAACCCAGCAAGGATGGACTGTGCAGTGACTGATAATCTTTTGGAATCACAGGAACACTGTCCCAGAAACAGACAGAGAAAGAACATGTAAGACAGTTTCATGTATTGATGGTGGTTTGTCTCATGGATGCAACATGAACAATTAGATTTTTAGTGGTGCTTACTCATGAAAAACTTTCAACCATGATACTAGCTCCGAAGTTGCTCAGTGTTGCCCGAGTTGAAGTCTTCAGATCAATTTACTTAAACTTTGTTTATAATTTTTGTTTAGTAATGGAATTCCTTGTGAGCAACTACACTAACCATGATCCAGCAGAGAGAGAACCACCAATCAGAGAGCCATGGCCAACAGGCCTGCCAAACATGTACATCAGCAGCCAACCATGCACTTCCAGTCTCTCTACACCGTCAAACTACAGTACATATTAATTATATACAGTATTTGTATTTATCAGAATATTTAGCAGTAAACTTAAAATATATTGTTTCTATATATAGAATCAATAACCTAAAATCAATAGTTTTATATATTTCCATCGTTTCTTATTCAATTACGTTATTGTAGTTCGTGTCCTTGTGAAAGACGGTAAGTACTCAGTCTTGTACTGTACCTTTGTCAGATTTTCAAATACTTTTTGTTTTTAATCAAAGTTTATAATGTTGTGATTCATCTCGGAGCTAGTTGGTTTGGTTCATGGATTATACCTCTTTAATGAAGGGGGAAAATACTTCCGGAAGTCAGAGGGCTAGAAAAAGTGGTCGGACACTGTTGTGCTCTATGGGCACCCAAAGGTCTCTCTAATATTCTGATCCCTAGATACAGTGTGGCTCACAGTTCTCATTCAGTAGAAGTCTATGGGATATTTTGCCCATGTTATCACCTTAAAGGCAAAACTCATTAATACGATTACTTAAAAAATAAAAGTACAACTCTCCTCAACAAGCCACACAATTTGAGGTATCATTCATGTTCATAGCACAAGTATGAGCAATATTAATAGTGAAAGCAAGCATCACTAATGAGACAACAAATAATATGGATACACACATATACAGGAGTTGAAAAATGGCTGTATGTGTGTGTGTGAGAGACAGAAAGATTGGACAAGAGATGGAAAAAAGAAAGATGAGATTACGAATTTGGGTCAGGAAAGTTTATATAGTATAAACACAACCACTTTGCTGGGTTGATTTTGACATTGTTAGAGCAGAAAGATCTAATTATCCTTTTCCCTACTAATAAACATTACACATTCCTGTCTCTTCACTGTCTATTCTTTCTTTTCATTCTCTCTCTGCAGACATGACACAAATAGGTCTGGAATGTTCCCCTCCGTGGATTTCACCTTGATTGGGTGTAATGACAGCACGAGTGCCCTTGGCGAGCTCCCTCAGCAGCCGAGGTTGTCCACATGTACCACATGCACCTCGATACTTCTTCAAAATATTGGTTTGTCTCACTTCTGATTACCAGGAAAAACTTAAATGACTCTAGCTGTGTTCAAAATAAGAGGACCTAGGCTGACACCACAAGCTTGTCTTCAGAAAATCCCTGTCAAGGAATCAGATAAAAAGGTGATAATCAGCTGAGACCAGGAGACCAGGCTGCTGTCACAGGTCCTGTTGGGTCTGACTAACTGAGCATACGTGTACGCTAGACTTTCATCTTGCTAAAGCACCATACTGAGTTTCAGGAGAGGAGATGTCGAATCTCATGAACTAGGTAGAATAAGTGATAACTGGATTGGTTCATTTTGATTTCTGGATATGAATATTTTGATTCCAACTTGATCACACAGGAAATCAACAAGTAGCTTGCAAAAGTTAATGTACCCTGAGATCAACCCCATTCTGCCAAATTACTTACCCCTAGCGCTACTAATAGAGCAAGCAACCTCCATGACATGAGTTTTGATCCCACGGTGACCAGGAAGAAACCATGTTCATTTGTATAAGTTTATATTTGTATAAGTTTAGGGTTGGCATCTGGGTTAAGGTTAGAGTTTATAAAATATGAATTCGCTTTGGTGAACCTCTGTGGTCAATTCGCCTGGAAACTGGAGTTCACATGTGCCAATACATTCAACAATACTTTCTGTTTCGCTACTGGTCGGCAGTGACTCGAATTTTAGAAGGCACAGACAGATTTCAGCAGCAACACTTTTAACCTACTGTTGCGAAATTCTGAGTGCGATCAGTCTGTTGTTGATTTGCCAGTTAAACATCTAGATCGATTTGTGAAGTGGTTTGACCAATTCATTAAAAAGAACCAACAAAGATTTGCACAAAATCCAACAGCACTACTGTATAGCTTGCTTAACTCAACACAAGCTCTACCCAAAAGCAATATCTAGCCAATAAAATATTTTAGAGCACATCAACGTAAGTAAAGAAAATCACTTTTGACTATTGAATTTTCCATGACTTTTAAAATTGTATTAAATTTCATGACTCTTCTAGACCAGGAGGAAAACATTATTTAAAAATCCCAAACATGTCCAGGTTTTTCATGACCATGGGGATGCAAAAATGTAAAAAATGTATAATATAATATAATATAATATAATATAATATAATGCAACGTAATGTAATCTGAATGCACATTCAAAAGTAATGATTGTTGTATAGAACAGAAATTATGCTTTTGCTAATACAGTATTTGGATCTTTTCCAAAGGTAGAACTACCTTTCTTACAGGTGCCATGTTGTGTATTGTTGATGTACTGGATAAGTTTAAGTCATGCTACGAGGCTGTTTGGCAACTACACACACATTCTTTTTCATAACAACTATAACAATGTCCATTAAGACCATTGTCCTTTAATAAGAGAAGATGAGTGGGTGGTAGTACCTTTCAGACACAAACCGGACTTTTGCCACTTCAAAGCCACAGCATCACATAGACACCAACAGGAAGTGTTGCCATAACAACCACCTGTCCCATTTTTCACTCCCAGCCCTCTGCCATTGCCGTTTACCATCCCTGCTGTGAGGTCAAGCTTGTTTCTGGAACATGGCAGCTGGTTGTTTACTTGTTCAAGGTGGTGTACTGGCTCTAACCAAGTTAACCAAGATGCTCAACTACTGCAGGTCTAAACTTCATCTGATGGCATTCCAGCTAATTAACCATCTAGTTCAACCTCCCTGCTGACAAAAAGAAAAGCTTTTCCTTGAAAAAGCTGGTGCTTTGCCGGTTTAACTGGGTTGGTAGCTGGTCTCCCAGCCTGACAATTAAAAAAAGGGTCCAAAAGCTCCCTAAAAGCAGCCAACAGACCAACCTGATCTAAGACCAACAAACCATTTTTTTTTGTTGTTGTTTTTTTCCTGCAGGGTTGGCCAACTAGAGAGAAAATAGTAGACATCAAAACGCCAAACACGTGGCAGGGCAGCACATTTCCTGGGTTTCTCCCTCCTCTCACATCTTTTGAACATAGAAGCAAGCAGAGTTAGATAATTCCTTGGAGGCTGGACAAAGCTAGTGAGACCTCTGCAAAATAGACAGGAGCTTCTCACTGCCAGAGAGCACAACATCCTCCTTTCCATCAGCATTTTCTCTATCTCTGTTGATGTCTTAATGCAGTCCAGACCCGCTCCACTGAGACTCCACACAATGAAGTCACAGAGAGTCAGTGTCCATGCATCCTTTTCATATTTGCACTCAAAACACCCAGACATGTTCCTTATTCATGACTGACATCAAGAGGAGGACACGAGGTGAGAGGGAGAGAGAAAGCAATAGTGAACGAAAAGGCTTCTATAGGAGAAAGAGGAAGGATGAAACACACGGCAAGAGCTGAGAGACAAACAGGAGTTGCTCTTTGAAGTCGTTTGAAGTGCCGTGAGGATTGTGATGCTCAGGGCTGATATATTTTGAAGCAAAGCTTGAGAGCGTAGAGCAAGAGAGACAGAGTGAGCAATGAAGAGTGAGACAGAGTGAAGGCTTTATTGTGTGGGAGACATGTGGAATGACCTGTTCCAGGCAGCTGCTTGATGCACAAGCTGATGAAACTGCTGTTTCTGCTTGTGCCATTTATCCACTAATGAAGGCCACTCACCTCTACAAGCACACACAAACACATGTACACACAAAAATGAAGGTGCTGAGACTGATGTACACAAGAATATGACATCTATTATCAACAAACTGAATACATTAATACTGAGCCAATAATTAGTTGTGTGTGCTAAGGCAAGCATCACTATCACTATTGTTCATACTTAAGTATAGCAAAAACTTGTCCCAGACCATTTGTACTATTGACATGAATAATACCTCAAATTGTGGGGCTTGTTGAGGAGAGTTGTGCTATTACTTTTCTAAGTGATCAAAATGCAGTTTTCGCATAGTGGATAATAAAACAGCCAACAAAATTCCCAAAGACTTAACTTGAAGGAGAGACCAAAGCCATATTTAGGGTGATTTATTTTCACTTTAGCCAGAATGCAACTATCCAGAAGACCCTAGCAACCACCTACAGCACTCTAGCTACTATATTGGAATGCACTAAAAAGGATTCACAACACCTTAGCAATGCATAGCAACCGTCCTCAACACTCTAGGAACCGTAAAGAATGCACTAACGACCATTCGGAACACCACAGCAATGCATAGCATCACCCTGACAACAATCCACAACACTAGAAACCATAATGGAAAGCACTAAAACTTATTCAGAACACCACAGCAATGCATAGCAACGCCCTGGGAACCATCCACAAGAATAGCAACCACAGGCACACACTGAAAACCATTCAGAACACCTTAGCAATGAATAGCATATCCCTGGCAACCATCCACAACACTCTAGAAACTGTAAAGGAAAGCACTAAAAACCATTTAGAACCTTACAGCAATGCAAGCACCACCCTGGCAACAATCCACAGCACTCTAACAAACATAAAGGAATGCACTGAAAACCATTCTGACCACCTTAGCAATGCATAACAACACACTGACAACCATCTACAACACTCTTGCAACCATATAGCAATGTACTAAAAACCTTTCAGAACACATTAGTAATGCATAGCCACACCCTGGCAACAATCAACTACACTCTAGCAACTGTAAAGTAATGCTCTAAAAAACATTTAGAACACCACAGCAAAGCAATGCACTGCCCTGGCAACCACCCACAATAACCTAGCAACTGATAAAACACTGAAAACCATTCAGAAGACTGTAGCAATGCATAAAAAACCCTGGCTACCATCCTCAGTGACGTGCACAGACCTTAGCAGTGATGGGGTGGAAGGATAAAAAAAGGGCACTGATTTTTTTTTTTTAATGAGTATTAAATATAAATAATTCTTTTTTGAGTATTTAACCCTGCTGCCTCAGCAGTGCTCAGCAACACCTTAGCATCACCCCGGCGTGTTTTGAATGGGCAAGCAAAACTCACTTTTTATTCAGAGAATGTAAAAATCTGGTTTAATGCTCGATCTATGTGCTTTAGTTGTCTGTAACGCATGGTTGAAGGTATATAAGGTGAGACCTGCCATACATTCACACACTGATGGATATAAATGGACCACATGTTTATGTAACACGTCATTGCTCTAATCTCAGTTCAGCCAGTGTGAATTGAAGCTGTTCACATCCAGTTTGTGGCCTACTCCACACCTTCCCAAACTTCCCCTTCCCACACACACTTAAGGTTCAGAGTACAAAGTCCAATGTCCCTCCCACACACCAACACACACACACTGAGACACTCACATATGGAAATTTGTGTCAGTATACCAACAGTAGCTCTTCAGAAGAGAGAGGGAGAGAAATAGTGTCGAAAGGGAGAGAAAGCAATGCATTATCTGCTTGTGTTGAAACAGAGGTGAGATTTGATATGCAGTGATTGTTGACCCTCTAATCCTGAGATCTCCTCCAGGTACCCACCCACAAAAAAATCTCTGAAGATTGTTATCCTCTAAAAAATGCACAGACTTACTTTACAGACACAACGATAAGGGCTGTTAACTGTATAACAATAACAAGTGTATATACGCACATAATTGTTAAGCCACTTCCATTCCACCATAAAGAATGAGGGAGTGACATTCAGAAGAGAAAAATCAAATAGCAAAGTGTAAAATTCTCATAAAAAGGAAACAAGGGGCAGGACTACCACCATGGCAGTCCTAATAATGCCAGTGAGCTTGAGGACATAAGAGATAAACACATTGTGGCAGTTTTCCTTCCTGTGAATTAAAACCAAAACTAAAGGAGTAATACATTTCAGCTTTGGTTTAAGTTTTAAGATAAAACGTTGCATGATATTTTTCATTACTGTAGCAGAAACTGTCTTTTTTTGGCATCACTCTGAAACTTGTTAAGCATTAAAATGTGAATAAATCAGGGCAATGTTGTTTGACAATATTAAAAATCTACTACAATAAAAACTAGATAGAAAGACAGATAGTCTGAAGGTCTGTACTGAGTTTGAGGGATGTAGCTTGAAAGCTCTAGGAGGAGTTACAGCTTTGTCAAGCCAACATAATGAAACCTGACAAAATGGAAATTAAATGGGTTTCAAAATACACTTTTCTTTTTTCTTTTGTCCTCTAAACAGCCACATATTTAGATTTGTCAAATTTTTGCTTAGATCAAAACCTTTAATCTCAATTACAATCTGGACAACAGTACAAATGGAACTGAAACCTTTTACCCAACAGAGGAATTTTTAACTGATTAAGTTCCTCCTTATCATCTGGCTTTTTCATCTTTTCTTTCTGTTTGGCGATCAGATGTAGATTATCATTTTAGAAGAGACCACACATTTACCATAGTGTTCAAACAGAGACCATACAAACCTTGATTCAGGCTTTTTACTCAATTTAAAACAATTGATTTCATTCTCTCTCTCTCCTCATATGCACACATTCAATCGGTCCCTTGGGGTCACATAGAGCAGAAATCCCGTTTAAATGTCTACTGCTCTGGACAAAGAGCTTTATTTACTGTTAACAAGGAGGAACAATGGACACAAACAATGGAGAACAGCAACCTGCTGTTCCTCGAGGACAGGTCCATTGCCCATGCAGACCAAACCCCCTATTGCACCATACACAAAGAGTGACCCAGGGGTTATCTTGGAGGATGTGCAGAGGTGGGATAGAGTGAACATATATGGGTGAGTAAGTTTTCAGGGGTGCATTTCTAATAATATATTGGGTTAATGACAAGTCTCTCCCATTTTAATCAAAACCCGCATCTTTTTACAGAAAGGTGGTATCAGGTGGAAAGACTGACAGCTGACCGAACTGGAGACGGAGTATTAAATTGAGATTTTGGAACTTTGGATTGATTGATGATATTATACCTTTGCAAATTGGGATTTTCAGGGGAAGCCAGAGGCACCACTGAAATTACTTCTTTTAAACAGTCCACTGTGCATTCCATTTCAGTCCATCATAAACCGCAGATGTGAAACAGACCATTAAGTGTATGTATGTGTGTTCTGCGTATTGACGTCCTGTCTGTCTAATCACATTCTTAAGGCTCTCATCGTGTTTTCCCTGGCTGTGATGATCTGTTCCGAGCAGCACCAATGACACTGGCTTTGGCCTTGTTTCAGACCCCATTGTGACTGATTGCTCAGCACTGAAATTAACAAAGTGAAGAACTGGGCACGGTCTGGATCACATGATTCAAGTGTGCCCTGTGGTTTGGCATGCTAGTGATAGCTGATTTATTGATTCCATTCGCATGACACCCAGCACACTCTTGGGGCTATCCTTGGGGGATTGTGAGCAGGCTTAAACACAGAGAACTGGAATATTAATAAGCCTTGAGTTTTTTCCGCAATGGAATTCATGCATCCCAACGATACAGACATTCCAGGGTCAAACTGAAAAAATAAAATAGATGAAAATATAGGCATTTGCTCTCAGATACTTCAGATGTTAAAAATGTTCAGCTAAAATCTGCCGGAACTATCCGGCCCTAGAACCATTTTTTTGTGTCCGACTTGATGTTGTCATCCTATTAAATTATTTTATGTACGTGAATTTTGAGGGGTCAATTTACTAGAGTATTTGCGGTCATTTTCCAAAATTGCTGTCCGAAATAGCAAACGGATGTAAATAATGAATTAAATAAAGGTATGAATATAAATCTATTTATAGGCTACTTTATAACATGAGTGCTAAATCAGGCTGCACGTGCGTTAATTGTTTCTGCAGGTTCCCTCAAATATGTGCTTGTCTGTTTCCCACTCTCACATCCACATCACAAATTAACCCATTTAAAAAGTTCAAAAGAAAATTGCTAGTTGCTAAAAGTAATAATGGAAAAAAGTGTATTCTGAGACAAACAGTGCGTACAGCTTTACAGCTGCAGGCACCAATGTCTTGCAATAATGGCGTTGAGACATCTTCTCCCAAATGGTTCATTATTAGTGATTTGCCTCACTAACTTAAAGAAAACCCTTAAAGAGGGTAAGGTAGTAATTATTTCTCATTATAGCTAGTATTGTAAATATCTGTCTTGTTTTTGAGGGTGTGTTTTTGTCAGTGTTGGGTAAGTTAATCTAAAAACGTAACTACCGATTACATCTTCTACATTGAAATTAGATTACTGTACCTATTACTATGTCTACTAATTACTTTCTAAAACCTTTACCAATTTTAAAATATAAGGATAGACATGAAACTTTTCTTTTAATTCTATCAAATAAATCATAAAATTTCAAATAAATTATAAAATAAAAAGGAAGCAGTGTTAAATTAGAAAACATGTTTAAAAATTTGATGTTAAATTTTGATTTTAAATTCATGTTTTATATAGAATTTTTCTATAGTCTATACAGTATTTAACACAATTACATTAGAAGTAATTGTAATTAAATTACTTTCAAGTTAAGAGTAATCCCTTACTTTACCTTTTTCAATGAAAAAGTTATTTAATTACAGTAATTAATTACTTAGTAATGCATTACACCCAACAATGGTTTTGTGTGTGTGTGTGTGTTTTTCGGTGGGTTTGGGTTGTTTACGAGGAATTTGATTTAGGTTACAAACTGTTACAAGGGTATTTTGCTATAAATGTGATTTATGAGGACATTTTTAGTGTTCTCATAATTCACATAGATTAAAAATCATACAAATCTATGTTTTTTGTTATGTAAAAATGCAGAAAGGTTTTTGTGTGGGTGAAGTTTAGGGGTAGGGGATATAATCTGTAGATTGTACCATATAAAAATCATTATGTCTATGGAGAGTCCTTATAAGGATAGCCACACCAACATTTTTTTTTTTTTTATTTATGTATTTTTTTTTTTTTCAAAGAACCAGTATATACAGGTGCTGGTCATATAATTAGAATATCATCAAAAAGTTGATTTATTTCAGTAATTCCATTCAAAAAGTGAAATTTGGATATTATATTCATTCATTACACACAGACTGATATATTTCAAATGTTTATTTCATTTAATTGTGATGATTAAAACTGACAACTAATGAAAATCCCAAATTCAGTATCTCAGAAAATTAGAATATTACTTAAGACCAATACAAAAAAAGGATTTTTAGAAATGTTGGCCAACTGAAAAGTATGAACATGAAAAGTATGAGCATGTACAGCACTCAATACTTAGTTGGGGCTCTAAAACTTCCTGGTAGACGGCTGCGTTGACCTTGGACCTCAGAAAACACAGTGGACCAACACCAGCAGAAAACATGGCACCCCAAACCATCACTGAATGTGGAAACTTTACACTGGACTTCAAGCAACGTGGATTCTGTGCCTCTCCTCTCTTCCTCCAGACTCTGGGACCTGATTTCCAAAGGAAATGCAAAATTTACTTCATTCAGAGAACATTACTTTGGACCACTCAGCAGCAGTCCAGTCCTTTTTGTCTTTAGCCCAGGCGAGACGCTTCTGACGCTGTGTCTTGTTCAAGAGTGGCTTGACACAAGGAATGTGACAGCTGAAACCCATGTCTTGCATACGTCTGTGCGTGGTGGTTCTTGAAGCACTGACTCCAGCTGCAGTCTACTCTTTGTGAATCTCCCCCACATTTTTGAATGGGTTTTGTTTCACAATCCTCTCCAGGGTGCGGTTATCCCTATTGCTTGTACAATTTTTCTACCACATCTTTTTCTTCCCTTCACCTCTCTATTAATGTGCTTGGATACAGAGCTCTGTGAACAGCCAGCCTCTTTAGCAATGAACTTTTGTGTCTTGCCCTCCTTGTGCAAGATGTCAAACTGGTCGTCTTTTGGACAGCTGTCAAGTCAGCAGTCTTCTCCATGATTGTGTAGCCTACAGAACTAGACTGAGAGACCATTTAAAGGCATTTGCAGGTGTTTTGAGTTAATTAGCTGATTAGTGTGTGGCACCAGGTGTCTTCAATATTGAACCTTTTCACAATATTCTAATTTTCTGAGATACTGGTTTTGGGGTTTTCATTAGTTGTCAGTTATAATCATCAAAATTAAAAGGAATGACACTTGAAATATATCAGTCTGTGTGGAATGAATGTATACATTATACAAGTTTCACTTTTTGAATGGAATTACTGAAATAAATCAACTTTTTGAGGATATTCTAATTATATGACCAGCACCTGTATATATATATATATATATATATATATATATATATATATATATATATATATATATATATATATATATACTGCATTTTATTTTTGTTAATTACATGTTTCCATGGTGTTTTAAAACAGTATGTTTAGTGTTGTCCACTCACATCATTAATACATGAAACAATTAAATAAATACATTCGAAAAAAATGTCGCCCTCGTGGCTAAATGGATCCTGCATTACATCCCCTGGTGTAGTGGGACAGTATTTTTGCAGTGTGCAAGGAGAGTTGGGTTACAATAAATTATACACTCACTGAGCACTTTTTAGGAACACTATGGTACTAATAAAATTCCAATGTGGGCTTCTGCTGTTATAGCCCATCCGTCTCAAGGTTTCACATAGTGTGGTGTACATTCTAAGATGATATTCTACTCATTACAATTGTACAGAGTGGTTATTTGAGTTACTTTAACCTTGCAGTCAGCTCGAACATGTCTGGCCATTCTCCGTTGACCTCTCTCATCAACAAGGCAGTTCCGTCCACAGATCTGATGCTCACTGTATGGATTTTGTTTTTGGCACAATTCTGAGTCAATTCTAGTGACTGTTAATACAGGATGGACTTCAAAGACATTAGTCATTAATCTTACAGTTCATACATAATCTATGTTTAAACACTGACCCTTAACACTTAATTAGTTTAATAATTTTAAACCATGACTTGCACTATACATAAGTAATATTGACATTATATTCATGATGTTAGCCAGAGTGGAACTGGCCCCCACAGTGAGTCTGGTTTCTCCCAAGCTTATTTTTCTCCATTAATCAACATCTTATGGAGTTTGTGTTCCTTGCCACAGTCGACTTCGGCTTGCTTACTGGGGTTATAAATAAAATTATTATTTTAATTACTTATTTTTAAACACAATTCACAATTGTATTTTAGCTAATTACACAATGATGACTCATAGACATTATAGATATTAAAGTTTTATCTTCTGTTAATGCCTGAATTTCTGAATAGCTACTTTGAAATGATGTGTGTTGTGTCTTGTTGTGCATTAAAATCCCAAGAGATCAGCAGTTACAGAAATACTCAAACCAGCCTGTCTGGCACCAACAATCATGCCACGGTCAAAATCACAGAGATAAATTTGTTCCCAATTCTGATGGTTGATGTGAACATTAACTGATGACCCTGACCCGTATCTGAATTACACTGCTGCCACACGATTGGCTGATTAGATAATTGCATGAATAAGTAGGTGTACAGGTGTTCCTAATAAAATGCTCAGTGAGTATATATTGTATTAAATATATATTAAATAAAAATGTATATCTAAATAAAAATAAATAATATTTATAATTTTTTTTTACATTTTATTTTACATAATCTTATTATATAAATAATTACTTTATCATTTTATTATTATTATTTTATTTATGTATTTATTTTTTAATTAACCAAGCAAATTGAAACTGCATTTGAAGTTAAGCTTAAAATCTATTATACGGAAAACACGGTTTCTCTCCAGAAAACAGGTTGTCCCTGGCTCCCCATGTCTCATTTGTTCTCTGAACTGTACGATGAGTATCACAGACTGCTTCTCTTTTCTTTTCATTGCCATAGGTCTGGTGGGAACTCTGGTGAGTAGCACAGATGTTGAGCCATACCTCAGTCTTACTTTCAAAGTCATCCCTCAGCCCCCACCCTATCTTTCTCTCTCAAAAACCTCTGATACCCCTTGAACGTCACTCTTTTCTTTCTTTCTGCCAAAATAAAACAGTATGCTTTCCTAAACTCCCCAATTCCATGGATATTACCTTTCATGGGATTCTAAAATCTGGTAGTATCCATTCGGCCCTTGAGGATGGCAGCTAGTGCATGTAGACTGCACCGCACCCCCTCCCAGACCTCAATACAGCATCCCTGCTGAACAGAGAACAGTGAATACTCTTAACAGAGCATCAGCCCAATGATCCTGAGCCCTCATCAAACCATCATTACGTCCCTAATAGCCCTTACGATCTCTGAGATTCTGTCTGTATTGGACAGTGTTCATGGAGCAGCTGTAAACCAGTGGAAAATGCAGCAGTGGTGTTATACCGCTCTCCACATGACAACGGACTATACGTGGGAATATGAGCTCTCTAGCCTAGTTTCCATCCACTTTTGTTATCGAAAAAGTGAAAACGTGTAAAAAAAAAGTCTTCTGCCTGATTCCATTCGAATGGCCTTTTATCGCTAAAAATTGTGTGCGTGATGACGTCATACCTAACAAAACACTTTGTCTCATAAGTTTTGTTTTATCTTGAAATAAATCTTCCCTTAAGCCGTTTCCAAACAGAAATGTGTGTATATTGCTAATCGTGTACCTTTCACCTCCCAGATGTCCCTAATTTTTTTTCCTCCAAAGTTTTGGTAAAATGGGGAGAGTATTGAGACAATTCATTGAAATTAGACAGCGTACTGTCATTTTAATTTCACAAATAAATGTAATCAGAAGATGAGGAATTTCAATCAAAAGGCAGCTGTTGCCCTTCTGATAGGACTGTAATATTGGTCCTGATGTTGCGCTATTGCATGTTGCCACCTGTTCTGACCCGAATGCGAATCATCATGGCCCTGTTCAAGCTGGCAACCTGCACCAAGTAGTGGGGGGGGATCTTTCGGTCTTAGTATAAGGACTATCCATCCATGTGTATATGCATTGTGACAGCTATTAATGAAATACTGATGCGGTGAAATATCAGGGATAACATATGATACATTCCTCATATTCAATAGGCTATTTTGAACAATCATCTAATCAACATTGCCATCACAATTGCAATATGTTCCACATATTTGTCCAGCAACTTTTAATGACCAGCTGAAATTGATAGTCATCTAAAATTAATTTTAGCATCATAATGCAATTTATATTTTCTGAAGAATCTCTGCAAATGCGATCTGAGGTAAAGAGGGTTAGATTTAAAATATTTAAAAGTTTTAAAATGTTCAAAAGCTTGTTTTCTGAAAGTGAACTCAGAATTGGACAAATAGTTCTAATAGTTTAATCTTGAATATTGAATATTGAATGCAGAATATTCTGAGAATGTCATTCAAGCCGACTTGTTTCATCAACAGAACCTGGTAAGGCTAATTTAAGTTTGTGTAAAGAAATGGCCATTATATAGGCCTAACAATAATATTTTATTCATTTGGAATTATTTTATTTAATGATTTATTCATTTGGTAGGCTAGTTTTTTAAATTTAATACAGGGAATTTTGTCTGCATTTTTTCAAAAGTAAACTAAAAAATAACAATAGAATTGGGATATATGTTAGTGTTCCAAAAAAGCACACTGATGCTTTTGCTTCTATACTGGTATTATGTATTTATTTTTCATTTAAAACATCTTTGTGCACAGAAATTATATGTTTTTTTGTATTGTGGGCTAATTGTATGACTGCCATCTATTATTTTGAATGGTGTGGAAATGCAAATTTAGAAAATTAAATGGATGGCTACCGTGATTAAATTAATCACAAAGAGTGGCCATTAATTTGTTCTCCGTGCACTTGATACAATATATTTGTGTTGGCACTCCTGGAAGTGTCATGTTTGTAGCATCAGATCTGTGCTATGTTGTTAAGATCAATCCATAATCACGTACAGTAAATTGGCTTTCAAGGATGTATGTTTTCAAGGATCCTCATGATTAACAGAGGCTAACAATTGGGGTAAATTCTGTCACGTGTCATTATATTTTTGCATCAATGCTAATTTTCACAACAAAAAGTGTTTCCAAACCAGTTTTTTGCGACATTTGAAGTATCTACATACAGTTTATACACTAGAGTTAAATTTTATGAAACTTATGAAACCAAGATGTACTTTTAGCGATAATGTGCGTTTCCATCAGCTTTTATTTTACATTTATGCATTTGGCAGACACTTTTATCCAAAGCGACTTACAGAGCCCTTGTTACAGGGACAATCCCCCAGGAGCAACCTGGAGTTAAGTGCCTTGCTCAAAGACACAATAGTGGTGGCTGTGGAAATTGAATCGACAACCGTCTGCTTAACAGTTTAGTGCCTTAGCCCACTACGCCACCACCCTGATTTTGATGCGCTAAAACGGTTTTGGCAAAATTCCTAGGATGGAAATGTAGTTTATGAATGGGAACATTGGGACGAGAATACAAACATGGGAATTTGGGAATGTGGATGTAAAGGGGGTTCAGGGGAAAAGGAAGAGGCGAGAACCAGCTTGACAATATAAATAATATTTGAATGTAAAACTGAAACCAAAAGACACAAACACACATAGGACGGACAGCTGCCCATAAACATTCTCTCTCTGTCGCACCACATCCACAGTTGCCCTTTATCCCTCTCGGAGGCTTGATAAGCCTGATAAGGGACCGGTGTGTAACATCACGACCCGGCCCCGCCCGCCACCCTGTCACATTCCTCCCTCGTTCTCTCAGGCCGGGGATCCCCGGCATGACGTACACCCCCCCCCCCCCTTTCCCTGGGGGAGGGCGTGCCTTATGCCCCGTCTGCCAGCAGGTCATCCCTGCCTCCCTGAATATGGGACAGGGGGAGGGTAACAATAATGAAAAATAGGGGGGTACACCCTATAACTGTGCAGTACACCCCGCCCCCCCCCCAACAAAAAACACTGTCAAATTTAAAAGTGAGGGAAAAGGCCAACTTGAAGTGGCAGGGGAAGAGAGAGAGAGGAGAGAGAAAAAATAAAAACTTACTCAGCGTTTCTCCGATATGCCGTAGCTTGGTCCTAGGCCACTCCTCCACCCTCTAGTGGACGACAGCCGCACCTCCCTGGGCAGATCGGAGGCAGTCCTCCAGCCCCTGGTGGACAGAACGCCCCTCCGCGTTCTCAGGGAACAGAAGGGGTCTCCCCCGCCCCTGGCAGCGGTTCTCCCACTCCAGGCGGTCGGCAGTGAGCCCACCCTCGCTCGCGGTCGGTGGTCTCAGACCCTGCCGCATTTCAGCGGCTGGTAGGGTTCTTCTCTGCCCCTGGCAGTGGCCCTGATTGCTCCAGGAGATTGGCTAGGAGCCCCATCTCCCCTCACGGTCAGGGACCAATTCCTCCACTTCCAGGCGGCTGAGCTCCTCCGTCCCCCAGAAGACGGCTGCGTCTGCTCCATTGGGGTGGATGGTAGCGGCGAGAACTCCACTACGCCGTATCCCTCCTTGTTTCCAGGTTTTGGCACCAGTGTAAAGGAGAAAAGGAGGAGGCGAGAACCAGCTTGACAATATAAATAATATTTGAATGTAAAACTGAAACCAAAAGACACAAACACACACATAGGACGGACAGCTGCCCGTAAACATTCTCTCTCTGTCGCACCACATTCCACAGTCGGCCTTTATCCCTCTCGAGGCTTGATTAGCCTTATAAGTGACCGGCTGTGTAAAATCATGACCCGGCCCCGCCCTCCACCCTGTCACATTGGAATATGAGCAATACCAACGAAGATATAAAGAATATTTTCTCTTGCTCATTAGGGACTGGAACAGTTGGTGAGGTGTAGATGGGCTCCCCCCTCATCCTCAAACAAAATGACTCAATCTGAGCATTGTGGCATGGGCCGACCCGGGTTTGCAGGTTCTCTGAATCACGTACCCTTGAAATGGTGCCGTAGGTTTGCCAGGCTCCTGGTGGCCCTGGCAGCTGAAAGAGGACTGTGGGTCCAGGCATGCAGGGGCGCCAGAATGTTCTCCATCTGCCGCGAGCTGCTCCCTGCTGCCCCGCTGCTGCTCTGGCCTAATTGAGTGATGCAGCTCCTCTCCCTCATAATGCCCTATGCATGTACAACAGTTTCAACACAAACACAGAGACACACTAATTCACACACAGTAGAGGTCTGCAAGTTGACCTTCAAACTGATGGGTTTCAGGCCCTGTTTAGGTCAGTTTGTAATTTAAATTTTGGATTGTGTAGGGTTCAGGTTTATAACTAATGAAAACCTGTTATAGATTGTTTTTGTGTTAACTCATTTGATGCTGAGAATGTTTGTTTGGGTCTTCTCGCTCAGAAAGGAAATAAAAAGAGAATGATGGATTCCAAAGGAAAATTGGTTGTTTTCTCAAAGCTTAGGATGTTTAATTAAGTTATAAGTTAAGTTATATCAGTATCAACTTTGTCTCAGATGTTACTCCTAAAATTACTAAGAAGAAATATAAAAAGACACAACTGAGATTGTTGTTGACATACAATAAGAGTATAGAGCTCTGTGCATAGCATAGCTCAGATCATTTGGTCTTGGAAAAATTTGAGAATATTTGAGCGCATACACAAAACTCTGATTGCAGAATTGCCCAGATGTTGGCAAATCTGGGCACAGTGTGTGACATTTTTGATATCTTGTAAAATATCTGTTGATATTTTTTAGATTTATCCATTTCAACTGAATAACAAATTTCCATCTAATTGAATTGCCTAATCTTTAACTAAATAAAATGTATAAATCTTACAAAATGCAATTTTATTAATTAGATTTTCTTAGAGACTATTCAGTTAAATTAGATGGAAATTTGTTATTCAATTGAAATGCATAAATCTTTGAGTGTAATTCGGAATTTTACTACAGGCTGCAGGATCCGTTCTTAAAATGTTGCATACAGACAGGAAAAGATTAATTTAAAATGATTCTTATGATGGCTTTCTTTCATGTTGCATTTTTAAAAAGTGTTTGCATATTTTATATCGACCCGGGCACAGTTACAAGAAACCCCTTAAATTAAGAAACCATTAACCGTATTTTCCGGAATATACGTTTTTTATTTGAAAGGACCTGCAACTTATTCTTCCTAAGTGACTGAATTTGTCAGAGATGGTAGCAGATTTTAGAAGTAGGTTATGCAGAGTACAAGTATTTTATACAAATTATTTTATGCAACCAGTTTAAAAAAATTTTCTTCAATAAACTTATTGTTCTAACAAAGAGGATTGCCGATACTCTATGACGGCTGTCACTCTTTGCATCCCCACAAAATTATATTTAATTGTACCTAAGGTTGCCAACTTTTCAACTCGAATAAGGAAGGCTTGAGCATTTTGAGTGCTAAAATATGGCTGTGTTTCTATTCTAAAATCTAAAATGGATTTTCTACAATGGTCTATTGGGACCCTTGAGTGTTTTACCACTGCAATATGGGACAAGTCTTTGGCCAAAATGGCTAATACAGGAGAGTTGGCAATCCTAATCCCACCTCCACCAAAACATTCAGTTAGTGAACTGGAAAATTAGTTGAACAATTTAAAAATATCAATGCAATTTTGACCAGGTGTGACTTATATTCTGGTGCAAATGTATTTTCAGAACATAAAGTAGTTATAATAGTAAACTATTGTCAACAAGAGTTGTCTTATCTTAAGGGGTTTCTTGCAACCAGCTGCTGATCTTATTGCTGTTCAGAGCATAAAATGTTTCAAGGCTGTTCATCTGTCTGTTATTTTGAAAAGCGGGCACAGGAAGCTTGTTTTGAGGTCAGACTCTGGAAGCATGACGGAGAAAGAGATGAAAAGAGAGCTGGACGTGTCAATCAGCAAGACCAGGCGCTGGGACGACAAATGAAGTGTTGTGCTAGTGCGGGTATGGGGTTAATGCAATTACAGTGAGTCTCAGCACGGTCTAACCTCACACATAAACCAGTCCCTTTCTCTCCATCTCTCTCCATCCTGACTTTCACTACACTATGGGTCACATCAGGGCCAATCCCAGGGCTTCCTCAGACTGCTCTGATCCTGATCCATCCTGCTGTGGGAACACCATACTTGGTGCCCTTGTTAACTGTGTTTAGTCTCCAGAGTTTCATGAAGATAAACCCAGTCTGGAGTGAAGGTGAAGGCCTCACATTTAATATGATAGAGAAAGGTTCTGACAATAATTAGCAGGTCATTCCGGGCCGTGAAATTCAATAAGGTAATTTAATGGTATGCAAGCTATGGGGAGACATTAATGGGTAATGATTTAGAATTCTGTTTCATACTTAATAGGTAACTATGCAGGAATTAATGCAGGACAAATGAGTAGCACTACATTAACACTTCAGTTACTAGTAACTAATATTGAAATGCAATTAGCTAATCAGTAAGTAATAGCAATCTGAAATATTTTAGTATACCATTTAGTATTTATATACAATTAAGTTTTGAATCATGAATATGTTTTTAAAGCATCCCTTTATTTAAGGTAAGCTGACTAGACATGATACTGTACCAGTCACGTTTGAAAAGTGATTTAGAGTGGTGTCAGCTTCATAACTGATTTCTGGTTAAAGAAGGCTTTTTTTTATCTCTGATAATGCAATTTCATGTTGACATTGGATTTTGAGGGGTTAATTTTGTGCTAAGTAATTAATTATTTGTTATTATTATTTATTCATAGTTATTTAGTAGTTCTCAGTAAGGCAAATACAATTCAGTAAATACCGATTAGCTAAGAGTGTACTACGACAGTCATCAGATCGCTATTACTTCCTGATTAGTTAATTGTGTTTCTACATTAGTTAATAGTGACTGAAGTATGAATGTAGTACTTCTCATTTGTCTTGAATTAATTCCTGCATAGATACCTATTAAGTATGAAACAGTGTTCTAAAGCATAACCCATTAAAGTGGACGCCTGTCTGCCACCATGGTGTCTGAAAGGTGACCCTGCACTTCCTGCCCAGGGCAAAAGGCACACACACAGAGTAAGGTTACTATCATAATGCGAAACAGACTGTGTGTGTGTGTCCAGGTAATCCATAAGTTGTGGGGACCAAATGTACCAACAAGGATCGTAAAACCTGACATTTTTGACGTTGTGGGGACAATCAGTCGATCCCCGTGAGGAAAAAAGCTCATAAATCCTACTAAATAATGTTTTTTGAAAATGTAAAAATGTAGAAAGTTTTTTTGTGAGTTTTTTATGATTAGGGGTAGGGTTAGGGGATGGAATATAAAGTTTGTACTATACTAAAATCATTGTGTCTATGGAGAGTCCTCTTATGACATGAAAACCCAAAATGTGTGTGTGTGTGTGGGGGGGGGGGGGGGGGGGGGGGGGGGGTTTACAAGGGCTTTTTATGTGACAAACTGGTAATTACAATGGTATTATGCTATAAATGTGGTTTATGAGGACATTTCTTGTGTACCCATAATTCAAATTGCTTAAAAAACATACTAAACAATGTTTTATTGAAAATTTTAAAATTCAGAAAGTTAGGGTTAGTTTTAGGGTTGGGGGATAGAATCTATATTTTGTACAGTATAAAAATCATTATGTCTATGGAGAGTCATAATAATGATAGCTGCACCAACATGTGTGTGTGTGTGTGTGTGTGTGTGTGTGTGTGTGTGTGTGTGTGTGTGTTACGGAAATGAGAATCATGACCAGAACAACAGACCAACAGACGATGGCTGATTTAACAGTCATTTACTGTTAATTACTCTGTAATGGTTGAAGCAATACCTATTACATTTTAATCACTCTCACTACGTATAATTTATAATAAAGCAAGAGTGGTTCATTAAAAAGAAAAAGAAAACAAGTATACAAAACAATTTCTAATTAGCTCGTCCCAAGATTCATGAAAATGTGGGAGGAATAAGACTACTTCTGCATCATAACATAAGCTCTGAGTTATCTCAGAAAACACTAACCTTAAGCAAACATACGTAAACATGTATCAATGCACATTTTCGGGGGAACAGATACAGTGGGCTTATGATTATGTCCCACAAAGGAGGGGAAAATAGAAACCATAATGCAAACAAACTGCAAAATCCTTACAGATCTCAAAAGTGAAACCAGATGATAAGATCCACAGTTCAAGGAATGTCTGCCATTCCAGCACTCCGACTGCCTTTCAACTGTCAGGAGCATTATCTCAGGGTTATGTATTCAGAGAAGTCAAAGCATGAAATCATGTAGGCTAAACACTTAGACAGAGATTTGCATCTGCTCACCTAATAATACTGGAATGCTCATCTGTTTGAATCGTACAACGCTGAGCACTTTTCAAGCTCTGATAAATTTGTATTTCCAAAGGAAAAGATATTTTGAATTTCTTCTCAATATTATACAGTATGAAAAACATGTATATTTATGATTTATAATGCAATCAATGGACTGGGCTGCAGCTACGATTTGGCACAAAATACATACACACAAAATGTTTTTATTTTCTTTCCTTCCAAAAATAAGTCACAAACAAAACGTTCTTTGACAAACCAAATAAAACTTAATATGAATATGAGTGTTGGAGGTAAAGTAACAGTTTTACGCAGTCCAAGGCCATACTTTTGTACTGTTTTTATTAAAGTGTGGTTAAGCTTTGGAAAACCCAGTGGTGCATTCCCCCTTTCTGTCCATCTCAACCTGGGTTGCAAAGGTATAAAGATGGACCCAAAATGGAAAGAGGTATGCTGTCACTGACAGTCATTTTTATTGCTGTTGGCCAGTCAGCAGAGGAGCAGCCATGCCAGTGGGGAGCTAACTAATGGACAACTTTTACTCTCTGAGAAAACTTGGAAGACTGAAGTTGAGGGATTGATGCCTGACATAGAAATTCACCCCAGAAATCGTAACTGACCAATTAGTGAAAACCTTTGGGCCTCTAAGCCCCGCCCATTTCAGGAACCCCATTTCATGCTAACTGCCTTTTCACAGCCTTATTCTGTTTCTGTGCAGGAGGCCCTTATCGAGCAATGTTTACAGGACCACTCAGTACCAAACTCGCTCTCTGACAAGGTTGCAAAACAAACCAGTTCGCAAATTTGAAAAGGTGCCACTGACAGATGAGGTCTGTCCTAACGCATGGAGTATCAGCTTTATTATAATATTTCCTCAAGGCTGAGGGAGCTGAAAGAGAACATAAAATATGCTCCATCTGTTCTGACACGGAGAACGAGAGAGACAGGGATGGAGAGAGAAAGTAGTGAGACAAAGAGAGAGAAAGTGCACCATGCAACAGTGCGCACAGCGGCTTGGGGAAATGAAAACATTTTTCTCTTGGGTCTTCTCACCCCATAAAACTGAGCCAGCAACTCGTCCGCCCATCTGTTCCTTTATTCACAAGAGTAAAAGAGGAGATAGACAGAAAGAATTATGGAGAGATAGAGGGAAACTTTAGTCGCATGTAGAAGTGTTCCTTCATCCTTATTGAAATATTGAAAGTTTCAGAAGCTCATAGTCACATACTCGACTCTGGCAACCTTTTCAGCAATTAAACCAGGGGTTTAAAGTGTTTATTTACAACCAGAAATGTTTACTTTTTGGTGCTGTTACTGTTAGCATACAACTTAGTGCATGTATGTATCCAAATATTGTGGGAATGAATTTGGTATTCAGCCAAAATTGCGAAAATCTGCCATTATTTACTCACCCTCATATCGTTCCAAGCCCATATGACTTTCTTAGTTCTGTGTAACATAAAGAAGCTAAGCAATATGTTGACGCTACTCTTTTCCATACAATGAATGCATACAGTGACCAGGGCTTTTAAGATCCAAAAAAGGAACCATAAAAGTAGTCAATATGATGATAACTTATAAGCTCCCATATTTTAAGTCCTCTGAAGTCAGGATAGCTTTGTGTGAAGAACAGACTGAAATTTAGTCATTACTAATTCACTGAAAATCGTCCCCTCTGCCATAGTTTGTCAACAACAATTTGAATATTCAGTAGTGCTAATGACATTCAAAATATTTGGGGAAATACAAGATTTTCAATGAATTTAACGAATTTAAATTTGTATGGAAAAGAGAAGTGTGAAAAAGCAAGTTATTCATCCAAACATACCTTTTGTGATCCACAGTCATATTCTTTTGTAAAATGATGGTAAATAAAGTACATTTTTGGGTGAACTACTCCTTTAAACACAACACGCACTCATCCAGCACACATGTACCTACTCAACTCGCACAGCATAACGAAGAGTGGCAACACAGAGTTTCATAATGCTATAAGGATATTAGCAACTGGTTATTTGTATCTACTATCTGATTGTGTAGAATGGATTTATCTAACTCATTTATGTTGAGTAATGGTTTAATTGAGGCCAGCAAAGAGTCTCTCATTATCTAGATTGCTCTGTCAGGCCAGGAAATAAATGGGTCTGCCTCTCATCCAAACGCTGCACTGACATTGCCTGAAACACACAAACACACTGAACAGAAGGACAGCAGTCATTAAACAGTGTTGTTGACCAATAAAGTGAAGCGTACGAAAATATGGAGAGACACGGCATTCACTCGAGGCTGTTTCTGCTTATTGAGACAGATGGGAATTTTGCAAACATCTCTGGACTGTGTAGCTCCTCACATTCGTGATCTCTATAAATCAGTTGCTTAGTTTTTCTTTTTAATTAGTTAATTCTGTAATATTAGGTATTAAAGATTCAACAGAGTATTTAAGCTCAAAACAAAACGGCCAGCTATGTAGTGCACCTAGAAAACAGAGAAACTGGAAATGACATTAAACTGAGCAATGAGTGAGAGCTCTAGTGACCCGAGTCTTGGTAGCCGCGAATGATGTTTGCTACAGAGAACATGCTCACAGACACAAGAATTCATCACTTGTTGTTTCCAGTTTAACACATTCTCAAGGTAGGGGAGAACAGAACATAATCTGGTGGCATAGAGTCACATTCTATTCCGAAGGGAGACCGGTACAGTAAATAGAGCTTTTAAAAGGATAGTTCACACACAAATTAGATTTTTTTTCACCATTTACTCACATGTTGTTAATTTTGCAACATCAAATCAAATCCCTTTATTGCCATATACACAAGTGCAACAGTGGGTGAAAGTCTTGGGGGCAGTTCTGAGCAACATAGCAGTCATGACAGTGATGAGGCATATACCAATATACAATAAATATCAGATTTACACAACACAATTTACATATCTAATATACAATGTACATTATACATTTCACACAATATTAAATAACTTGAGTGAGAGTAAATTAATGAATTTACTTTTTTGTGTAAACTACTCCTTTAACTGTGTCTTCATAGAGATGGAGTTTAAAGAAACTGAAGATGAACAGCTGCAAATTAAAAAAACAAAAGTCAAAAATGCTTTCCAGATTGTATACTCGTAAACAAAATATGCTCATAATCAAATGTTCTTGGGTGAATCTCAAAGAAAAGAAAAGAAAAAAAGAGAGAGAAATCCAGTTCACATTTCAGAACAAGAAATATATATTCCTTGGATGGTGTTGCTGCCGATGAGAGTCAGCCCATGCACACAGTCAGAGGTCGCTCTTTTAGCTGAAGAGACTTCATGGAGTTCTCAGTCATGCTTCATAGAACTTACACATGTACACAATCAGACGTAACCATGGATAGCTAAATTTTTGGAGGAATTGAATGAACAATGTTTGAGTTCATGTTAAAATATTTGACGAATGACTGAAGATTTTGGTATCTTAGTAAATCTAAGCCATTTGAGAATTTGTTAAAATCTCTTGAGGAGACCATATGAGATTACTGGGGTGTTTTTCTCAGGAGAAAAATCTGAAATGCAGGAGACTTCAGCAAAAGTGAGAGAGAGATGGAGAGAGAGAAGAGTGTGTGTGTGTGTGTTTAGAGCAGAAGGGCAAACACAAAGATAGTGAGCTCACAGTTAAGGGAGAACCATTATATACCATCACAATATCCATTGTCTAAAGCAACCTGCATAGAGGATTGAGTATTTAACCGCACTAATTAAAACGAGGACTGAGAGTGGAGAGACAATGCTTGGCTTTCCATCCGTGACCTTTTCTTTCGATCCCACATCCAAATTAGCAGAAAAATGCGACACTTAAACCTCATGGCGGGATTAAAAAAAAAATTGAGCTAAAATTTAGTTTCACTAGAGAATCACCATAAACAGTGCTATACATATTGTTTAGGAGTTAATTAGTGGGTGGAAATCCAGCCCCCTGGAATTTAAGCCAGCTGTTTTAAAGTTTACTTGTTAAACAAACTTTTTGTGCCCTGTAGGCTGTAATATTACTGCAATGGCAAAAACAAACTAAAAAATTTTACATCGATGTAGAATGAACAGTAATGAGTTTGTCTTCTGATGCTGCAAGGAGGAACAGGATGGAACATTGGCATTAAACACAGGATGCCACAGATCCCCACAGCTGTAATTCTGTATCATAAACTCCAAATCTAGGCTTACTCTAGGCTTACTCATTAGTAGGTCTACTCATTCCATTCAAAACCCAAACAGCACCAATCAATCAGCTCACTGCTTATTATTCCGTCTGGATAGTACTTAAGAAACAGCATTAGGGCTATTTGTGCCCAATTTTTTGTCCCTATTACTTAAAGGATTAATTCACCCAAATATGAAAATTATCTCATCATTTACTCACCCTCATGCCATCCCAAAAGTGTGTATCTTCAGCAGAACAAAAACAAAGATTTTTAGAAGAATATCTCAGAACTGTAGGTCCATAAAATGCAAATGAATGGGTGCCAAATTTGATTAATTATGTGAGTATAATTAATTAATTAACATCTATTTTGGTAATACCATTGTATTCTTTAAAACCCAATGAGTACCATTTACAATCCATACTTTACTTGATACCATCACATTATTCTGGTACCACCATAGTTCTTTTTTGTAAGGGCAATCTGACCAGTAGACACACAATATCCATGGGCATTCCCCACCAACTGTTTTTGCCTGGAGCAGTTGTGAGTTTGCCTGTCTGACTTGTCTGATCTGTCAGCGTAAACAACAGATGGAGATATTATCACTCTCTCCACTAATCATAATTCAATGCCTGCAACACCTGAGTTCTCATTTCCTCTGTGGTCGTTGCATCAGTCTCAAAGATAATTCTACAAGATGGAAAACAGAAAAAGAGACAACAGAGAAGATGAGAACGGGGAAAAAAAATCAAACCTACCAACAGCATGCTCTTGTTCTGTCTGACTTAAACTTGGAGAGGTGTGTATCAGCGCACGTGTGTGTAAGTGCGAGTGTGATGTTTAATATAAATCTGTCTGGATGTGGACAGCACATAAACACAGCGCTGCATTAAAAACGCGCCTGACTGCAGGAACGTCTCTCGCTTCCTGCGCGGCCTCATTTTCGCCAACTCGTTGGTCTGTGTGGGATTAAATAGATCTCTGTTTTAATTGGAGCCACTCTATAAATCTGCGCATTGTCATAACAGACATGTTGAACATGGAGAGTCTGCCAGGCACCGTCTCCTCACACCTTAGTAAGTGTCACACTGTCAGCTTTGCAGTCTAACATTTTCACAAGAGAAGACTTATTTGGACCTGTGTATGTTAGACACAACAGAGAAACGCAAACATACACGCATACAGCAAAAGTAAACAAACTTAAACAGATATCAAGCCAAGACTTGATTAAAGACAGACACACACATTAACGCTAGATGTTGTTCATGGTGTAATCTCGAGCAGCATATACAAGGCCATGCACATATTGGTGATGATTTCGATTCATTCAAGTGATTGGAATCTTTTGCTTCAGTTCACAGCAAGATTAGTTCATTTACCTTTTCTGCAGGTTAACTCATTACACCAGTAGGGACCTGTCAATGTCTCTTTTCGATTATATGAGTGAGTCATTATATCATTCGTTCAAAAGATTTGCTCATAAAACACAGCAGAATCAGGTGTTATCAAATGACACACACACACACACACACACACACACACACACACACACACACATATATAAAGGAAAAAAAATATTTGCTTTGTCTTTTTGGCATATGTGGAGAAAAAATATTTCTTGAGTCTCACAGAAGGTCTGTGGACATATATATGTATTTCATTAGATTACTCAAGGTCATTAATGTATTCTAAATACTTTTGATTACTTCAGCAGATTTGTTTCACTAATTAAGACAAAATACACATGTTAAAAATACATTCTCTGAAGAACCTAAATATCTTATGTAGTGTTGTTTCTGAAACAGGATAAATAAAAATTATCTTGTTTAAAGGATATTTAGATATTTTTGAGAATATTCTTGATACAAAAAAAATATGATCTTGCCTGGTAATTTGTGCATGTAAAATGGCTAGAAATAGCTTTTTAGCTTAGCGTAAAGCTAACAATTTACACAAGATTTCTTTCTATTTCTTCTGCTCCAAACTTACTTCAAACTTATTTCTCTGTCTGCCCGTATGAATGTAACACATCATAAGAAAGTGTATCACTGCTGCTCAAATGATTTTTACTATAAATCTCTACTTTCACTTTTAGAATGTGAAAGTGTAAGTGGAGGTTCTAAAAGTGAAAGTAGAGATTTATAGTAAAGATAGGATTTTAATATTTACAAATCTATTAAACGCATCTATTACATTGCTTCTGAAGAAATAGAACTAAACACTGGATTCATATAGATTACTTTTATCATCAGGTTTGTCATGACAGCTCGAGTGCATGCTGTCATTAAAACTGAAGGAGGACATGCAAAATTTAATTAATGGAAACTGTTCAATTAAACTTTTCACTCGAACAGTCGTGCTAATAATAAAATGTAAAAAAAAAAAAAAAATAGAACTGTGTTAAATTTGTGGAAAACACACATTATGTTATACATTCATTGGGGGGTTTGTGCGATTTACAAAACTATCGTATGGCTTCAAGATATGTTGAACATAAGTCATATGGACTACTTTAATGGTTCTTAGGTAATCTTTTTAGCTTGATGGTAATGACCAACACACTCTCACAGTGAAATCATCAGGATTTGTATCATGATATCGTGTGACTGCACTGGTTTGAATTCCTACGACTTTCACTACAGCCAAAGATGTCACTGGACATTGTTTCCATCTAATACACAACAAGTACTTGCTTCTGTCACACACAACAGATTTGTATCATGTTTACACACTCTACTGATTGGTTAAGTCATAGTTTTCACGTGATGAAGTCATACGAGTTTATGCGAACAACATCGTGTGTGACCACATGTAATAGCCAACTCGTAAATTATATGCGATTTTTCATGAGATCGGGTTGGTAATGACCATTACTAAAATATGGTACACGATTTGGATCAGGCTCGTCGGATCGATAGACTGTCTGGTTAAAAAATCAGTATCATAGCCTATACCTATCCAGGAACTGGATAGCTGCATCCTTTATTCTGTAGGTACAACCAATGAAATGCTTAATCACTGGCCACTTTTTGTTATTATTTGTTCACCCTATATTCAGTCTTTGAAGGCAGAGAAAAGCAACCAAGTCATGTGCTTCACAAAACAAAACCTCAGCCACACTGAACAAAATGTTGGTGTAAAGAGTTGGTGTATAGAAGTGAAAGAGATTAGTTTGTTCGCTTAAAAGATTAAATTCAAAACACTAATTTCATTCATGGCCGAAACATCACTAGCAGATAGCTCTTTATTGTTGACTGAAATATTCCCAGTTGTATGAGAGCAAACATAAGGGAACTGAAAAGTTTCCACTTGAACTTTGAACATTCATCATGTGTTTCAACTCAGACACGCTGCTTACGCTCATTGAATAGCTTTTCATACTCTCACACACTCGCGCACACTCTCACAATACATAGTTGCTGTGCATGAAGTCTTCGTTTGTTGTCAGTTGGTGGACCATTTGCTTTGCTGAAATTGCTTTAACAGTGTGAGAGTTCTTTTATCACTTCATAATGAAATTTGCATTGGTGGCTCGTAAAGCACCTGAACAGAGAAGCAAGAACATAGAACATACACCAGGGCACAGAGCCTGGATAAACATGGCCTTTAAGAGCCCTTATGTTTACATCTGACGTCTCCTGACTACTTAATGAGATCAAGATGACAATTTACTATTGTTTTAGTGGCTACAAATTGTTCCTATATGAAATCATAAAGGATCATTCCGTGCCCACATCAAACCGCATAAAACCAACAAATGAGATGTTCAGAATATAAAACGTTTTTATTAAAGAGAGAGCAGTAAGGAAATAAATTCCAGTATAATTTTAAATGGATGACAATTTGACCTTTGTGATGTTGCCACCCTATATAATTAAATCCTTACCATAATTACAGTGTACCATTCATTTGAGCTGATCTGTGCTGCAAAAACGAACGTTTGTGTTGGTTTGGTGTTTGAGTTATTAAACATAGTTTTTTGGTTTTTGTTTGGCTGTGCTATGTCACTCTCCACCCCATGTCATCTAAATCGTTCCAAACCGGTGCCGTTTGTTTGTGCTGGTTTGTGCTATTAAAAGAAGCACTAACTTTTTCCCTTCCTTAGCATGGAATGTCACCAGGTTCGACAGATTGTGGCACCAGCACCAGTTTTGGTAGCACTGTTGGGGTGTCTGGGGCCTGTGACAGGGTTCCCACACATCCTGGAATTTTGCAATGCAGTTTTAATAATACCTAATAATAATACCTAAATGTCCTGGAAAATAATGATTTGTCCTGGAAAATATTTTAGTATAATAAAACTGTTTCACTGTGTTGCTAACAAGGTTTTTGTTACATGAAAAAAACATAATGAGGTTAATGATTGGGATAGGTGTCAAATACACAAATTCATATCGTTTTGTCACTTCAGGCTGCTGCGTGTTGTGAAACAACATTGTGGCACGATGGAGGGCGGGGCCGGGTTGTGACTCAACACGCCCGGTCCCGTATTAGTATTAGGCTAATCATGTCACCGAGAGGGATAAAGGCCGACTGCAGAGGGCGGTCCGTAAGGATCTCTCTCTCTCTCTCGCACCGCCCTCTGCAGTCGGCCTTTATCCCTCTCGGTGGCTTGATTAGCCTAATACGGGACCGGGCGTGTTGAGTCACAACCCGGCCCCGCCCTCCACCGTGCCACATACATCAACGGTTGACTATAATTAAATAAACCCTGTCACGTACATTCTCTGCTCACCTGCTGTCATCGCTGCTTTGATCCAACAAAATAGCTTAGGCCTAAATATTGAAATGGTGCAGAATATGATTTTTTTTTCTCGTTCGAGCATTGCTGTTGTGTTAACTACAAAAATATTTGAGTTGTAAACTTTAGACAATGACAATGGACTGCACTTTTTAAACTCATGGTGAAGAACTACACTACCTGTGAATCCTGAAAAATCCACCAATTAGAGGGTCGCGGAAAACAAGCCACAGCAAATCTCAGTGCAGTAACCACCCACACCCATGACACACAGAGAATAACAAAATAGTTAGTCAGTCTCCCTAGATTATCACACTACTTTAAATTTGAGTTGAGTGAGTGAATACAATGACACCCGGGACAGATAGGATTGGCGACCTTGGTGTGCGCACATGTTAAGTTGGTACTTAATGATTATGATTTAATTTCTAAAGAACTAAATTGTGCCAAAAAATGACAAAAAAAAAAAAAAAAAATAAAACAGCAATTGTGAGTGGGGTGTCCAGGCTTCAGTCCAAGATCCGCCACTGTGTTTAGCCTCCCATTCAGCTGATGAAAACACAGCGTGATCACGAGGAAGGATTACATCAAGATGCAGATTGGAAATCAAGTGTGAAAAACTTCATATAAATAAACTAGCCTGCTCCGCTCTTGATGTTGCTTGCGTGCTAGTGATTACATGATTACAATGACATAATATAAGAAATATTTAAGATTCCACACAATTTCGTGGTCTGTAATGAATTATTCGTGACATTAACTGATTTTGTACAAAGGACAGGTTTTCTTTCATTAAAGCAGTTAAGATGCTCTGTGAAAATTAATAAGCAGGATCATGATTATATCATATAAACCATCAAATATACAGTCCTTCCGAATTTCACTTCACTCACAGATACACACAAACTGATGAGTTAGGGGCCGTTCACACCGAACGTGTTTTGCGTGCATCTGCTCTGTTTTTTTCCATTGTTTTCCTTTGTGAACACACACTGGACAAACTTCCATACCTGCTGTATCACGTCTAGCTATTTCTTCAGTGTCTCATGCTGGACTGGCACATTTTTAGACACTGTGTCAAGTTAAAAAAAACGTAGACTCAAAAACACATCTAGAGACTGCGTTCCGTTTCATTCGTTGTGCTGCATCTAGATTGTTTTTAGTGCATGTGTCACAAAGATTTAATGATCTGAACAAGTTCAGGTTGCAAAGAGGTGACTGTAACAATGTTTAACATAATTCCAGATTGTTCTGCACCATGCAAATTTCAGCACTTGATAAACGGCAATGTTTTCCGACGTGTATTAATCATCTTTATCTAGATTTTTATTTCATTCAACATGTACTTAGCTACAATGGATGAATTTAAAATCAATTTTGTCATTTTTTAAGCAAAAGTTTTAGAAATTGTGGTCCCATGCTGGTCATTTGCTTGGGGCCTCAGAAATCAGAAAATGTGAAAAATTTTAAATAGAAACATTTACACAAGTGGATTCATTCTTAGGTGGGCACAGCCATTGACGAGGAAAATTAAAAAATGTCACTCCATGCCAAAAAGGTTGGCGACCCCTGGTACAGACCTACAGAGCTGAGATTTTCTTCTAAAAATCTTCATTTGTGTTCAGCAGAAGAAAGAAAGTCATACACATCTGGGGTGGCTTGAGAAAGTTTAAATGATAACACAATTTTCATTTTTGTGTGAACTATCCCTTTAATTCAATTACGTTATTTGCAATACTTCATGGGAATGTAGATCATTCCCTCATTAAGTACACAGTCTTGTACCTTTGTCTTTTTGTTCAATTTTCAAAAACTTTTTCAAGTTAATGTTTGTAATGTTGGGATTCACCTTGGAGCTGGTTGGTTTGATCGATGGCTTACAACTCTTTTATGAAGGTACCATGAATAAATACCATGGAAAAAATGTATGGGAAAAACCAAGATGGCTGAAAAAGTGGGCGGGCACTGTTGCACTCTATTGTATAGTCAGAGAATACGTTGAATAAATAGAAAAGTAACCTTTTACTTGTTACTTCAAAAGTGATCAGTTTACCACTGTTACCGCTGACTGTGGTTATAGGGACTGACAGGTTGCATGTTATTTTCTGGACTCAATTGCTTGATAGCAATCTATTAGAAGAAAAAAGAAGAAGATAAACAAAAGATAAGATCGTTACGTGGTTCAGAGGTTCATGTTTGCCCAAGAGAATGATATGTTTTGAGTGTGATTTTTTATTCTGCGGCCACAGCGTGTTTGTGTCATTCTGCTTCGGCTCACACTGATTTTGACACCAATACATGTCCAAATATGGTGACTGGATTCAATTTATACTGTATTGTTGGGAAAACAGTGTGTATGTGTGTGTGGGTGTTAGTGAGAGGGAGAGAGGAAAAGAAAAATTGCATTTTTTATTTTATTAGGTTATTTTGTTTTTGTATGTGAGAATGAGAGAAAAAGGCCGGGCCAGTGAGATCGACAAGAAAGAGGGAAATGAGAAAATAGACTTCAATTGTCTATTAGAGAGGTTATTGGCCAGAGAAGATTACATTACCTTCTCTTTCAGCAAGCTCATTCTCTTTTCTCCCGAGAGGCCACCGTCTAATGAGGAGGGTTAGTGTTTAGGCATGGCTATAGCCTTTTACTCATGATGCCTTTGAATATACACAAAGCAATCTTGCTCTAAAGCTTTCAAAATTTCTACACTGCAAAACACACAAAGAAAGATTTGATAATTCTCTCTTTTCGCCACGTACCTCACTCCTCAAAACTAATGAAGATAACACACACACACAAACACACACGCGCACGCACGCACGCACGCACACACACACACACACACACACAGAACTACAGAGACAATCTTTTTGTCCAGGTTTATGAAGCTGCAGTCACAGCAGCAGAATCACAGTGGCCGTCTGTGACCCTGGAATGGAATGAGAGAGATCAGGTTATAAAAAAGAGACTAGAACAGGGAACATGAAAGAGGGAGACCTAGTGATAGAAAGAAAATTGGATGAAGAGAGAGAGAGAGAGAGAGAGAGAGAGAGAGAGAGAGAGAGAGAGAGAGAGCACACTGGATGCCAGAGGTTCTCCAATTTCATCCATAGTGATCCAAACCACAGTCCTCAAGTTCTCCTCCCCACTCCCTGCCCAACACAGCACTGCCTGATAGTATCCGCCAAACTTGACCACATCCCACACCAACCAGCCCAATGCCCACACCACCGAATATGATCTCAGAACATGGAGTTAGGAGGAGCTGTGGTTAATGATGTATATGAAACTCCTGATCAAGGCAGGGTTGTGAGATTTGTGCACAGAATGTCTGGCATTCTGTGCCTGTTTAGAGGGGAAGTGTGCAAGTCCAAGTCAAACGGATCACACTGCAGGATGGTTGGACTATGCTGGAAGGTGGAAAGCTGTTCACAGATCTTTCTATCAATCTAGCCAGAGGAATGATAAAAAAGAGGGAGGGTGGTGTGTTTTTTGTGTGTCTTAAATCTGCTAATGATAGATATTGCAATGCTGTAATACAATGATCATACCCTTAGGGCGATATGTGCAATGATATTTTGGTGAAATTCATTGGTTGTACATGCGTGTGCCTGTATGTATTTTTGTGTGTGTGTGGGTGGGTTTGAGTGGTTTACAGGTACAATTTTTAAAGTTACATACTGGTAATTACAAGGGTGCTGTGCTATAAATGTGGTTTATGAGGACAGTTATTGTGTCCCCATAATTCAAATCGCTTAAAGAAACATACCAAAACATGTTTGTTTGTTTTTTATTTAAAACTGCAGAAAGTTTTTGTAAGGGTTAGATTTAAGGGTAGGGTTGGGGGATAGAATCTATAGTTTGTATATTTTAAAAATCATTATGTCTACGGAGAGTCCTCATAAGGATAGCTGCAACCAACGTGCGTGTGTGTGTGTGTGTGTGTGTGTGAAAATAAACTGGCTAGAAAAAAATAAATGGGGGGTGAAATAGTAGGCTGAAATCAAAGTTGATTAGCTTTTGAGTTTGGAAATATGCCTCGAGGCCAACAGCAAGATGCAAACATATAAAATAAAGCAAAGTGGAGTGTCTTATTGAGATGATTTTCATTAAGACCTGATGCTTAAGAAATTGCCTCTTTCCTGCACAAATCTACTAGATGGAATCAAATACCTCAGTGCTGACAGCGAGTGTGTGTGTGTGCGCTCGTTGTTTATGTTGGAGGTAGAACTTTATGTGTTAGAACTTTAAAAAGAGAAAGTGTATTTTTGAAAGACTGGACAACCATGGGAATGGCCAAGCACCCAAACATTAATTGTCTCCATAGGCATTTAAACAAATATTGAATAAATATTTCTTAGCCTCAACCAAACCAGAAAGCTCTTTTATAATTAAAGACATTAAAACATTTGATTTTGAAGCAAACCATTTTTAAACATTTTTAAGAGATTGGTAATTGGGAACTTCGCTGATTGGTGGATATCACTTTAAGATTGTGGTTCCAGCGGGAGATCTGGAGCCAAAGGGAATTCGTTGGATTTTATGAGACACAAGAAGGGATTGTTAGGATACCCACCGGCAGAAACATCAATCGCCGCCTATGAGCATAGTGTATAACATATCAGTCAATATAAGTGGATTTCATCTTTTCAGTTCTTAATAAGCCAAGCTTGCATAAATAAGTCAATTTTGAAGGGATGAATCATCCAAATCTGCAAATGTTCTTCAGACCCCCACACACACACTTATTTTTTTGTGACAACAATGAAGAAGGGAATGTGACACAATGGACTGTAACTCCTTAAAAGGATTGTTCACCCAAACATTTCAATTTGCTCATCATTTACTCACCTTCATGCCATCCCAGATGTGTATGACTTTTTTTCTTCTGCTGAACACAAACAAAGATTTTTAGAAGATTATTTCAGCTCTGTAGGCCCATACAACGCAAGAGAATATGTATCAAATTTTAAATCAAAGATTGAAGATCCAAAAAGCACATAATGGCAATATAAAAGTAATCAATTTATTCATTTGGCAGATGCTTTTATCCAAAGCGACTTACAAACAAGGAATATACATTATAAGCAATTCATCTTAAAGAGACAGTAGTACAAAAAGCGCTGCATCACAAAGTTTCAAATGCATCATAATAATAGTATCCAAGACATATTAGAGTGCAACAAGAACATATATAATTTTTAAATCTTTTTAATATAAATTCTCCTCCTTGCCCAGTAGGTGGTGAAATGCATGAAGAATGCAAATCGGCAAAAACAAAAGAAGAATGTGAAAGTGAAATTGTAGTTTGATAGTACAAAAGACATAAATATTGATCTGTTTCTCATCCACATCCTCATCATTTCGCTAAATAGGTTATGGATTTAACCACTGGGGTCTTATAGATTACTTTTATGCTGCCTTTATGTGATTTTTGGAGCTTCAAATTTTTGGTACCCATTCAACTGCATTGTATGGACCTACAGAACTGATATATTAAAAAACAAAGAAGAAAGAGAAAGTCAAACACATCTGGAATGGCATGAGGGTGAGTAATTGATGACAGAATTTTCATTTTTGAGTGAACTATTTCTTTAACAACTTAGCACTGAGTCTTGGCTTGATTGATTTGTCTAAACATGAGTTGGATTCCACCTTCCTACTCCTCTTATCACACCTGCGTACATGCTCTCTTAACGGTTTGATTTCAGTCGGACTAAAACAAACAATAATTCGTTTTTTTATAATAGCATGTAAATGCTAGCCCGACGGAAATCATGATTTTGCGAAGTCGGACTATCAGACCTAGACAATGTGCTTGTAACTCTGCTTCGTCCAGCATGTATAGCCTACAAGTTAATTGGAGCAAAATTGGCCTCAGCATTGTGTGCATGCTCCGAAAATCAGAGGTGACATGCAATGTGTTTTTAACGCTTATTCAGCTGACATCCTACCTTCAAATATTCAATTCATGTCATACTTGGAAAGTCATACATGTCACCCCCCCTCTTTCCCCCCGCATACCTCAACAACTTTTGGGCAGGGAACCGAAACCCCAAAAACAACAATTGGAGGGGGGCCCTTGGAGATAATTGGCCCCAGGGCCTTTGCAAGTCGTAATCCGTTCCTGATCATCAACATGAGTACCATTTGTGAGTGCTTAGCAACAGTTGTTAACCACTCTAGCTAGGTAGACTCATGAGAAGACGGCTAAATGGAAAGCAATGTTTGTTTCACTTATTTTACCCATGTTTTTGTCCCTTTGTTTTTTATTTCCAAAAATTAACATGAACAGATTGCGGCACTCGCATCTTTCTGCCACAGATGCATTGCGATGGATGTGAAGAATGCAAGCTGCTCGCTAAAGGCAATTTCTGCAGTAGCAAGACGCAGTGACAAATACATTATAATAGGCAAACAATACAACATTAATAGCAGTTCCTTTCTACAAAATAGGCTGGATTGCTTTAAAACCAGTTAAGGTTTGTGCTTTAAGGTATAGTTCACCCAAAAATAAAAATTCTGTCATCATTTACTACCCCACATGTTGTTCCAAACCCAAATAACTTTCTTCCGTGGACCACATAAGGTGATGTTTTAGTTTAATTTAAAAGGTTTAATTACTTTCATTATATGGAAAAAGATGCAATGAAAGTCAATGGTGACTGAGGCTAACATAACTTTATTGCCTATAAGGAAAAAGTTATATACAGGTTTGAAAACAATTTTCTTTTGGCGGACTATCCCTTTAATGCTGTATGATTCTAAGGTAACTTGAAGAAACCCAGTTATCACCATTAGGTGAAACAGTAAATGTCATCTCCTTATAATTGTCTTAGCAGTTCTCATGTCAATCGTACACCTGTTTGTAAATAGCAAAAAAATAAAAGTAAATGGCAAAGACCTCCGCATGTGCTCTATTCCCACGACTGTGCAAGGGTGCCGAGGAGGAAAGTGTGCAATTGATTTCATGCCTCTTAGAGAATGCACACACTTGTATTTGATGCCTTGGATTGTTGTGATGGTTCTTAACCGTCGCTGAATAAGAATGACTTGAGGGCCCTGGACCGAGCTGCTGCAATGTTTTGTCAGTCTTTTGTGGACATTCTGTAGACAGTGCCATTCTCTTTGCTGTATAGCGCCATTCTCCTGTTGAAAGTCGCTTTGGATAAAAGCATCTGCCAAATGCATACATTTAAATGAATAAATGTAAATGCAATTGTTAATGTATGCTGGAGGAGCAGCTTCAAGACAAGTTATACAAACACTCTTAACACACATACCGGAAAGGCTGCCACTATTATTGGAGTAGTTCCAATAAAAATAATCATTTTTAAATTCCTATGTAGAGAGGAGAATTCTCTGGAAACTGCATACTAGTATGGAAAATACATCCCATTCTCTGAATGACACACTGCTTAGACAAAAGGTCCTCTTCAGCATCAGACTGAATACACCAAGGTGCCAGAAAGATTAGTTTTTTTTTTTTTTTGCCCATCAGACTTAACAACACCTTGAATTGAGTCTGTTGGGTCTTTCTTAATGTTAGCATTGTGTACTGCCAACAGAATGAGCTGTTTTATTATAATTTAATAAATGTTAAAAGATACTTATGTTACGATTTTATTTTAAAGATATTTTTGTTTGTAGAAACTGTTTTACAGTATTATTTATTGTAGAGGAAAAAAAAGTGTTATGTTTTAATTCTTAATATTTTTATAATAGTGATAATAATCATTATGTGTGAGCATGTATTAATCACTTTGTGGGGACCAAATGTCGCCATAAGGATAGTAAAACCCGTAATTTTGAAGTTGTGGGGACAATTTGTCGGTCCCCATGAGGAAAACAGCTTATATATCATACTGAATTATGTTTTTTGAAAATGTAAAAATGCAGAATGTTTTCAGTTAGGGTGAAGTTTAGGGGTAGAGATAGAATATAAAGTTTGTACAGTATAAAAACTATTATGTCTATGGAAAGTCCCCATAAAACATGGGAACCCAACGTGTGTGTGTGTGTGTGTGTGTGTGTGTGTGTGTGTACAGCATAAAAAAACACACTTGGCACTAGTGGTGCACCGATCAGAAAATTTGAGGCCGATACCGATCTCTGATTTTTTTTAACACTAAGATTGGCTGATACCAATTTTTTTCAAAAGTGCCCTTTGCCACACTTTTGCAAGTTATATTTTGCAGTTTATATATATATATATTAGGGCTGTCAATCGATTAAATTCAATATATAATGATTATACATATTTATATCAATATATAATTCTACATAGTTATCTTTAAATATTCAAAAATTATACATATATATATATATATATATATATATATATATATATATATATATATATAAAAATAAAAAATATTCAGATAATTAAAATGTTTTACATTACTGTAGCAGAAGAGTTACTCATTGATAAGGCAATACAAAAAGCGGCTTTAGAATACAATGTATTGCTCACTATCATATTATCATATTATAAGTCAATCATTGACTTACAGTTCACAGCAATCCATTTCACAAGTGAATTTGTCAATTTATTATGAGGGCTTGTTTAAGGACCCGTCAATTTACATCTGCGTTTTTTTTTATTAATGCTTAAAAAATTTTACATCTAGAGCCAAGAGGTACATTAAAACAAACAACAACAAAAAGGAAAATAAATAAACAGTTTAAATAAAAATATCAAATTGTTTACATATTTCAATACACTTTACAGCTTTCTTGTTACTCAAATTGGAAATTGTTCTTAGGTATTGCTGAACCTCTGAATTAAAAATTAAAGCTAATGGTTTATAACCACCATACTTACATTTATGAATACTAAACTTTGCCAACGAAAGCAGAAAATGTATCAAATAATATTCATATATTATATATTAATTAATATTAATATGCATGTCATAGCTAAAAAAAATGAATGCAACATTTTCAAAACAAAGTTGAAAGCTGGGAATAATATGATCTAACAATTTTGCAGAATTCAGACAAGTCGAGTAGGGACTCCAAAATACTCCAAAATAAATGAAAAAATGTTTCCACCTGCAGACCACAAAATGTACAGAATATATTGACATCACAATTAAATCTCTCTACAAGAAAATAATTATTGGGGTAGTACTTATAAATATGTTTGAAGGACATTTCTTTGATTTTATTTGTGATTAGATATTTATGGGGTAATTTCCGAATTTTGCACCATCTCAATCCAGCCACACCCTGCATCAGACATGCTTGTGTAGCATCTCGGGTGTGTTGCATCTTAAACATAAAATGTTTAGGTCACTGTGTCAAGTTAAATATAGTTTAATGCTCAATCTTTAAATGCATCTTGAGATCCCTTTGAGTGTTTTGAACGCAAGAACACCTACTGAAGTGTTTTCTTCACTGTATAAACTGCGTGTTGCTCATACAGCTGAAGTTTCACTTACTGCCCTGTGGAGTAAACAGGTGGTACTACAAGCTTGCATTTCTCAGGAACCTTCCTTATTATGGACCGGGGGTATGCGATTAAATGCATAAAAAAATTTTAACGCGTTATTTTTGAAAAAAAAAATTAACATGTTAAATCGACAGCCCTAATATACACTACCGTTCAAAAGTTTGGGGTCACCCAAACAATTTTGTGTTTTCCTGAAAAGTCACACTTATTCACCACCATACGTTGTGAAATGAATAGAAAATAGAGTCAAGACATTGACAAGGTTAGAAATAATGATTTGTATTTGAAATAAGATTTTTTTTACATCAAACTTTGCTTTCGTCAAAGAATCCTCCATTTGCAGCAATTACAGCATTGCAGACCTTTGGCATTCTAGCTGTTAATTTGTTGAGGTAATCTGGAGAAATTGCACCCCACGCTTCCAGAAGCAGCTCCCACAAGTTGGATTGGTTGGATGGGCACTTCTTGCGTACCATACGGTCAAGCTGCTCCCACAACAGCTCAATGGGGTTCAGATCTGGTGACTGCGCTGACCACTCCATTACCGATAGAATACCAGCTGCCTGCTTCTGCTCTAAATAGTTCTTGCACAATTTGGAGGTGTGTTTAGGGTCATTGTCCTGTTGTAGGATGAAATTGGCTCCAATCAAGCGCTGTCCACTGGGTATGGCATGGCGTTGCAAAATGGAGTGATAGCCTTCCTTATTCAGAATCCCTTTTACCCTGTACAAATCTCCCACCTTACCAGCACCAAAGCAACCCCAGACCATTATATTACCTCCACCATGCTTAACAGATGGCGTCAGGCATTCTTCCAGCATCTTTTCATTTGTTCTGCGTCTCACAAACGTTCTTCTTTGTGATCCAAACACCTCAAACTTGGATTCATCTGTCCACAACACTTTTTTCCAGTCTTCCTCTGTCCAATGTCTGTGTTCTTTTGCCCATCTTAATCTTTTTCTTTTATTGGCCAGTCTCAGATATGGCTTTTTCTTTGCCACTCTGCCCTGAAGCCCAGAATCCCGCAGCCGCCTCTTCACTGTACATGTTGACACTGGTGTTTTGCGGGTACTATTTAATGAAGATGCCAGTTGGGGACCTGTGAGGCGTCTGTTTCTCAAACTAGAGACTCTAATGTACTTATCTTCTTGCTCAGTTGTGCAACGCGGCCTCCCACTTCTTTTTCTACTCTGGTTAGAGCCTGTTTGTGCTGTCCTCTGAAGGGAGTAGTACACACCGTTGTAGGAAATCTTCAATTTCTTAGCAATGTCTCGCATGGAATAGCCTTCATTTCTAAGGACAAGAATAGACTGTCGAGTTTCAGATGAAAGTTCTCTTTTTCTGGCCATTTTGAGCGTTTAATTGACCCCACAAATGTGATGCTCCAGAAACTCAATCTGCTCAAAGGAAGGTCAGTTTTGTAGCTTCTGTAACGACCTAAACTGTTTTCAGATGTGTGAACATGATTGCACAAGGGTTTTCTAATCATCAATTAGCCTTCTGAGCCAATGAGCAAACACATTGTACCATTAGAACACTGGAGTGATAGTTGCTGGAAATGGGCCTCTATACACCTATGTACATATTGCACCAAAAACCAGACATTTGCAGCTAGAATAGTCATTTACCACATTAGCAATGTATAGAGTGTATTTCTTCAAAGTTAAGACTAGTTTAAAGTTGTCTTCATTGAAAAGTACAGTGCTTTTCCTTCAAAAATAAGGACATTTCAATGTGACCCCAAACTTTTGAACGGTAGTGTATATATATATATATATATATATATATATATATATATAGCATTATCTATTGTGTCTAAATCTTTAGACATCCAGAAATTTCACACTCATGCACACAGACATTTGTTGAGCTTGCTGAATGCCCCTTTTCCCTATTCCAGCCCTAATACCCAGTCTGGTTAACCCTACCTGTCACCACTAGCCAGTGTTATCTGATACTAATTGAGACCCCAGTTCTCCCAATCGGACCAGTTCCAGCTCTGTGGGCCTCTTCACAACATCCATTAAGTTTGTGTACCCGGCCTCCAATGTGCTTCTCCAGGCAGAAGGGCTGCTGGGCTTCCTGACCAGACCCTTTGAAGGTCCAGGGAAGACAGATTACCTGTCTGAACCCCAAGATGCATTTGTTTGATGTTGGCTGCTCGCTTGGAGTGTTTGCTGACATTGCCAAGAGGCCAAAGATGTCTCTGGGTCCTTTGTTTCCCACCTTTCAACACCAGGTCCAGTTCTCTTTCCTGAACATTTCTGTAGCAGACAGATGCATTAGCGTGACATTATTTTGGTCAAAGACATGTGCCTCGCTAAGTTTTCACTTACTGTAAGTTGAGAAGCAGAACGAGGCATGGAGTACACAGCAATTACTATTTTGTTGCTGACTGCGTTTGCTGAAACTAGATTGCAGGTGTTTGGTGAATAAAACAAAGGTTTTTGCTCTGAAATGCCACACTCAAAAGTGGCGCATCTGTTTAGTGAATTCACCACTGTCTGTTTTTTCTTGATATCTAATTATTTTCTACAGCTCCAAAACATGAGCTGAATTCATAAACTGCCAGAGATCGATGTGGTGATCTCTACAGCTAATTATTTTCTGAGATGAGCTTGTTGAAGTCATTTGCGTCAAAATAGAGAGAATGGAACAGAACAAACAGTAGCATGTTGGTAAAGTGAGATTTTTACTTGGAGACAGACTGTGCTCACCCAGCCTCAGCTCTGAACACACAATCCTCTGGGACCCAGCGTTGAGGGCTTTGAAGTTCTCCCTCTTTCTTTTTTCCTACCCTTCCATTTGCTAGACCTGACAGCTGTCTAATGAAGACATACGCTCCCAAGTCAGCAAGGCCTCTGAGGAGGGAAGGGGGGTGAGAAGGAGACGGAGATAGATGGAGGGAGGGAGAGCGAGAGGAAGGGAAAAGTGGAAGAGGCAGAATGAGAGAAAGAGCCTTGCAGATATCTGTCCGGACAGACTTAGTTTGTGTAAAGACACATTGTTGAAGCTTCCAGGGGAAATAATCCATTTGTTTTTTTGCCCCTGGGCAAAACAGAGTTTTAGGGCATTTCTTTGCCACAACATCTCAATTTCTGATTTGCACTGCACTTCAGGGCTCCGCTGTTTTCAGCTGGTCCTGTTCCTAGCATTCGCTCTCATATTTTTTACTTACTTTTTCTTTCTTCTTTACTGTATTTCTGTATACCATCCATCCTCTCTGCAACTATTTTCTCTCTCCTACATTTTCCCTTACATTTATCACACCGTCTTCTCTTTTCTGTCACAGCACAATAATATTTTCCTTCTATTCTTCTATTCTTCTCTTCTCTCTCTCTCTCTCTCTCTCTCTCTCTCTCTCTCTCTCTCTCTCTCTCTCTCTCTCTCTCCATCTACTGGTCTTTGATGTGGATGTGTGAGGTAATCAGTAGTCTAGTCATTGCTGAAAGTGTTGACTACAAGTTTCTCTCTCTTTCTGTCTCTCGCCCGTTTGCACAAATTTCTTACATAACTTCTCTATGATGGTGAGCACAGCACTCAAATCCCCCTGCTCCTCATAACTGCAACAGATGTTCTGACGAGTAGGAAGAGGTTCTGGTAAGCCTTGTATCTGAGGCTCCGAACTGTTCTGTCTTGAACAATTCAATTTGAGAAGAATCACAGAATGGTCCAGAGGACATATTAACACACAGTGCAATTATAGTAATGAGATTTTTTTTAGGCCTTCTTCGCAGACAGTTAGAAACATTATTCATTCACATATTCATCATACATTATTATTTTACAGCATGCTGTTTGTTATCCATTAAGTTTGATGACACAGATTGATGGCCAGGGTTGGGAGGGTTACTTTTGAAATGTATTCCACTACAGATTACAGAATACATGCTGTAAAAATGCTTGTAATGTATTCCTTATATTACTCAAGGTCAGTAACGTATTCTAAATACTTTGGATTACTTCTTCAGCACTGGTAGATTTTTTCACTTGTTTGGACTATAAAACTCAGTTCAGTTCAGTAAGACAAAACATATATGTTAAAAATACATTCTCTGAAAAACCTAAATATCTTATGCAGTGTTGTTTCTAATTGATCTTGTTTTAAGGATTTTTAGATATTTTTACATGAAAACAATAAAAATTTTATCATTAAGAATATGATTTTTGCCCTAATATCAAAGGTCTTACTAGAAAAAAAATAATTATGATCCAATGTGAATTTTCTTGATTAAAAAATATGATCGTGCATGGTAACATGTGCTTGTAAAATTTCTAGAAATAGCACATCAAAATAAAGCTTATAGAAATGCAAATTATCGCTAAAATGTAAAAAAGTGTAGACATAATTTTTTTCCATTTAACTCTAGCGCATTATCTATGCCGATACTTCAAATATTGCCAACAATTGGTTTGGAAACACTTTTTATTGAGAAAATTGGCATTAACGTAAAAATTTTGTGTCATATGACAGAACTTACCCCAATCATTAGCCTGTGTTAATCATGTTGACAGCATCCTTGAAAGCCAATTTATTGTACATGATTATGGATTGATTTTAACAGCATATATATCTGATGCTGCAAACATGACACTTCCAGGAGTGCCAACACAAATATCTTGTATCAAGTGCACAGAGAATAAATTAATGGCCACTGTTTGTGATTAATTTAATCATGGAAGCCATCTGTTTAATTATTAAAGTTTCTTTTCCACACCATTCAAAATAATAGATGGCAGTCATACAATTAGCCCACAACACAGATGTTGTGCACAAAGATGTTTTAAATTAAAAATAAATGCACAATATTAGGTGAAAAGTTTTATTGTGCTTTTTTGGAACACTAACATATAGCCCAATTCTATTAAGTTATTGTTTATATTTTGAAAAAATTACGGCAATATTCCCTGTATTAAATTAGGCTAAATAAATGACCAAATGAATAAAGTATAAATTAAAATAACTAATTACCAAGTTACACATGCCTTTTCTTTACACAAATTTAAATTAGTCTTACCCTGTTCTGTAGATGATAAAAGTCAGTTGAATGATAATATTCGCAGAATATTCTGCACTTTTTTCAAGACTGTAAGCTATCAGAACTATTTGTCCAATGCTAAGTTCACTTTCAGAAAACCAGCTTTTAAACATTTAAAAATGTTTAAATAGTTGAAATCTAACCCTCTTTATCTCGGATCGCATTTGCTGAGATTCTTCAGAAAATGCCAATTTCACACAGTTATTTTGTCACACAGCATATACAAATGGATGGATGATCCTTATATTTATACTTACACCGAAAGTTCCCTCACTAATTGGTGCAGGTTGCCAGCTTGAACAGGACCATGATGATTCGCTTCCGGGACAGAACAGGTGGTGACCTGTTTTAGAGACAACATCAGGACCAATATTACAGTCCTCTCAGAAGGGCAATCTGATTACATTTATTTATTAAATTAAAAAGACAGTTAACTGTCTAATTTCAATAAATTGTCTAAATACTCTCCCCAAAACTTCAGTGGGGAAGAAATTAGAGACATCTGGGAGGCGAAAGGAACGCAATTAGCGATAAACGCACATTTCAGTGTGAAAACGACTTAAGATTTCAGATTTTAGGCAGATTTCAGGCAGATTTCTTTTGCGATAAACTAAAACTTATGTGCCAAATTGTTTTTTTAGGCATGACGTCAGCATGCACACCATTTTTATCGATAAAAGGCCATTTGAATGGAACAGCCAGATAACCCCAAATTTTGCCAAATTTGTTTTAGTATTTTCACTTTGTCAATAACAAAATAGCATGAAAAGTGGATAGAAACTAGGCTATTGTCAACAATATCATGGCATAATAGGAAAACATTCCAATATTATCTATTTGGTGAAACTCTGTGTGCCAATAAAAATGGCAAGATCCTAAAAAGACACCACTTTTGAGAAGCTGATCCTTCAATCCCAGAACATAGCAAATCTACTGGATTGTTTTTCTTGTCATTTTGACCAGTTGAAAATGTCTCAAGTTCTTTGTTTATATCTTGAACAGTAATGTGTTTTTCTTTGAGCCCAGCTCAGAACTAGTTAAATTGTTAGAGGAATAACTCCCTCTAATAAATCGTGCATTATATCTGGCGGAAATGTCTTCGTCACATCAAAATACTTTAATTCATTAAATGGTGAATGACTGTTTAACCATATGTTATTTTACCCTTAGGGTTTTTGATGCATGTCAGTTGATACTGATGTAACTCTGGGCTTCTAAAAACAAATTTGTCCTCTCTGAAATTTTCTTTCATTCCTATGTATGTTGCCATGTAATAGTGGTAAACTCTAGCACAGCTGAATGACATTGAAAACCCACCTAACCTATGTGTGGAAAGATTGTCTGCTGAAAATATTGCTAATGCTGCAGGAATTGTCTGCTCGGTTCCACCCCCAGTTACAGTGAACCCTTCACATTACAGTTTTTTTAAGATCATCTAACATTGGTTGTAAGATGATTTCTAAACCACAACATTTCACAAATGTATGACGTACTAACAAAGCCAGATGTATGCGCTTTAGTTTTGACTGATATTTGAGGTTGCCTACTGTATAGTCGAAAGCACAAAGCTTGTGCTTGTTTTTCTTAGAACCTAAGGGGTTGACAACTTCAAATTCATCTTCATAGAAATGACACAATGCATGAGGATTAGCTTTAAAGAAGGGATGTTCCTTAAAATGTGTACCATCTGAGTAGTCACTTAAATAATCTTTGACTCTTTCAAGATGCCTGTTGGCCTGAATTTCATCAAATATGTCCTCATGTGAGCAATACATTATTAAAACCTTAGAGATGGGTATTTAGGAATAAGTGCCAATTTTTTCAACCACAAAAATTTGATTAACTGGTCATACCAACTTACTGAAGCTTAGATTTACAATGTTCTTTCCGCATATACAGAGACTTAACAACTATTGAAGCTTTCTGAATATAATTTCTCTTAGCTCAGGACACTCAGAAATGTTGAACCCATTTTTCTGAAGATGATATGTAATGAAAGAGTCATAGTTCTCTTTGAAATAAACATTTATATCATAAACTATTTCCTACTGAACAGCCTGTGGAATGCGATTTTACTCTCTAAATTGAAGTATGAAGTCAAACAGGTTTTCTTTAAAGTTTGTCAGAAGTTCATCCATATAAGGTGGATGCAGTACATCTATCCTTGGTTGTAGATCACTGCTGTTCTCCATATTTTCAGAGTCCATATTGTCAAAATCACTGTCAATGTCCATGTATTCAATGTCATCCTCATTTTCATGAGGTAACACAAGACCCCTGTGTTTTCAATGACATAATGCCTGAAAGATTAATATTTTGTGAATGAGGACCAGCAGTCATGCAGTCCACAAGTGATGATAAAATTGGGTTTGTGGGCATGAACAAGACCAACACGTTGAATTAATTTCATTACGGTGAAAGATGTCCTCCTACACCTTGTGCATCGATATGGTTGTGGCATGTTTAGCATAGGATGTTAATTATCTGGGTGACAGTTATTGGAAGGGGCTTTTCACCCACCAGAAATCTTTGCTACTGTTCTTTGTCTGTGTAATTTTCATGTAGGGTGAGTAAGCCAAGTGGAAAACAAAATAGGCACTGAAGGCTGCAACTACCCCCATTCAACTTCTACTCCCCTGCACACCTCCACACCATCCACTTTGACCAGGACTTGAACCCTCGTGGCAAAAGCACTTTTCCAATCAGCATCACCCTGTAAGGTAAAACAAATTCCAGAGCAGAATGAAAACCCTGCTACCTGTCAGAACTGAATAACCAGACCTCTATAAATCAAAGCATCACAGTGTGACAGATTACAGTAGCTGGGTTTCCATTCAACAAATTATGCAATTTTCAAATTGCATGAATATTGAAAGGAAACGTATTATCAACAGTTTATGTGCTTCATGGACATTATGCAAAATGCACATTAAGGTGATGGAAACAGTTTATGGAAACAGTTAACCTGGTACACCTCATCGTTTTGTTACCATTTTAGTAAATTGTAGTATTTCTTGTGACCATTGTCACCACCACTGTCTGGAGTCTTGCAATAGGACTGTATTAAGACAATTTTCTCACAACCCCCTTTCTAGTTAACTGCAGTACAAATAGTAAAATACATGATGAAGGGTGAAAGGTGATGAAGTTGACAACTTTCTCTTTAAAGATGTGGGGCAGCAGGGTCAATGCGGTATGAAAGTCAATCTGATATCTGATAGAAAATATACAAAGGAATTCATCTTAAATTTCTTTCTTAATATTCATAAAGAGACTTTTCATATCTATTCATATCCTCTATTGAAGTTGGGTTTCCATTGCTCAGGGCGAATTGCATTTTCCAGAAAAATGACTCCCAAGAAAGTTAAATATCAAATACAATTTGACAAATCAACTGTTTCTGCTGTAGCTAATAAGCAGTTTATATACAACATCATTAATATCATTCGGACTAAACCTAAATACTTGTGTGCAAATATTCACTACACACAGTGGTTATACCAGAGTAAATACCAGGAAGATCCTCGGCAAGCATCTCCTCTCTTGCTTCAGAGTAGATTTGGACAATGGAATTTTTCTTTGAGCAAGCTCCAGCACTTTTGGCATGTTACTGTTGAAGCCCTCCTTGAAACGCTGGGCTAAGTTGACATTTGATGTAGAGATTTGGTCCACTTCATCGTATAACTGAAAATAGCTGACAGGAAGTTAAAGTTAATAATTTACATTTATTTAAAATGAAAAGGGACAATCTTAAATAAATAAATCCAAAATTCAGTCCATTTAATAACCTTATTGTCATTCTAAACCTGTATGACTTACTTTTGTGAAACTAAAAAGAATGTTTTAGAAAGCCAGTGTTTATTTGCCATAAAGCAAAAAAAAAAAAAAAAAAAAAAAAACCACATAGTAAAATGCACTATTCTAAGTCACAAGATACAATGAAATACTTAGGTTTAATCTCTTCATTTTTTATACTGTATCCTGTTCTTCACACAGTGATCTTCTCACATAATAAAAGCTTGACAGACCAGAGCCAATTCACTTCATAGAAAATAAATACTGTTAATACTTAAAGAATTTATCCCTTTATGTTACTCCGAAATCAGCAAACTATGTAGGTTTAAAACGACTTTAGGGTAAGTACTGACAGAATTTATCCTTGATTTAATTATTTATTCATTTATCCACCACAGGCATTCCATCTGCTATCTCCCTTCTCTGCCATGCAAAAGCTCTCTGCATTCTGTCTTTAATGACCAAGGTGTCTGGCAGCATCTTGCTATACTGTTTTTGCAAGACAATTAAATGACCCTCAATAGAAGACACGTCATCCCAAATGACAGCAAACTCCTGTTGGAACCAAATAAAAAGTGCAAAGTGCAGGGGGAAAGAGTTTATCCTCATATTACTCCCATAACGTGTCTTTTAAAATGATTGTACACTTGCTTAGTTCATGTGTTACACTACATTAATCCACTCACCCCTGACATAGACCTGTGACAGGTTCTTGCTGTTTCCTCAGACTGTTTGACACTTTTTTGCCCAAGCTTTTCCTTGCTCCTTCTCACCTCATCATCAAGAACCAGAGGTGCACGCTCCACTTTGAATTTACGCGTTAGGGACTGGTGCCAAGTATGCTAACCTATAAACCAAATCGATTTTCCATTAATTAATTTTCCATTATTCTGAGAACATGGCATCTATAGGTGAATCATTTAGTTCAACTTGTATGTAAACTGGTAAGATACGATAAAGAAATTGATCGCCAAAATTCTCACTCAACTTTATGTCTTTCTAAACCCATAATATTCTGAGGAACACAAAATGATGTTTAAAAATAGTCACAATTGCTGTTTTCCATACAGTAACAGCAAATAAGTCTCACTTTGAAACATCAAACTGTCTGAAGTATGCCATGTGAAGTATGCCATGCATCATTTTCCAAGTCTTCTACAGTCAGAATCATTGTAAACAGAATCTACTACATGTGATTTCTTTGTATAATAAACACATTTGTAATTTACAAGTTCTTTTTTTACTGTAAAATTTGAATGATTCAACCTCATAAATGAAATATACCAACAAATCAATAAACCACACTGGTTATGTTTGGTCCCAAGATGTGCAAAAACGACTTACATTTACAACTACTTACATTTCCATCTACTCATAAAAATGGTTATTTGCCATCAGTAGACCTGGAAAATGATGCAGAAGTCCCATGAAACACTAGTGCTTTAAGCTTTAAAGTGAGGGACTCCTATTGTACAGTAACCAGCAATTGTGACACTCTTGAAAGTATATGCTTTTGTGGTTCCCAGAAAGAAGTCATGAGTTTGGAATGACATAAGTGAATAAATATTGAATTTTACATTTTGGTTAAACTTTCCCTGCAACAAAATTAATAGTCCACCGTATATTGTAACTTACAGTACATAGCCATACCCTTCAAGGTCCTTAAGGAAAGGTTATTTCACAATAAGTGCTTTAACAACTTGCACATACTCTGCATTGGTTGAATACCTAATAGATGAAATTAAAACCATGATTACACTTTAAACTAAGACATTAAATTAATCATGTACCATAAATACCTTTAATGAATGCCAATGAATCTATGTGGTGAAGCAATGGTGAATAAACTGCTCTAAAAGACTGCACAATACTGACATTGTGTGTACCATCACGGCTTCATGGAGAACCCTAATGATGCGGTTTCTGTCCCTGGGAGGATTTCTGACATATGTCTTTGTTGACAAGTCTGACCTAAAGATATCTGGGAAATGGTGGAATGACAAAACCAACAGGCAGTCTTCCACTTATGGTATTTATGCAATGGGTTTGGGGTAATATAGAACCTGCATTACTAGAAGTAGACAGATCACCTTTCACAGATAAAACACAGATGATTACCCATTAAAGTAGCAATTTCTCTCATCTTTATAAATGTATGATTACAAATGTACCTTTTCTTTAAAACCATAATGTGGCACGGTGGAGGGCGGGACCGGTGCGTGATTACGCACGCCCGGTCCCGTATCAGGCTAATTGAGCCGTCAAGAGGGATAAAGGCCACTCGCAGACGGCGATCGGGAGAGAGAGCTTAATCAGCAGACATGTCTGTTGTCCTATGTGTTTGTTTTAAGTTCTTCATTAAAATATTATTTATATTGACAAGCCGGTTTCTCGCCTCTTCCTTGCCCATGAAAATGATCTTCTTTACCTTGGTGCCGAAAGCCCGGGAAGGAAGAGGGATACGCCGTAGTGGAGTTCTCGCCACTTCTCAATGGAGCAGCCGTGGCCATCTGCCGGGAGACGGAGGAGCCCAGCCACCTGGACGCGGAGGAACGGCCGACGACCGCGAGGGGAGGAGGGGCTCCTGGCCGACCGCCTGGAGCGGTTAGGGCCGCTGCCAGGGGCGGGGGAGTCCCCTAGTAGCCGCTGGAACACGGCGGGGTTGGAGACTGCCGACCGCGTGCGGGGAGGGGCTCGCCGCCGACCGCCTGGAGCGGGAGAACCGCTGCCAGGGGCGGGGGGAGGCCCCTTCGACACCCCGGGAACGCGGTGGGGCATTCCGTCCGCCAGGGGCTGAGGACTGCCTCCGATCTGCCCGGAGAGGCACGGCTGCTCCATTGAGAAGTGGCGAGAACTCCGTTACGGCGTATCCCTCTTCCTTCCCGGGCTTTCGGCACCAAGGTAAAGAAGATCATTTTCATGGGCAAGGAAGAGGCGAGAAACCGGCTTGTCAATATAAATAATATTTTAATGAAGAACTTAAAACAAACACATAGGACAACAGACATGTCTGCTGATTAAGCTCTCTCTCCCGATCGCCGTCTGCGAGTGGCCTTTATCCCTCTTGACGGCTCAATTAGCCTGATACGGGACCGGGCGTGCGTAATCACGCGCCGGTCCCGCCCTCCACCGTGCCACACATATCTATAAAATGAAAGACAAAGTAATACTTACATTTCAGTAGTTGAAGGCTGCAGATAGCGTTCTGGAGGCACTTGTTCTAAAGTTATTGTACAATATCCTTCTTCTCGTTTATGATTTTGTTGAACTTGGCTTGTTTTTTTAAAGGATCCTTGAAATAAATGTGATACCATATTTTCTGTTAGGCTGCACTCTATTGTTTCCCCATCCACTTCATTCTCTGAAAGAAAAAAAAAGAGGAAGGAAAATTAGTTTTGTTCATTTTGATGAACAAAAAACGTATGTCCGATCAGTTTGAAAAGTCATTGCAACTAAATTCAGAACAGCCTGAAGGTCAACAATTAATTAATATTCAACAGCTTTGGTCTCTTCGTAATGGCACAGTTAAATACTTGATTCCCTGATAGCACACATGCATCATCCAGACATCTATTTGAAGTGTGTTTACATCTGAAAGATGTATAATCTCAATATAAAGAAAGTACCCTTGCAAGCACACACTTACACACTACAGCATAGCGCTTTGATTTAAATGTACTTCACAACTTAATTTGTTGGTTTTATAACTGAAAAAACAGTATTGGGGAAGCTGCTTTGAAACTGTAGTTTGAAGAGCTACAAGTTACTCATAATTTTAAGTAGTTAAGTTACAGTCAGGCTACACTTTTGAAAAAGTAGTTAGCTACATTACAAGTTACTGTCAAAAAGTAGTTATCTACATTGAAGCTACTTAATGAGGCAATATTTTTTTCATGTTACTATCAAACCAATAATATTAATAACAAACATTGCACTAATGAAATATATTAATTAATGTATTAATTAAATACATTTTATGTGTTTAGATAAACATATTAAAGGTATTTAATACATTTAATGAATAGCAACATTAATACAGTTAATAATGACCATAACATAAAATACAACAGTATAAAATTTAAACAAAAAAGATATACTATATATACTATATAGTATATACTATACTTCACACTTTTCAGTCCTGCTGTGGTCAGGTGTAGCGTACTTCCCTTAAGATAAAATTTTTATGACAAACTCTCCTTGGGCTGACATTTTTTTGTTTTTGTCAAATAATATTTAGTGTGGCTAATATGTGAATAAAGACTCAGTGCTTGATTCTCCCTTCACCTGGATTCATGCTCATTGTATTTTCTGACTTTTTTTGCCATTGACATGCAAGTGCCAGCTTTACAGGTCATATACAGAGGTTGCTCTACAAATATTTGCTCACTTTGTACAGGTCCAAAAAAAGATAATAATACATGCCATAAATGATTTATTTTACCAATCACGTTTTTATTTTATATGAAAATAAAAGTTAATTAAATGCTAAGAAATTGAGAAATCAAATGGTTCCGCATGATAGTAATTATTATAATAATTTACACTGTATATTTATAAATATTATAATAATTCACTCGCTGCTCCCAATAATGCACAGATGATTAGAAATGAAATAAACATATATAGAACAGAAACAAAATCCGTAAAAAGGCAATAACTTTTTGAATTATTTTATTTAAAATAGTAAAGGTAAATATGCTGTTGTGTGATCTACACTCACCTAAAGGATTATTAGGAACACCTGTTCAATTTCTCATTAATGCAATATCTAATCAACCAATCACATGGCAGTTGCTTCAATGCATTTAGGGGTGTGGTCCTGGTCAAGACAATCTCCTGACCTCCAAACTGAATGTCAGAATGGGAAAGAAAGGTGATTTAAGCAATTTTGAGCGTGGCATGGTTGTTGGTGCCAGACGGGCCGGTCTGAGTATTTCACAATCTGCTCAGTTACTGGGATTTTCACGCACAACCATTTGTAGGGTTTACAAAGAATGGTGTGAAAAGGGAAAAACATCCAGTATGCGGCAGTCCTGTGGGCGAAAATGCCTTGTTGATGCTAGAGGTCAGAGGAGAATGGGCCGTCTGATTCAAGCTGATAGAAGAGCAACTTTGACTGAAATAACCACTCGTTACAACCGAGGTATGCAGCAAAGCATTTGTGAAGCCACAACACGCACAACCTTGAGGCGGATGGGCTACAACAGCAGAAGACCCCACCGGGTACCACTCATCTCCACTACAAATAGGAAAAAGAGGCTACAATTTGCAAGAGCTCACCAAAATTGGACAGTTGAAGACTGGAAAAATGTTGCCTGGTCTGATGAGTCTCGATTTCTGTTGAGACATTCAGATGGTAGAGTCAGAATTTGGCGTAAACAGAATGAGAACATGGATCCATCATGCCTTGTTACCACTGTGCAGGCTGGTGGTGGTGGTGTAATGGTGTGGGGGATGTTTTCTTGGCACACTTTAGGCCCCTTAGTGCCAATTGGGCATCGTTTAAATGCCACGGCCTACCTGAGCATTGTTTCTGACCATGTCCATCCCTTTATGGCCACCATGTACCCATCCTCTGATGGCTACTTCCAGCAGGATAATGCACCATGTCACAAATCTCGAATCATTTCAAATTGGTTTCTTGAACATGACAATGAGTTCACTGTACTAAAATGGCCCCCACAGTCACCAGATCTCAACCCAATAGAGCATCTTTGGGATGTGGTGGAACGGGAGCTTCGTGCCCTGGATGTGCATCCCACAAATCTCCATCAACTGCAAGATGCTATCCTATCAATATGGGCCAACATTTCTAAAGAATGCTTTCAGCACCTTGTTGAATCAATGCCATGTAGAATTAAGGCAGTTCTGAAGGGCGAAAGGGGGTCAAACACAGTATTAGTATGGTGTTCCTAATAATCCTTTAGGTGAGTGTATTTAGAACAAAGTGTCTGAAACATTCTTTGTTACATACAGTAGAAGAATAAAAAATTATGTTATTTTATCATTTTCAGATTTACCTGCCCCTGTACATCTTGTAATGGTAAACAAACTGTGGTTGCTCGCTTTTCATAACCATCAGACAATCCCTTCTTATCCAAGTGAGCTGTAATAAGCTCTCAGTAGATGGCAGTAATTCATTATTTTTGTTTGTGATCTGCCTTTACAAAAGAAGAAGATGATGCTGCCCGATTCTGATCAACAGACAGAAATATGCTGCCAGACCGTCGGACATTTTGCCGGTAAAATTTTGGCTTCTATGCAATAAGTAAAGCAATAAGTTATAATCTGACCAACATGATGTAGCGTTTGGTCACACTACACCGCTACTTGCTGGAAAAAGTCGTTGGAAAAGCTACTCATAAGCAGCTGAGCTACCGTCAAGCTCCTGAAAAATGTTAGTTAGTTGCGTCGCTACATGTAGTTAGCTACTCCTGTGAAAAACGACATACACAATAGTGACACTCAACTGTCATTGAGAAATTCAGATAAACGGAAGAAATGTTGCTGCAAATAGCGAAAATATTAGAAGACTGCTGGGATCCGAACTCAGAACTCACATACACAAGCGTTACTCTGATAGACCGCTAGCACCATCTTTGATGTTTAATGGGAATGACCATGAGGCTGTGAGGGATAGACTTCTCTTCACTGAACACAAACTATTTAAAGTTGTATAAAATCTGATTTTCGACAGCTCATGTTGCTTGGAGTTCTTTGTATACTGAATGTAATTGGACAGATATTTTATCAGTGTTTTGTCTGCAGAATGATCCAAAAACTATTTAAACTGCAGTGCAGCCCATTAAAAAGAAGGTTAGTCTATCACTTACAGCCTCATTGTTATTCACATATCTGTATTACATATCTGTAATATGGAGTTTATTGTTTCTTAAATGGTCAAGAAACAGCCCTATTTCAGCTCAAGTCCACCTCACAACTATTTTGAAAAATGCAACTCAACTGGGCGTGGACAGCAGTGAGAACAAGTGCCCCTACCTCCTCTTTTGGGTGGTGTGGGGTGGGGCAGGTCAGGGGAGAAAGAGGGGAGCAATCTCTCATCTCAGTTGCCCATGCCGGATCTTACTAAATATCAGGATAAAGTTTGACAAATTGTAAGACTCGTATAGCTGGCAAAGTTAAAGTCTAACTAAATATGTTGAATTCCGTCCGTTTTTTTCCCTATAAGGATTTCAACACTGCCTGTTTCAGCACAGTTGAGATACAGCCATCAGAGTGAGGGAAAGAACACAACAGTCTGATCTAGTCACTCTAGATCTAGTCATTATTTCACTAATGCATTTAACAGCATCAAAGATTCTCACATTTGCTCATAACATAATGCATAAATAAAGTATACACTGTTTTGTAAGCTCTTAGTACACAGAATCACACTGGTCATTTTATATCTGTAATTTAACGCACAAGTAGGGGCACGAAGGTCACAGCACGGTCACTCGGGCAGGCGATGGCCACCCTTGTGGTCCAGGAACGTCATCTGTGGCTGAACCTGGTCGAGGTGCATGAAACAGACAAAGCACGCTTTCTTAATGCGCCCATCTCCCAGCTCGGCCTTTTCGGCAACACCGTCGAGGACTTTGCCCAACAGGCCATCTCATACATCATGCCCCGTCACACTTACAGCACGGCCGTGCCCCGTCCGCCCACTGAGGGCGTCCTCTTGCGGCTTCCAATAAACGTGCAGCTCCGCATCAGCCCGGGTCCTGCTCTCAGCCCCAGCGTCAAGCACCCCGCAGGAAGCACACCCCCCCCCCCCCCCCGTCTCACAAACCGGAGGACCCAGAAGACCCAGAAGGCTCCCAAGCGTTCCTGAGATGGACGACCCAGAGACAGAAGTGGAAGGCCGGGAGGAGAATTCTCAGTTAAGTTTATTTACTTTGCCACACCCCCTTCGGGCTGCGGTACCAAATTCTCAATAAAGGAGCAATTTCCTCTGTCTCTGGGTCACTTGGCCCGCAAATGCCTTTCTCACGGCATGCAGGTGCCACACCTCAACAGTCCCGGCACATTGGATGCAAAGCCGGCCAGTTCTGACGAGTCTAGAGGATGCCTCCGTGGGACCTTCTCCTCAGTCACTAACCCGCCCCCTGCCGGGTGTACGGAGCAAGGTAAGTGCTCTTCACTCAGCATGAGAGCCTCGGGACGCACTTTTACCTCCCAACGCCGTACTACCTGCTCCGCCCCGCTGCTCCGCCCTGTCGGGTAAATAAAAAATAATTGTCCCCTTAGTGCCACTAACACGGAGCTTTCACTTTCCAATCCGTCACACTGGCTGGCCAGGACCAGTCTGAAATCTCTCTTATTCAAGGACACGATAGAGCCTGTCCCTCCAGCCGAGATGAAGAAGGGTTTCTACAGCCCTTACTTCATCGTGCCCAAAAAAGGTGCTGGCTTACGACCGATCTTGGACTTGCGAGTTTTCAACCGGGCCTTGCACAATCTTCCGTTCAAAATGCTCATGCAAAGACACATCCAGCATCACATCCAGCATCCAGGATGCAACTTGCATCCAGCATCAAGTTTGGTTTGCGGCGGTAGTCCTGAAGGACGCATACTTCCACATCTCGATCTTGTCTCGACATCGACCCTTTCTATGGTTCGCGTTGAACGGCCAGGAATATCAGTACAAAGTCCTCCCCTTCGGTATGTCCCTGTCCCCTCACATCTTTATGAAGGTCGCAGAGGCAGCCCTTGCCCCACTTCGGGAAGCAGGCGTTCTCATTCTCAACTTCCTCTATGACTGTCTCATCCTGGCCCACTCCAGAGAGTTACTATGCACCCACAGGGACCAGGTGCTCAGGCACCTCAGCCATTTAGGGCTTCAGGTCAACTGGGAAAAGAGCAAGCTCGCCCCAGTTCAGAGCATCTCTTTTCTCGGCATGGAGTTAGACTCGGTCTCAAGGTCAGCACACCTCACCAATGAGCACGCGCAGTCAGTGCTGAAATGCCTCAACTCGTTCAGGCCAGGCACGTGGGTCCCATTAAAACATTTCCAAAAGCTCCTGGGGCATATGACATCCTCCGCAGCGGTCGCGCCGATGGGGTTGATGCATATGAAACCACTTCAGCACTGGCTCCAGACTCGAGTCCCGAGACAAGCATGGCGCCACGGCACGCACCGTGTGTTTTGGGAATGCTTCGGCAAGGTACAGGTAGACCTATTCACCTCCCAAGAGACCTCCCACTGCCAGCTCTGGTACGTCCGAATGATGGCTCAGGTGCTGTGCAAGGTCAGGGACGAGGAAAAAGTCAATCTGGTGGTCTCTTATTGGCCCTCTCGGACTTGGTTCTCGGATCTTGTGTTCTTCCCAAGCTGAAGACCCACAGAGGTGCGCAGTCGGGTCAGTGCTCTCATTCCTGCATGAGAGGTTGGAGGGGAGGTTGTCCCCCTCCACCTAGAAGGTGTATGTAGCCACTATCGCAGCCCACCACGATGCAGTAGACGGCAAGACTTTGGGTAAACATGACTTAGTTGTCATGTTCCTAAGAGGTGTCCAGAGATTGAACCCCTCCCCCGCCAAGCCTGTTCCCCTTCTGGGATCTCTCAGTGGTCCTCTCTGGCCTTCAGAGACCCCCCTTTGAGCCGCTAGAATCAGTCAAACTCAAGGCCCTCTCCCTGTAGACAGCCCTCCTGATCACGCTCACCTCCATTTGGGACCTGCAAGCATTCTCTGTCAGTAACACCTGCCTGGAGTTCGGTCCGGCAGACACTCATGTGATCCTAAGACCACAACCAGACTATGTGCCCAAGGATCCTACGACTCCCTTCAGAGACCAGGTAATGAACCTGCAAGCGCTGCCCCGGGAGGAGGCGGACCCAGCCCCTTTGTTGCTGTGTCCAGTACATGCTTTGCTTATCTATTTGGACCGTACGCAGAGCTTTAGACGTTATGAGCAGCTCTTTGTCTGCTTTGGTGGACAGCGGAAAGGGAACGCTGTCTCCAAACAGAGGCTTTCCCACTGGGTGGTTGACACCATAGCATTGGCCTATCACACCCAGGCTGTGCCCGCCCCCTTGCGGGTTCGAGCACACTCGACGAGAAGTGTGGCATCCTCGTGGGCACTGGCCAAAGGCACCTCCCTAACAGAATTATGCAGAGCAGCAGGTTGAGCAACACCCAATACCTTCACGAGATTTTATAATCTCAGGGTTGAGTCGATTTCATCCCGTATTTTCTCAGGTCCGAGCCGGTAGAACTCGGTAACCTGGTAACAACTGACCAGGTGTACCGCTTGCACCTAGTGCCCTTTCCCTCCGCTGAGCCAATACCGTGCGCTTTTATCCCAGATGATCCCACTAACTCAGCTCCCTGGATGACTCCTCCCTAGCCATCTTGTCCACAAATTCAGCGGAGGAATTCGCTGACCAAACCCAATGTGGGTACTCAATTTACCCTGTACTGGAATAGGTGCTCCACAGGTTGGGCCCCCATGTTGACTTATCCCCCTGTATGTATTTTCCGCGGTACGGTCCCCATGCGAGCAGACCCGCGTCTCCCTTAGGCAGTCCTCACTGACCCCCGATCGCCGTGTTTCGCTTCTTCGACACAATGTCTCGTTCCCTCCATCAGGGAATGGAGGTTACAACAATAACCAAGACGTTTCGTGTTTCATGACCCTTTAAATCCATCATTTTAGATAGTCTCCCTATTTAACATACTAACAAGCTAATGAGTTGAATCAGGTGTTTTAATTAATGAGACATCTAAAAAGTTCTGGGAAAGGGGTTCCACAAGAAAGCTTTCTAACTGGCAACAGAGGTATGGGTACATCTTTCTAGCAATAAAAAGTCACAACAGTATCTAAGTAAGATGCTGAATCCATGGCACAATAAAGGAGCTCGACATAGACTAACAAAACAAGAGAGTTTAAGTGACAAAACCTGAAATTCTCTAAGCAGTAAACAAAATAATTAACTTGAACTTCAATTTAAAGGAGATTAATAAAAACCTGATGTTTAACGGCTGTGGCACGATTTGGGTTATGCATTCATTTTCAATAATTCTACATCCATCGTCATTCATCCTTTACAAATTTTTAATAAGAAAACTAATATGACAACATAATTAACCAAGTATTTTGATGGGAAGTAAAATATTGTTACCTCACAAACACCACAAAGGCCTTGTCTACAAATGGCTGAATGTGAACAGTAAAAATTTGACAAATACACAAAAATAAATCAACAGATTTTAACAACACTTGGTTAAACTTACCTCTGAATTTCTGTGCTTCTTCCTCTGTGACTTGCGTTCCAGCTTATTTTAACTTCAAGAGAAGAATCTCCATCGCAAACTGATGAGGGCCACTGTGTCCTGTGATCCTCAGTCAAGCATTTGACAAAATGCTCATTTTTGCACTCATAGTAAATAAATAAATAAATAAATTCTGTGTATTGCGTGGCAGTTCAATTCCACTGGACGAGTCTGAATAAAGCCACGCACACTGTGAAATTACCTATTGCAGCTCTTCAGATGTTGTTGTGGTTTTGTTTTTTGAAAATATTTTATTTTCTATTTTAAATAAAAATGCAAAATAATAAAAAAAATTGATTAATAAATGTGGTAATTCGATTTTTTTTTTTTTAAAAACTGCATTGTTATCTTTAAATAAACTGTGAATTTGTTTAATGTTAAAATTGTCATATTAACAAGCTAAATGTAAATATTAATAATGCCTACTGTAGTTTAAGTACTTTTAGAACCAGAAACAGTCAGTGTACATATAAGTTGTGTTTTTATTGTGTTGTTCACCTCACATATGACCAGTGAACACAAGCTATTTTACTGTACATATCTAGGATTGCATTTGAATTTATATTTGTTTTGGGTAAGTTGTGTGTTCATTGAATTGTTGAGATCTGATTATGTAGCTGAAGTATAAAACAATCATATAAAATCTTGGGAAATAATGCAATACTGCATACTCAGAAGCAAGCACAAAGTTAATTTCAAGCACTTGCAGGTTTTGCCAGCCTTGAACCAACCCATCCTCCAGGCAAATGTCTGCTTCCACTCTATTGTACCTCTATTTGGGGAAATTGTACAGACAGGGACCCTTTGTCAGTCTAAAATGTACTTGTACCTTATCTACTGTAGCTATAAAGGGTACATAATAATATGTTATGGTGCAAGTATGACCCAAAGAGGGTACAACCACTGTAGTACCCTACACACACACAATTGGCTGACTAGATAATCACTTGAATGCCATGATGTCCTAATTAAGTGCTCATTGAGTGTAGTTTTCTTGTTAAGTTTGTATGAGAAACAACAATTGTGATATTAATGGAATATTCCGGGTTCAATGCAAATTAAGTTCAATTGCCAGCATTTGTAGCAAAATAATGATTACCACAAAAACCTGTAAATGTTAAAGTACTCACTGTTTCAAACATATAGCCACACGATGTAAACTATATGCGTTTTAACATCTAAAATAATGTCCAAGCTTTAACAGAAGAATTAATGTAAGGGAAGTGACCCAATTAAGCCCACCCAAATCTAATGTTTTCTTATATAAATGTTAACAGCCTTCCAATAAAATTAGTATTAAATCAAAGATTAATCTCTCATCTAAACACTCACTTTATTTAATTGCAAACGTGAAAAGTCTGGAGTGGGCTTATATGTATGAATATAATATAAGGAACCACATGCATTCTTAACAAGCCCACTATGCTTTTAAAAAAGAAAAATTATTTGTAAACGTTTTGAAGCAACTTCCACAATGGCCGCCATACAGTAGTAGCACATGTTCCCAAATAACTCAAGAATGAAATATTTGATTGGCTCCAAATAAAAAGTAGAATGATACCAACAAATGTTTGCATTTCCTCTGCACTCCCCTTTCACTTCATTATGCCTCACTGTATCTTCCATTAGGCATTTATTTTTTGTGGTAATCAACATCATGCCAGGAAAGATATCGACTGAACTTATTTATTTCTTAAAATTAATTATTTTAAAGCTGACGTGTGTAATCTTAATAATATATATATATATCTTAATATTCAGAGTATACTATATGCCATTTGTAGGTTGATTTCACCCAAAAGTGTAACAGAGACCATGTTTACATGCACTAAACAAAATGGTTTATTCCAGCGTTTTTGCAGAGAGGAGTGCGAATGTGCGTAAACAGACTGGATAACAAACGTCTTAGGATGGAGCCCAACAGCAAGTCAACAAAGTTGAAAGAATTCAACACTGCTGGGAGTACAGTGGGAAAAGCACATACACTAAAAACTATACCCATTTACACACTTTAAACTATACCCATTTACACACAGCAATGTAAAAATCAATGGTCCCTCACATTCGTGTATATGCGCTGGTACATTGAGGGAATCCCAGAGTTTTACATAAGAGGGAAACCTCACTATTACAGCGCAGTTCCACTGCATATTGCAATGGAATGGTAATGAAACAAACACAACAACTCTGGTATGTCTAAAAATAAAGCAAAGCAAAGTGGAATAAAATAGCGAAGTCTTCCTCAGATACCATGTTTGTTATTTGCACAAGTGTCACAGGGAAATTACTTTGCTGTAGTTTTAGAGAAAGCTGCTTACTGACAGAGCTTCATGTATGGGTAATTCTACAGAACTGGTGCAAATCACTTTTTTATTTGCTTATTGTAAAATAGTGAAGATACTATGTTGATATTCATAGAATACATTTCTCATCCTAGTCACCCTCAAATAAAAAAATAAAATAAAAATCATGGTATAACATTAATTGTTTTGGAAAATCAATGTTTTGGTAGTGACCTGATTTTCATGGAACATCCTTTACTTATTTGCTTTACACATCAAGTCACTTAATGACACTTTTAGGAAGTATGTTCAGGTATCAGGTATGCTGTGGTCAGGTGTACGTTCAGGTGTTGATTGACGTACAAGGTGGAGTTCTTTCTGTGCTTTCTTCAATGCACTATGCTGTTTTTGACTTGTGCTCCACCTTGCATATGTGTATCTCTTCTCCATGCCTTTCAAGATTTTTACATTTTTAAATGTTCCCTCTTGCTTTTGTCTTTTCTTTTTGTAAGTTAATTGTTGAAGAATTATGGGGTCATCCCTATCCTCCACCAATATTCACATATGTGCTCAAATGTACTCTTTGAGCACATTTGCATCTCTTGTGCCTGTATCAGTCTACAAGTAAAACATACATAGATTTACACTCACTGAGCACTTTACAGTAATAGGAACATTATAGTCTTAATTAAGTGTCCAACTAGTTATTCTGCTCTTTTAGCCCAGTCATCTCAAGGTTCGATGTGTTGTGCATTCTGAGTTGCTGTAGCCTTTCTGTCAGCTCAAACCTGTCTGGCCATTCTCTGTTGACCTCTCTCATCAACAAGGTGACATTTCTGTCCACAGAACTGCCACTCACTGGATGTTTTTTGTTTTTGCACCATTCTGAGTAAACTCTGGAGACTGTTGTGCGACCCCAGGAGATCAAGCAGTTACAGAAATACTCAAACCAGCCCATCTGGCACCAACAATCATGCCACAGTCAAAATCACTGAGATCACATTTTTTTCCCCATTTTGATTGTTGATGTGAACATTAACTGAAGATCCTGACCCGTATTTTATGCATTGTACTGCTGCCACGTGATTGGCTGATTAGATGATCACAAGAATAAGTAGGTGTACATGTCTTCCAAATAAAGTGTTCAGTGAGTGTATGTATTATATGTATACATTATGTATATTTTAAAAAATTAAATGTTTTCTGACATTAAAACACTATTATTTCAAAATGTTAAAAAACATATACTCACCACATTGTCCAGGGAGTGGAAGTTGCATAATTTGTCTTCCTGGTCACATAATTTGGGATGTAGCCAAGTTTTGCTTCAGAATTTTTGTGTTTGTTTCGGTATTGACAAAAAAATGGAGGACAACCATTTTTCACTCTAAATAATAAATCATATTTTTTTTTTTTTAAAGGCAGAAAACTCATGTCAACTAAATTTAGTAGGACTTAACAAGGTGCATTATGTTTAAGTGTTTAAAAGGTGTTTCATTTGTAAGTGCATTTTTCGGGGTTAGATTGGGGGACATGTACCACCCAACAGAAAAGAACATATAAACCACAATTTTTAAAGATTTGTGAAGTACATAAATTATTTCTATTGCCACTGTTAGAACTCAACTTGACTTTTATAAATAAGTGTCAGTTGCCTATATATGCCCTTTTAAATATATATATATATATATATATATATATATATATATATATATATATATATATTTAGGAGTAAAGAGTATGCAGCTTATATAGTCCATGTAAATGGGAATGCTGCTTTCTCACAATAAACTACTCTCTGGAGTCAATGTAAATGTAGTCAATGTGGCTCTGTGGCACTATCAAAAAATTTCTCTGTTTGAGTGGTCCGTCCAACTCAACATGGCAACAGGTTCGATTGGGATCGACCAATGGTGTGAGATTGGTTCTGTTTTTACAACCAATGGAAGATGGAGAAAGTTATCAACAAACTGCTTGAAAACAGTGATTATTCAGATAATTGATTCTAGTGTCAATAATGTCACAATTTCAGCTTAAGAGATCTCATTTGTGATTCTCATTTTCCTATGTTGTTTCCTTTAAGAGTGCAAGGAGGGGAGAGTATAGGAGAGAGAGAAAGGGAAAGGGAATGAGACAAGAATCAAATGCAGTGGGCGATAAAGAGAGTGGTAAAGAAAAAGCTAGAGAGGGAGAGAGGCTCCAAGGTGACGGCAATTGTATTGATCGCCTTGTCAAGAGTCTGGTTTTGAGAGCAAGGCCTTTGCCACTGACATTAACCTTGCTGCTCTGACACCAATAACAGCTAATGCCTGCTGAGAAGTGATTGATCTAACCTCTTCCCACTGCACATGTTCACACACATACACACCACCTCACATCATGATGCCAGGCTATAACAGAATGAATCTGGTGAGAGGAGAATTGGCTTGTCAATACTGACAACAGTCTCCCTGGTCACTCACCGGTCCTCTCATATCTGTTCAGTTGCATTATTGTTCATTAATTCACCAGGACAGCATTGCTCTGCCCTCACCGATTAGACTGTGTGACCTTGCCTGCAGAAATATACCCTGCTATTCACCTGGCAAAAAAATGCAGTGGATTCTTGTAGAGATACTCTTCTCTAATGGTAAAAACAGGTCTGGAATTCCTTGCTGTGGGTGAGGTGTTGAGATGCAGGTCACATTCGCAGGTAGTGAACATACAGAATGGTGGGTGAATTCCAGAGCCTCCAGACAATAGGGCCACTGTTGAGTGGAAGCTCTTTCACACGGCCTGGGCAGAGCAGAGAGGGAGGGAACCTAGAGGTGTACTGACAGCTCATGTCATCCCACCCGTCTTAGTTTATTTTTCAGAGTCACAGAGTCATTTCAGCATGGTGACGGTAAGTTGGTGATGTTCAGCTAATGACACACATTCACATGCTCAAGCATGACATGCCAACACCTCTGATATCCTCACCACTATCTAAGTCATATTTGTTTGTGTGGAACTTTAAAAAAAAAAGTATGTTTTCACTGCATTCAAAGCCTGAGGTCAACGTATTCACAAACAAGGGCCAGTGGCTTTGAGCAAGTCTGCATGGAATTTGCACTCCCAGAAATTGACTACAGATTTCAACAGAATTTGAACCTCTTTTTTTTCAAAAAAATAAATGACAAACCAGTACCTTGAATGTTAATTTATAAGATATTTTGGCAAATTTGAAAATTATTTAAACAATTTTGTTCCATTTACATTGTTGCAGTAGCTCCTTTAGGAATACACACACTGAAAAATGTATGCCCAGAATGCACTGAAAGTCTCTTTGGATAAAAGCATTTGCCTGATTAATAAATTCCAATTAATTAATCTAATAAGGACAAGCTGATTTCAAAGGTAATAATGCAGATAATGAAGTTTCAAAAAACATCACAATACTCTATACCAGCGGACACCATTTAGTAGACTGATTTGTTTCATCCGGACCACGAGACATCATATAATGGTTGCCCCATCTCACCATTTCTACACTTAAGTTTAGCAGCCCGACAAAACAATGAAACAGTGAACATCGCAAGCACTCTGGAGTGTAGATAACACGTATTTCCTCTTTCCACCGGCCCGCAACATAAGGCACTGCATAGTAGAGGTGCAGATGCTTTAATTTTAACGACAGTAGACCATAGCAGAGAAATACAGTGAGCAGCAATATAGATGGACACCAGTATCTTTCGCTAAAATACACTGCAGAAAATGAAAATGAAGAAGAGAAAATATTCATGTGTCTGATATGACTCTGATGGTTCAACTAATCAAGGTTTGGATGAGACAATTTATTGTGGTTTCAGAGCACCTTTATACTGGAAACAAATTGTATTTTTTTTTTTTTCAGTCTAAAATTTGCTTTATATCAACATGTTTCAAGTCTATTAATAATTAGCAGAGATTTTTGTTTACTTTTTGGAAAATTAATCAGAGATAACATTGTATGGATTGTAAGAAAGACAACTAAAACTTAGAAATTTTGAGATATCTGCTTATGATGAAAAATATTATGGTAGTCTTGATGAGACATTGATTATTAACCATCCCTAATAAGGAATATTCCTACCATTGGAGCACCACATGTTTTCTCCAGGGTGCAGTAAGAGAAACTCCAGCTGCATAGGCAACACGCAGCTGTATGGAGAACAAACCACACTTACTAACAGCAGACAGAACAAGATGAGAACACGTTCTTGCTTTCAAGCACAGCTTGATGGATCACGAATCTGAATGCAGGGATCTCAAGATGCATTTTTCTAAATTTCAAACTATGTTTAATATGACATAGCCTAAAATGCTTATGATGCAACACAACCAAAGTGAGATGCTCCAAAAGCGTCTGTCTGATGCAGGTGTACATAAACGCATCCTTAGATAATCCTTTCAAATAAATCAGTCTCTGACAGATTTACGAAGTCAGTTGCAAATTGGATAGCTGTGAACTGTGCTTGTCTCATTCCCTTTCCGTTTCTCTCTCTGACTATCTCTCTCATCCTTACAATCTAAAAGGAAACACCACAGGAAATGAGAATCACAAATGAGATATCTTTTAAGCTGAAAGTTTGAATTTTAGCAAGTTGTTTAGGTATCTATTTTGTGTATGACAAAAGTAAGTTTTCCAACAATTGTTTACAGACAGATTGTTTCACTTTTAATTGACTATATCACAGTTCCAGTATGTCAGAAGTTTACATTCACTAAGTTAACTGTGCCTTTAAGCAACTTTCCAGAAAATTCCAGAAAAATATGTCAAGCCTTTAGGCAATTAGCCAGTTAGCTTCTGATAGTCAATTTGAGGTGTACCTGTGGATGTATTTTAAGGCCTACCTTTAAACTCAGTGCCTCTTCGTTTGACATCATGGAAAATTAAAATTAAATCAGCCAAGACTTCAGAAAAAAATTGTGGACCTCCACAAGTCTGTTCATTCTTGGGAGCAATTTCCAAATGCCTGAAGGTACCACATTCATCTGTGCAAGTATGAACACCATGGGACCATGCAGCCATCATGCTGCTCAGGAAGGAAATGCATCCATTGATGAAGCCAATGCTCCAAAACCGCCATTAAAAAGCCAGACTACAGTTTACAAGTGCACTTGGTAACAAAGATCTTACTTTTTGGAAAAATTTCCTCTGATTTGATGAAACAAAAATGTAACTTTTTGATCATAATGGCCATTGTTATGTTTGGAGGAAAAATGTTGAGACTTGCAAGCCGAAGAACACCATCCCAACCATGAAGCATAGGGGTGGCAGCATCATGTTGCGGGGGTGCTTTGCTGCAGGAGGGACTGGTTCACTTCACAAAATAGATGGCATCAAGAAGAAGGAAAATTATGTGATTATATTCAAGTAAAATCTCAAATTATCAGTCTTGAAGTTAACGCTCTGTCACAAATTGGTCTTCCAAATGGACAATGACCTCAAGCATACCTCCAAAGTTGTGGCAAAATGGCTTAAGGACAACAATGTCAAGGTATTGGAGTGGCCATCACAAAGCCCTGACCTCAATCCGAAAGAAAATTTGTGGGTAGAACTGAAAAAGCGTGTACGCGTAAGGAGGCCTGCAAACCTGACTCAGTTACACCAGTTGTGTTTGGAGGAATGGGTCAAAGCAACATATTGTGAGAAGCTTGTAGAAGGCCACCCAAAACATTTGACCTAAGTTAAACTATTTAAAGGCAATTCTACCAAATACTAACAAATTGTATGTAAACGTTTGACCCACTTTATTGAAAGAAATAAAAGCTGAAAGAAATCATTCTCTCTACTATTATTGTGACATTTCACATTCTTAAAATAAAGTAGTGATCCTAACTAACCTAATGGGGAATTTTTTTCTATGATTAAATGTCAGGAATTGTGAAAAATTAGTTTAAATGTAATTGGCTAAGATATATGTACATATATGTATATATTACATACGTGTATATAAATGTATACATTTTTTTTTTTTTTCGATTTACAACCCTAATTTTTAGGTTATTTATTTATTTTCTAGATTGTTTTGTTTGTTATTTTGGGCTGATTCTGGCTTATTCTGGGTCCTCCTGAAGTCAATAACCTCCTTCTGCTTTATCTGAAAATTAAAGTTTACAACATTAATTGACTGACTACATGCACACACCAATAAATTGTAGTAAACGTAACAGTGCATTATTGTTTGTAATGGGGGAAAAGTTGGGCAAGGAGGAGGCGGAAACCGGATGAACAGTAAATGTAAGTCTTAATGGCAAACATGAATTTAAATCTTAAACACAAACACAGCAGCCACATGTGGCACTCTCTCTTGAACTGGTGACTCTGGCTCATCTTTATCCCCCTCCTGGCTGATTATTCCAATTCAGGGCCAGGCATGTGTCCTTACGGCCCGGCCCCGCCCTACTCGTCAAATTGTTAAATCAGAACTGGGTCTTTAGTCTGAAGATTGAGGGGGAGTCTTCCCCTTTCACCCTTTGTAAGCACCCATGCCACCAGTCGTGGTCATAGTCTTGAATAAAGCCCTATCATCAAGGACAAAATTGAATTAATAAATACATAAAGGGCCCTTTTAACATTTCCAGGATATGGAATGCAGCAGTAAACTATAGGTACAATTCTATAGCATTGAATGCGAGACACAGCAAATATTATTATTGCATTCCCATTTGCATCAACTGCAAAAGAAAAATCCAACTATTACGTTTCCATAGCTTTCCAAAAGAGGAAAGAATAGAGAAATGGATTAAAGCTGTCAGAACAAAGAAAGATGACAAATGTATTGTCACTGCCTCAGAAGCTGTATTTTAAACCCTATTGCAGCATTGTTGACTTTTTTTATACTGTAGTGAAAGAAATTTACATTAATTCATAAAAAAAAAGAAAAAAAAATATTAAAGTGGAAATTCATCATCACAGTCTGTGGAAAAAGGTACTTTGCACAAAATAAAACTCCTGATGTGGATTGTGACGGCAGCTGTGTCCTGAGGCCATTATGTGGATGGAAATCCACACAAACCGCCTGGAACACTGAACCAGGTCAGTACGGGTGAATCTAAATCTTCCTCCAGGTCACCCACCAGAGTTTATTCAGTTTTGCCATCATCCATATCATCTCTGTCTGTGTAGAAGCACATCCCTCCTTAACTCTGTGTTTGGAACATTCCATTCTTGCAATGCGAGTGTGTTTATGTGTTTTGCTTGCTCTTTCTCCTCCAGAAATGCTTTCTGGTTCTGGGTGACCTGAAGCTGAAGTGCTGTGAATCTGATTGAGACCTCTTCATGACTTCTCTGTAAAGACAAACAGTCCATTTTCAGAGAACATTCAGTTCAGCACACATTTCATGATGTTAACCCAGCTTGTAAGGTCAGACACTGGACTTGGTCACCCCTCTATTTTGTGCCATAAGGAATATAAACATACTCTGTGTAAAGCACTTTGAGAGTCTTGCCTTGTAGACTCTGAAGAGTCTGTTGGTTTGTTAGTCTTGATAGAACTTTTGGCGATAGCCTTTAACCATTACCAGACTGCCTTGCAACTTCCTTTTGGCAAACCAGTGGGTGAGCCACATCAAAATGAAAAAAAAAAACTGTAAGGAAATACAGTAATTTCATCTGGCTGTATCATCTTCTTACTGCTTCAGAGGCAGTTTTTGAAAGGTTTCAGAGCGGAGGTCATGGAGATTTTGTACATCTAGAGGCATAATTCTATATTCTATATATTTTTTTAAATGTAGATTTTGAGGACTATACCTTTAAGGATAAAATACTTAAACATAATAAGATTAAAATATTTCAAGAGTCTCTCTTTTGTTGACATTCTGGATAAGTCAACACACAAGCATCTCTTTGAAATACTCAAGGATATGTAGTAATCCAGCATTAATCAGATTCAGCTGTTGTAGAGAGGTGGTCAGGGCTGAGGTCTGATTTCTGTCTAATGGCCTTAGCCTGGCTGCTGTGATCATGATCGGTGATCACATCAGTATTCCCAGACAGAGAGACACCCTTCAGCTCTTCCCCCCTGCTTTGCTGATGAAATGCTGCCATATCTGAGGGCAATGCTGAGAGCACAGAGAGGTGGGAAGAGATTCTGTTGTAGAGGTTCTTTTGTACGCATTCGAAAAAGAGCGAGATGAAAAGAGTGAGAGCCTGAGAAAATTAGGCTAAGTTTGTTTGCTAGGTGCATACATGTGCATTTACAAAAGCACAGTCATACAATTTTTACCATATGGTGTTTATCTGGCAGCTTCACCATCCAAAACATTATAATTGCAATAGAACTGGTACATGGATTATCAGATTTCTCTGACTTTAAGAAATAGTTCACCAAAAATGTAAACTCCATTAATAATTTATTATTCACCCTAATGTCACTCCAAATCCGTTTGACGTTCTTTCATCTTTGAAACACAAAAGGTGAATGTAAAGGTATTCACAGGGTTTACTTGCCATAATGACAGTGATTAAAGACTCTGGTCTGCCAAGCTTGAAAAAAAAAAAATAAAAAAATAACACTACCATTATATGTCAGTAAAAGTAAGCAATATGGTTTGTATCAATCTTACCTTGTGAGATTACCAAACTACATGCAAAATAAGGTTATGTTGTTTGGTCATGAGACAAGATCGATATGATGATGCAGTAAGAACCATTGAGGTTTGATGTTGTCAATGTAGCCGCCATATCTGATTTAAGCACTTTATTAATTATTTCAATTTGATTTGATTTGAGTAAATAACAACTAATTTTGTTCTTTTAATCGCACAAAGTGATCGCATTACTTCAAAAGACTTGGAATATAGTGCATAGAGTTGGATTGATTACTTTAACTTTGGTTTTATGTTGGAATGTACAAGATTAATTGAGTACTCATTCACCATTAAATATTTAGCTAGTCAAAACACTACTCGAACTTTGCAATTAGATTTTTCTTAGCGTCCTTTCCTGCTTTGGGCAACAATTAAACTGCTACTCTCAGCTAAATCTTGCCATTACAGCTCAATGCATTGGTTGCAACCCTCTATGTTCATGTTGGAGGTAGAATTGCCATTGGCTAGTAAATTTTTGTTTTTAATCGCCAGACTTTTGATTACATTTAAACGTAATGCAACTGGAAAAGGTATTAAGCAAGTTTTTTTTATTTCAAATTATAATTTTAATCACATTTTGACTTTTTTTTTTAAATGTACAAATTTCACATTTCACAAGCTGCACTGTTTGAAATTTCATGCACATTTTTAACAAAATATTCACAAGGTTGGAACCTAATAATAAAAATTAGGACTGTCACGAATATGAAATTGTCAAACAAAGTCAATGACAATCAAGAAATAAAATATACAATTATTATTTTAAAAGAATTTTGAAATTATTCTAAATAACTAACATACATCTCTCTTATTTGTCAGATTAATTCTTGGTCCATTTTATAAAAAAAAAAAAAAAAAAAAAAAAAACATTTGTAACCCAGCCAACCTGTATAGCTACTATATTATATACGATTTAGGGCCATACAACATGATTGCAAGTGTGATATTGCTTATATTCAGCAAGTAAATGAGTAAATAAAACGATGAGGAAAAACTAAGAACTGTCACAAAAAAACGCATTTGTGTATGGAGCTACTTTCTTACGCCATGGATCAGAATCTGCCATTGCTAAAGATTCAAAGAAATAGTTAGCTCAAAAGATGTGCACAATCTACTAATTTGGAAACGTCACTTTAGAACTAGTAATGACCTACCCCTATCATCTGTATGTTTTGGAATGCATTTTGCACGCTTCAAAAGAGGATTGAAACATCGCTACACGGGTCAATTATCAACACGGCTTAATCATTGCAGCACGAGGGCAGAGCAGGTGAAGTGAACCAGTGAAATGCATGGCGGAGATTGAGATACCCGTTTAAGTAAAGGTACAGATTTGTCTCTTCCAAAACTCTTATGTCTCGGCTATGAACATAGTTTAAAACAAACAGCCCCCACATTCTAAACGGCACTGACAAGAAAACATAAATCAGAAAGCTTTTAAATTCACAGATCCCAATGCTTACAAACATGTACCATGGATTACTGTAGTAAAACTAACTGTACTGTATTACCCATGGTAGTTATTGCAGAAAAATGTTCTAAATGTATATAGACTATATATACTCCATATATTTTCCATTACAAAAATGCCATAGTACTTTATTTAGTACCATAGTTACTAACCATTGTAGAGAGAATAGAGATCGACTGATATTGATTTTTAAAAACTGATACGATAATGATTATTTGGATGTTTACATATTCGATATCTGATATGCAGAACTTGTTTTTTACATTTTTATTGAATTTAATATTTTTTATTATTTAATCTTTATCAGTTCAACAGAGAATTATTAAATATTTTTTTGTACAATAATTACAACAACAACAACAATAATAGACTAAATAAATTGACAACGGCTGATTTCAAACAGTGAACATATATAAATGACAAGAGAGTCATTGCAAGAGTGTAATCTATTTTAAACTAAGCCTACTGATTAAAGGTTTAGGTTTATTTTAATAAGATAAATGCAGATAGTTCACTGGATTAAGTATACATTCTCAGGAAAGTGAAAAACAATAAATACATTGCTGCAATTAGAGAGTCAATCCCAAATATCATCAGAATTATTAATCATGTTTTGTCGGTCTTTAGATTATAGCAACTGCCGGAAGAAACGCCTGCTGACAGAGCTGATATTTTTTTGTTTTACAGTGAGCAGCATATCTGCAGCCTATCATTCTGCAGCAATACATTGCAAAAGCAAGTTACGTGACCCATGGACAGCTAACAGCACTGTTTCCTCTCGCATGCACTGCTGCAATGTCCGTCTTCCGTACAATTCCATAAACTCCCGCTAGATGACACCAGTAATCGTGGATCCAATATTACAAACATGATAACCGATTAAAGAAAAATGCTTGAATATCGGAAAAAATATCGGAAAATACAATTATCAGTCGATGTCTAATTACAAATATCATTGTTAAAACTATGGATACTAAAGAAGAAATGTGGTGCATTTTCATAATTTTGGACCAAGCTATCTGATTTCCATCTGTGTAAAATCTGTACTCTTGTAATGCTTTTTGATTGTAGGAAAAGTTGTTTTGTTTGCCTTCAGAAATTCCAAAGAAGACCCAACTTAATTACACTGTCAGAATATTTCAATTTAGCCATATAAAAATGTACATACTGTATGTTACTGTTGCTAATATCATAATTTCAATCTGCATCCCAACCTCAAAATCAATGCTGTACAATCAAATGTGCATTTCAATGAACATAACATGTAATATCGTTTGCATGGGTGCTACCAAAGCAGGTGCTGGTGCCACATTTTCAACAGGCCCTTCGACCAACATGCATTATTATGGGTCTGGTGTTGTGGGCTTGCGGATGCGCGCACAACAGCACAGCTGCTGAAAAAAATCCTAGGGGAAACACTGGTGTGTGTGTGTGTGTGTGTGTGTGTGTGTGTGTGTGTGTGTGTTTGAGAGAGAGAAAGGGAGAGCGATCAAGCGTGTGTGATTATCTCCGTCTGTCACACCTCCCAAGCAGGATGAACAGTGGTGGTGGCGTAGTGGGCTAAAGCACATAACTGTTAATCAGAAAGTCGCTGGTTCGATCCCCACAGTCACCAACATTGTGTCCTTGAGCAAGGCACTTAACTCCAGGTTGCTCTGGTGGGATTGTCCCTGTAATAAGTGCATTGTAAGTCGCTTTGGATAAAAGTGTCTGCCAAAAATGTAAATATATAGCTGTTTAACTCTATTCCTCATCTTAAGTGTTAGTCAGCTTGTAGTCTTTGTAAAAAATAGGTGTCCAAGTGGGGTCTTCCCTGAGTATTTTGTGGTAGCCTGTTCGTTTCACTCCTCCACCATGTTGAATGTTACATCTGAATTAGGTTCACAATGCGGAAACTCTGGTAGGTAAGCACCTTGAGTATGTGTGATTACTTTGTCTGTTGTGTCTCTTAGCTGTGATAAGCATTAATGATGAAGATGTTTTTCCCAGTTGTAGTCTAGTAGTAATTTGAGCAATCATGGAGTGAGGCAATTGCAGATGACTTCAAAGAAACCGCTTGCTGACTGGCAGCGCTGACTCAAATGAATATAAGTTCAACTCGCTCATAACACACAAAAATTGTCTTTTGTCACCACTTTAATGTCACAAGGAAAATGAAAAGACACATATCTAGCTCTTTTACACATCTGCACTGCTTAAGTTTAGAATGGTACAAACGCAAGCGGATTGATACAAATATTGAAACGTCTGAGTACTGCTGTTCTGAGACATCAGTACTCAAGGAATATCTCTCGTATATATCAGATTATCAATATCAAATATCAGATTCGAGGACCAGAACTAACTGTTGTATAATAACTTTCACACATTATTTTAAGGCTCTCCGATTAACTCTCAAGCCCTTATTTCTCATGAAGAAAGACTTTGAAATTTTGTTTCTTGCATTTTATCATCTCCACAGAACTAGAGTATGTAGTCATTGCGAGTCATTAACACTTGTGAATGAACCCACAGTGACAACGGACATTTGCCATTACACGGTCGTTAAATTAAATTAATAAGTTAATACCTCGTTTATATTTTCACATGAGTTTGGCACAAGCCTCTGTATATGGTGTGCATGTCAGGGCGCTTGAGAAGCGGTTCATCTTCACACGCTCTCAAGAGAGCTGCGGGTGACGTCCGCGGTGGGGTTTCGTGAGACACTTTGAGTTCAACTGAATGGGACAAGAATGTGTTTTCCTACACACTCATGAGACAGAATGCAGCGAAAGACGAGGCTGAATCCAACTTCTTAATCACCTGCTTTTTATTCAGTAAAAGGTCTCGGTGCTTCAACACATCAGAATTCAATCACTGGCGAGTGAAATGTTCATATTAACTCACCAGTGGTTAATAAAAGACATATTATTGTTGCATAGCGCAACATTTACTAGCATATTCGAGTGATTTACTACTCGCAGTGTTGAGGGCTGGGTGGCAATGTAGATGCATGATGTTAAAGCATGAAGAATAGTTCATCCATAAAGAAAATTCTGTCTTTAAAGTTATTGTGTCGTTTCAGAAGTCTTGGAATGTATGTTTCTATGTGTGATTGCAAATGCTTTTGTCATTTTTTAATCTAGATGTTGTTTATGGATAGTACCAATTTTTCATAAGAAAAACAGATTCAAAAGTCGAAGGCAGAACTTAATTCTAAATTTCAATCGTTTTATTAATTTATCTTTTTTTATGTTTTTAAATGACTCGAAATGCCTATCCCTAGATTATAATTTTTTTTTTTACTTGACAGACCAAATTACTTTTTACTTGCATCATATGGAAAATAAACCCTGTGAAGTCTTTTTTTTTTTTTTTTAAATCACCTTTTATGTTTCACGAGTTTGTAACAACATGAGGGTGAATAAATGATTACAACATTTACATTCTTTGGATGAACTATCCCTTTAAATCTCCAAGTTTACAATTTCATAATTTCACATCTATTCCAGCATAAACAAGCAACCATCGTTGATCATCCATCTTCTTACCATATGTTACTTGTAAACAGTTTTTCTGAAATTTGGATTTCTTTAAAGCCCTGATGTTTGTATATGGCAGGAAAAAGGCATTTGTTGAGGTAATTTAAGCTGGTTGTATGCAGTTTTTACAGCTGTGCTCTTTGAAGGATGCTGTTATCAAATTCCAACTCGTTTTACCGTAGAGACATTTAGCGCTGCAGTTCACTGTTTACATATCAATTATGGAATGGTTCTTCCTGTAAAGCATCATCATGAGTTCAGGAGTTTAGCCCCACTATAAGTTCAATACAGTGGCAGTACAATCAAACAGATGAAGCTCATATTTAGATGACGCTATCGTCTCGGTTTCAAAGCGAACGTGATTTATGTCGGCTTCCTAACATGCCTGTGCTTGGCTTTGTGCATCAGTTCATTGCGGCATTGTTAAGAGTGCTTGCTGCTCTCAGCCAAAAACAGGAAATATAAACATCGCACAAGCAGCGGTCTAATTGCTTCCTGTCAGGTCTTTTGTGGAGCACGACCCATGAGAAAACAACAGCGCTGTTGGTCAGATGGCGAGATATGAAAGGCCATCTCTTTTATCTTTTCCCATTTGAACACAGGCAAATACAAAGCCTCACAAATGTGTTTAAGTTTTATAGAGATACATATTTACTAGCACCCACACACTATTTATGGACGCCGGCCAGTACACACACTTTGCCCGTGATGATGACACACATACATGCACAAACAAACAAACGCCTACGTAAAAATTACTATCCGTTTGCACATGCACAGGCCCACACACAGTGACACCGAAGGGCCGTGATCTAAAGGGAGAACCTCACGTAATAACTCTCTGGGGTCAGATTTACTGTACACATGAGCCCAGCAAAAGCATGATCCTTAGATGAGTGTGTGCATTAGTGTGAATTTATGAATGCACATAGATACTTTAAGTACATGTGCATTTGTGCCTGGGCACGTGCATGTGGGTTCCAGGAAAACCCGTGTGAGTGTGAGCACATGCACATAAAACATATGTTCTTTTGTTGTTGATGAGACCAGGGGTCATTGTCACATTAAAAAGTTGTCACAAGGGCTTTCTCTCAGTACAATAAGATTTGAGGTCAAAAGTCCAATTGCGCAAATTAGTGTTTATTTCTATTAGAGGTTTTGTGTTTTGGTTTCAAAGAGCTAGTTCAAAACCATCTCAAATAAATAAAAAATTCTACCCTCCACAGGGATTTTTCCACTATCATATTTTTGTTATAACTCTTGGGTAAACAAGTGAACATAATCAAATCACACTGGCATTAATTCAGGCAAGATTCGACTATATTATGAAGCCAGATTTTTACTGAAAGCTGACATTTTTAAAAGGTATTTTTTTAGGAATATACAAAATATCGGTGGCCATATTTTATTTAGCAGATAACCAGGAAAATCTAAACATTATTATTGTGCCAATAGTGGAATTAATGCAGATATTTTTGCCTGATAAGTTGTTGTTTTAATTTTAATGAGAAAAAATTGTGGCTGAAATTGTGGCTTCTTTCATTGAGGCAGGCTCACACTTGGTTCGAATACTTGGACCAAACCAATTTCATTTCCTCCCCTCCCGATGCCCCCACCAGTCTCTGTTCAAATCATATTATTTGTGTCCAAACCACGTTCAGATTACGTCATCAACGTAAGTACACGTGGCAGCTGTTTACCACTGTAACTAGGTAGCATCTCGAGAAGACGTCATTGTGTTAAGTGAAGTATTATTCTTTTTCTCTTTGGATTCCACGAAAACTTGCCATACAGAACGACACTTGTTTTTGTCTCCCGCGGATGCATTGAAAATGCAATGATGCAGAGGTAGGACAAAGTCATTGCTTTGCAAGTCACAAGTAAGTCACTTTAATTTGTAATTAATGTGTAATATACGTCATCAACAGTGATTCACTTCTTCCATTTGGTACTATTGCGTTCATGTCAGCAGCGAACTGTATTGGAGTTCACATGAACCGAAATCCAGACCACCTTTTCTAGCAGACTGGTGTGCGGTTCCCAAGTTCGGAAAACAGTGTTCACATTATTCAACTGAACTGAAATTTGATGTCATTCGAACCCGTATGTGCACCAAAAGTGTTTGGGTGAAAGCACCCTCAAGTAGCAGTCCACATGATCACTCAAAGTATGTGTGTATGAATGTATGTACTGTATGTATGTATGTATGTATGTATGCATGTTTGTATGTATGTATGTATGACACTTGAGGTCAATAATTTTCACTTATTTCTTCATGAAACACAAACATAAAAACACGTTACTTACAGCAAAGGAATGTGGTTAAAAAAGCTCAAATACAATCTAACTCATTGCATAGATCTTGAAATAATCCTCACACTTGACTCATGAGTATTTAGTCTGCATGATGTTATCTATTACCATTATGATTAGTGTGATCACATTTTATAATTTTTCATACTCTGAGAAATACTCACTAGAGTAAAAAGTGTGCCAACTAGCCTCCCCTATACACACATATGGATGTTAATCAGAGTTAAGGTCTGCGTAAACCTATGGTGTAGGTATTGGCACCACTTCTATGGTGTTTGTGAACATCTAACTGGATGTTATATATTAGTATGTGTGTCTCTATTTGAACTTATATTTATTTATGTTATGCTTAAATCTTTGGATGACACTAGAAGCCTGAAGATCCTTCGAATTGAGGAATAACTATAACTTAAATCTGCACCATGTCATCAACACACAACCTCAACCACCTACACAAACACATGCACACTTAATCACAGATTCATCCGTCCAATAGTGGGTTATCAGATCTCCTCAAAAGCTAGTAGACTTCAACCATAAACAGGCAACGTCACTTTGAAGCACAGCTCCTCATTGAGCAGAGCGGCTCTGGATAGAGTCATATCCTGAGACCAATCAGAACATGACAGAGGGAATGTCCCATAAACTCTGCCTTTGAAGTCTAATGCATTTCCATGGCGATCATGTGTTACACTTTTGACCCATTTATCAATGTTTTGACAAGAGCGAGAATGCATGAGTAAGCCAGTCATAATCACCAATCGCTGCTGACACTGAAGAAGCACCAAAATTATCCTTGAGGAAATGCAGGCCTGAGAGATTGTCTCTACTTGCATTGTGCCAATGATGGTAGAATAAAAAATACTTGTAACAGATATGCACTGGTTCCTCAAAAGGCCTTTTGTTTTATGGAGAAATCTGTCAGACTAAAAGGACTTTAGAGATTTGTGGTTTGATGTGCAATTCTAGACTGTTGATTGTGCACATTATTTATTTATCCTGATCTGAAAGTCACACTGGAGCATTCATTCAGTCTGTAGACCTGCTATTAATGTAGAATCTTTCGTTATTGCCACATAACAAGGGCTGGTGGAAATTGTTTCTACAAGTTTCACGGCATGAGTTTCTTAAAGAAAAAATCCCCCTGGAGCAACCTGATAATGGAGCTTTTTTCATGGGCACAATGGTGAGGTATATATGACCGTGATTTTGCCAAGTAGAACATGTTCCTGGATTAACATCCTTTTTTGTCCTGGAACAACATTTCTATCAACCAATCAGATTTTTATGTTTATGTTTAGGATGAATGTTAGAGTTATGGTTGATTTATACTTGTATTTCAGGCCTATGCTGTAGCCTGGCATGCACCTTTCAAACATTTAACTATGCTTCACACCTATGCAGACCAGCAATGATTGGTCCACTTTGAATCCAGAGACCCTTCCCCAGTATGATTTAAAAAATAAATCTGAGGTAGCCTGAAATTTTTTCCAAGATTATTTTAAGATCTATGCCTCATATCACATTGTATTTGGGCTTGTTTTGAAAACTTTATAACTTATAAACTCTGTGTGCTTTCACGCTTTTACTCGATTTGGTCTGTGAGAAAAACAATGTGCTTGTGTTATTCTGCTCGAGGCGTCTTCGATCTGTACAATGTTTTGACTGTGTTTTTGACTGGATTGTGTAGAGTAAATAATAATATTTAATTAGATATGAAAATGGAACACTTTTAATTGGTCAGGTAATACAAAGCATTTGTTAAAACTTATTGCCTAAATGCATAGTAACGTCCAACATCTAAGCTTTAAAACACTAACTTTAATGATTTGTTTTTCAGCGTATATAAAATATTCATTTATTATATAAGCGACTCAAGACCAAGCATACAGTAGAATGCATACCTGATTTATACATTTTTTTCTCTGCATGGGAGGCAACATGTAAAATAATTACCTAAATATCAACATGTTCACATAGCCTACATGATACAATCATTTAATAAGTACTTTTCAATCCAAATTACATTTGCTTCTGTTTATGAAATGTGTAAGTATTATTGAAATAACAGAAATAAAGCCATTTTCTCTTAATACACTAGCATTTTGGCTTTGTACCCACAGAACGATGCAGACAAACCAATGCAGAACAATAAAGGCAATCCACCACGCAGACATTGGTAGGTTAAATGCAGAAATATAATTGTCCTTTAAGCTTAGGACAAGGATTAAGGGCTTGAACACAATTTTTATTCACCTATATTTTTTTTAGGGTTTGTTATGGTTAGGATTCAGGGTAGATTTAGGGTTAGGACTGTCTCTTTTGAGAGAAATTATGCTCCAGGGTCCATGTCCTATCTTCTTCCATGCAGCATTTAAGTCGATTTTGGGCAGAATGTTGAAGCCTCAGTCACCATTTACTTTAATTGTATGGAAAAAGATGTAATGATGGTAACCGAGGCTTCAATGTTGAAGAAAAGAAAGTCTTACAGGCTTTGAAACAACATGACGGTGAGTAAATGATGACATCATTTTCATTTTTGGGTAAACTATCTTTTAAAACTGTTCTGTCACTAGATCATTAAGTTGTCAAATAACATAATACATCATTGACAATTTCCATCCTGGATGTCATTCTCTGAACATTATAAATGACTAGCAGGGGCTTTGGCTTTGAAACCAGTTTGCACTTGGGAATATGTGTGTTGTGCATCCTTTAATAAACTAGTGGGAATGCTTTAGAACAGTGCAGCAAAATCCCGAGCTGGATCACTGCGAGTGTGGTTGTAGCCAAGTTCATAAGAGACAGGATCCTCTTTGATTTGTTGTGATGTGGTTGGTGGTAAGATTCTTTCAGTGCACCCAGAGGCCCAGCTTTGGCCTGCAATATCACTAACATCAGTCAATGTGCTCTCTCTTTTTTTAACATCTCTCTGACTCTCTCTTTCGGGATTTCTCTGACCTCCCCACATCTGCATAACTCCAGCCAGTTCTAAAAATCTGCTCCGAAAACGTTGAGGAGGAAACTCAAAAAGGAATGGGATGAAGAAGAGAGTAAGAGTGATGCACTGAGCCTCGTTTGCATGAGAAACAAGCTGCCACTGCTGAAGGGTGCCCTGGAGGGTCGTTAGAGCTGACATTTGTGTCTCATTGGATCATTTCCTTCCACCTCAGCTATAGCGTGCTTTCTGTCTCTCTCCCTCTTTATGGAGTGAAGTCTTGCTTTTTATTGCACCCTTGTTTTGTTATTTGCATTTACAGAGTGAACTCTGAGATCACACTACCTTCGGCAGGCTTTTTAGAGAAGGGCCTACTCGGCCCTCTCTACTCCCACAGAGACTGTTTGTTTAATGGTGGAAGAAACTAATTGTGTGAAAAAGCCAGCCCCCTCTAAAACACCTTAACTAGCTTGTAAAATCCATTGAAAGGTCACTGTAAAATATTTACTTTCAAAGTGTTCCCTCTTGCATCAACTGCGGGGGATATTTTTTAACCAAGTCCATACGAAGTGTGTTTAAGTCATCAAGGCAGAAATTTGAGTATGAAGCAAAGAATATTCCTCACACAACATTACTTTTCGAATGGCTGATGCAAGCTTAAGTCCATCACAGACAAGAACATTTAATTACTATGAAGCGGTAATGGCGGAAAATTCACGAAATCCCGTGCATCTATTTCCAGGAGAGCTTCGGCATGGAAAACAGACTTGTTAAGCAGATTCCTTATAAAAAAATTGGAATGCTCACAAAGTGATGTATGCAAGACTCACCACATGACAGGAGTTCTGTAGAAAGAGGGAAGACAAATTCTAAGCAAATTGTTTTCAGCGTGGCGTCTGCTTGCCAGCCCTAATACCAGTTCAAGCTTCTGCTTGAACATATGTGTGCCCGGTGAATGTTGTGCAGACTGAATCGAAGATGAAAAATAAGCGATGCCTTCATCGGCCAGGCTTTGAAGCGTTGCTTTGGCAGACATCTGCTTTGTATTTTGTCACCAAACCCCCGCCCCCCCCCCCCGGCCCAACCAAAAAAAAACACAATTTCAACCTAAGCATTTGCTTATGATTGTTGTAATTAAATACTTAGGTTTTATTGACTTCCCTTCAAGCAGAAGACTTCCATGGGGAAAATTCTCAAAGAGAATGGAAGAGTCGACTGCAGATTGTGACAGATAAAGAGGCAATGAAGTTCAGAACAAGTTCATTCCGGGAGGGTAGAGGCAGTGACCTGACTTTCCTCTTACGCACCGCAGTGTTTAGAGAGTAAAGCGCAGACAAGTTCTGTATAGTCCTAACATAGCCAGAATAAGCTGACAGAAGAATGTCTGAGATAAAAGTAGAAAAAGATTATAGATGTTCAGAAATTATGTTTGAAAAGTAAATGGAGAGCATGAAAGAGAAGGCCAATGACCTTTTGAGAAGAGGAAACTTGTAAGATGGGAGGACGGATGAGAGGAGAAATTCTGATGGTTTAGAAAAAGAAGTAAGATTGTGTGGATGTGTGAGATTATGCCAGGAGTGTGTATGGGAGAGAGCTGTGGTGGTCTGGAAAGATTTTCAAAATGGACGCTAAAGAGCCAGACTCTTTTATCCAAAGAGACTTTCAGTAAACTTTCAGCAACCTTGGATTTACTGTAATGCTCAAGGCACAATGATTATAGCTAGGGGTTATAGCTAGGGGTTTAACTCCATTAAAGTAAACCTATAAAGTGCATGCATTAAGCATTTGTCATTGGCGGATCCTGGTACCAGATACTCTTGAGTGACATTTGTATATTTCTATGGACAGAGGGATATTTGCACTAGGTGTAAATAGCACCTGCTACTCAGAGCAGCCATTTGCACTCAAATAGTCTGGTGGAAACACTGTAGACAAACTGCCCCTCTAGTGTCAAGTTAGAGGCGTGGGGTGTAACAACGGTGTGGATGTTCTATTTCGTGCGATTGCCCTGGACTCAATTCCGCATTTTGTCCCACTTTTTCCCATCCTTTTTTTCTGTCTCCACTTTTAATTTTTTCTTTAATACTACATATGATAATAATTACAAATTAATAATATAAATGTTGATTTCCTCGGAGATGAGCTGTCATTTTGTCATTTTCTTTAAAACATACTGACATAATGTTCTAAAAAAGGGGGCAATTTAGAATTTTTATTGTGATTTCAGGTATCTATCCCACCCATGGAATGATTCATCGTCTGCTCTGATAGCAGCTTAGCCTGCCTTATGTGAGCTTTAAGTACTTTTATCTCTCTTTCTTTTTTTGCTATTAATTTATACACTGTAATTAATTAAGACAACATCATTTCTTTGTGTCATAGGTTTACAGTTAAAAAGCAGCTATACTATGTCTTCCAGCTGTGTTCGGTGAGGATACTTCTCTCCGCTTGTGTGATAAAGACTTAATTTGTGTCCATATAGAATTTAGGAATGTTTCAGTTATTTACTTAGGTTTTAATTTTATTTATTTATTTATTTTATGACTGGGCAAAATGTTTATGCATAAAACATCACACTTAACTTTTTCCTTTTTCACATTGTGAAGGGCTCACTTACATTGTCCACATATACTGTACTGAAACACTGAACCTAATTGTGTATTTCTACACAGAAAGACGCTGTTGGACCCCACAACCTCATTATCTGCAGAGAGGGGCTGTCACTCAAATACACCAGAATACAAAGTGATGGATGGTGAAGACATCATTGAGGATTGTGCAGATATTTTAACGAAGCCTTCAGTTTAGCGTTCATTACATCTATTTTGTGTTTCCATGGGACTTTGTTCTTTCTTGAAGGATTGGTTATCACTATGGAAGAAAAAGACTGTCTATATAAAAGATAAAAGAATGTACAAGTTTCTGTCCCATCCATAATGTATGGAGCGATGTAAGGGTCTGCTAATCATTTGCATTGCATTGCATTTATTGACTCTTTCACGTGATGTTTTGTTGATGTATATATTAATGTGTGTGATTTATGCATTTTGAACAATTTAATCACAAAAATTTATTAATGTATTCAACTAATGATTGCTGTAAAAGCATTGATAATTAAAAGAAAAATGCATTTAAATAAAAAATAAAAGTTCTTAATTGACACACATACCTTGCTTTTATTTGTTTGGTTGGTTCTATTTAATGTAAAACCATCATATAGGCTATATATAGAGGGGTAGAAAAAAACCCTCCTTGCGTCAAAAAGGTTCTTTATAGCACTATTGATGTTCTAAATAACACTTCAGGAAAGAAGGTTCTTTATGGAACCTTTAAAAAAGGGTTCTATTTGGCACCAAAAAGGGTTCTGCTATATTTTAAAGTTATTGTTAATTAAATTTTATTACAAAATACCATGGTGATACTGTTGCTGCTGTGGTCAAATTTTTGTAAAGAAAGGTTCGAGTTAGGTTTAGGGAATCTGGTAGAACAGACAAAATATACACTGCAGTGATGCTCCAATACTAAATGTTAGTATTTAATTGAGTGTAAATAGAATATGCCACTATTTGCACCGGTGTGTAAATAGTATCATCATTAACACTAATTATACTTGGTGCAATGTTGATGCTTTTTGTTTCTATTAACACTTAGTGTAAATAGAATCTATTGTATCACTTTTTGCACGTAATGTAAATAGCTTAAACAATATGTACAGTATATGGGTCTTTAACTTTGGGCACTTTAGCACTGTGAAATTTTATTTTTACTTTGTCAATTTAGGTCATATGAAGACTTGACTTATCTGTCTACTAACCAGGGCTGGACTGGGAAGAGAATTATGTAATTTTTGTAATTTTTTCTTAAAGTAATAAATTAAATAGTAACATTTTATGTATATGCAAAATTTGGCCAAAATTACAGCTTGATTTGAAATGCTGTTCAATAAAATTCTTCTGCTCTTAAGTTATATTTCACTGAATATTCTTTGTTTTCTTGAAACATCACTTGTCTCATATTTCATCTTAAGCATACTTTCCACTGACACTTTTGCTGACTTGGTTAAGTACACTACCCTTTGAAACTTTATAACGGGCAAAATTGTTTGATGTGGTGGAAATTACACCACAAATGTGGGACAGTCATATTTTTCACACAATAAATATTTAAATGTTTTATGTTTATTTCATTCTTTATTTAGATTTTCATTGTTTAAGATTGAATGTTTGACATTTAATAATTTGTATTTTTGTAATAGATTTTTATAGTTTAATATAACCACACCTGGAGTCGCAAATTCGAATCCATGGTATGCTGAGTGACTCCAGTCAGGCTTCCTAAGCAACCAATTGGCCCGGTTGCTACTTTGAGTTAATCTCCTCATGGTCGCTATAATGTGGTTCTCACTCTCGGTGGGGCACGTTGTGAGTTGAGCGTGGATGCCGCGGAGAATAGCGTGAAGCCTCCACACGCATCAGATCTCCGCGATAACATGCTCAACAAGCCACGTGATAAGATGCGTCTCGGAGGCGGAGGCAACTGAGATTTGTCCTCTGCCACACGGACTGAGGCGAGTCACTACACAACCACAAGGACTTAGAGCACATTGGGAATATGGTATGCCAAATTGGGGAGAAAAGGGCAGAAAATCCATACACACAAAATCACCTTTTGAAGAAATACCCATATACTCTATGTGAATATCATATTTTATTGAATTTCTCTTTTCCATATATGTTCAAAATAGGCAATTATGCTTTTTCTGGGATACTAAGTGCATGAGAATCCACACTAGATTTTAGATTTCCACACATGAAAAAATATTATGTTAGTCCCTGGTTTTGGTTCTGCCAGTCTAAGACTTAGATGAACACAGTCCATGCACTGGTCTGATACGTATGACGCAGAAAACCAGAAAAAGCTTTCTCAAGTTAGTGAATCCTAATCCAGTTGGTTGGTTTGACAGAACTTCTGAGTAAAAGCACCCATAATGTTTTATAAGTATGCCTGAAAACAAAGTTTTGTTCACAAAGTTCCAGTTTGATACAATGAGTGGTTTTTAGCCTCACGTCACGTCACCTATAGAAAGTCGTATTTAGAGAGAAAGAATAGACTGCAATGGAGAGAAGCCAAAGAAAATAAATCCATTGTATTTTAGAAACAACACATCTGTGAATGCTCAGCTCTTGCACCCTGGACACCAGAGTCCAGAGCACTCCTTACCGAGCATGCTTCCATCTGCCAGACCACCGCCATACAGCCCTGCCCGCCAGTCTTTTTCATCAGGAAATGGAACACATTCCTCCACTCACTCCCTCCATGTTCCCGTTTTCCCCTCAACTGTTGCAGGCAACTTCTGGCATTATGTTAGGAAATGACTGCGAGCCAGTGAGTAAAACAGAGGAAAACGTTAAGCACATTTTAATGAGAACGGCCCTCCTAACAAGCAAGGTGACCCCCACAGCAGCCCGGTGTGCTAGGAGACAGACACACTTGCAAAGCCCATTGAAGGGGTTTCATCATGTAATGAGCCTCATGTTTACGTGTCAAAGTTCTTCTCATTCCTCAACCACAATCTCCCCAAGTGCCCATCAGGTGCCTCTTTTGTCTGCTTACCAATTTTTAGCAATCAACGACATGACAAAGCCATTCTGTGCCTCTACAATGGCAGTGACTCAGGATTGGAAGTGGTTGTAGATTACTCCGTAAATGTTGTTTTACACTGATTGTCCTGATTATGGCAAATGTATTAAATCCATGTGTGGTTCTTTCTGCATTGCCAGAGCTGTTTTAGTCATCAGTTACTCCCTGAAGCAAGACTATTTAAAGGAAAGAAGCAAACACTAGCTGATGCTGGATCATGTTCAGTCAAGTGCAAAACAGTGTCAAAATGCTGATCGCACGTAAAGTAAAGCTATAATGGGTACTGATAGCTGCCAAATATATATGCTTCCCCTTACAACTTCCATTGTCAGAGTTTGTAAAATCTATGTGGAGTGCAAATTGTGCATGGTGTGTTTCCTTAGGAGCGATGTACTTGAATGAGTGTGAAGCTGTCCCTTGGGCCACAGTTGGCATTTATTATCCTCCTGGCAACCGTCACGGCAAGATGATGAATGACCACCCACAGGTGGTGCTGGCCATGGGTGCTGAGAATCCCAACTGGTGGTTTTTCTGATGAAAACCTGGCATCCTATATCTATATGAAAGTGTATGTTTGCTTATGGCTCTGGTGGCCATATCTGGATGGAGTGCAATATAAAGTTTTTCTTCCTCTCCATTTTAACTTTTGAACACACCTCCTGCCATCCAAATCTGTTTTCATTTATGGGAAGTTGGTCAGGAGAGAACTGTTTCATGCGAACTGTAATTTAAAGTACAATGGAGTGCAGGCCACAGGACCTGGTCACAGAGCATTAACTACACATTAACATCATGCATCATTAAATAAATTAGGTTTGGTATGCATGTGTTTGAGTGAAGTATGCAGTCTGCAGGTGGGTGTACTCTATGTGTGTAGCATTGTGCAAAAACTGTGAAACCTCCTGGTTATCGTCTTGTCCCAACTGAGTGTATGTTAATCTTACAAGCCATTCATTATACTGTAATGATTGATAACCGCCATTAGTTTTTGAATATTTGGTGTATAAAAGGATATTGAGATTTTGTCTAAATTTACATTTATTTGAGGTTAACTTTCAGCATCTGTTTAACATAGAGTGTTTTTAATGAGGTTTGTCTCTGGATTTTGAATAATGGAAACACTTCATTCTAAAACTGGATTTAACTTGACATAAGAAAATTAATTAAGTAGTAAAAATTTTAGACTTTTAACAAAGTGTGACATATAACAGAAAATTAAGTTCAAGTAAAAAACAGACTGTTATATCCACTCTACAGTTAATTTTCAAGTGGCAAATTGGATGCTAATTTAAAAAAAAAATGGTTTTAAATGTTTCCTTAACAGGTATAAATGCAGCAGTAATTCACTCTGCATGTCCTGTTATGATGTATCGATCAGCTTTTATTTATGTAGCCTACATAACTTCCCAATCAATGTTTTTCAACCAGCCACTGTTAAATTGCTCATAAACTTCGTACACACATTATTATTTCATAAGCCTTCAAGACTTGTTTGGTCTCAGTAGGATTTTGAGAAGATGAATCAAGAATGACTTATTCTGTTAATCATAAGTGTGTGGGTTTTCCCAACCACAAACATTAGCAGAGAACTACAGCTGGGCAGACAGATACTGAGATAGTAGCATTGCAGTTCTGTTTAACCAGACACAACATAGTTCTTTAAACAACCAAACAAACCCAGAAGAGTAAAACAGTGTCATACATATTTGAAAAACATTTATATCATTAAAAAAAAAAGAAAAAAAAAGATTTAATGCCTTTAAAAATGTTAAGTGGTGGAACGATCAAGTAAAAGGTGAATTGGTAAACCAATTGGTTTAGGAGACCAAAATATACATTTTTCACTATACCTCTTGATATCAGCAGTCTCCTTGGCGATAATCTAGTGCTCTTCACATGCATCAATCATGAAGGTGACTATAAACTGCAATGGCAGGATGCACAGTGAAATAGGAGTTACATTTGGTATGTTCTCACCCAAAACTGTAAAGATCAGGTTCGGAAGACATGGATTAAACCTCTGGAGTCATATTGATTATTTTTAAGGTGCCGTTAGGTTCTTATTGGAGCTTCAAGAGCTACAATGGTGCTACAGAGCTGAGATGTTCTTCTAAAAATCTTTATTTGTGTTCAGTAGAATAAAGAAAGTCACACACATCTGGAATTTTCATTTTTGGGTTAACTATTCCTTTCCTTGTACCTCAAATACACTTTAGTGTACAAATCTTAATTAAAAAATTAAGGTAAAAAACATTTTTAGATATTTTTTTTTTTTTAATGAATGTTTGTTAGTTTTGTTTTGTTACAATTATCAAAATTATATATATATATATATATATATTTTTTTTTGGTTAGGGTTACTCCATTTGACATGAACCAATTGTTAATTTTTTATTAAAATATATTAAATATGTTTATATTAAACATATATGTTTTCTTGCCACATGACAAAAACATTCCATATAGTAATAATAATAATACTTAAATTCTATGTTAATAATTGATTAATAATAATATTATTAATAATTATTATAATTTTTCACTGTCTCTAAATGGTTACACCACTTTGACATTTTTGACGTTAAGCCCCAGAAAAGAAAACATCAAAATGACTTAGAATTTAAAAAATAATAACATTTTGAAATTAAAAAAAAATGCAGGGACATTACAGGGACAATACCACCAGAGCAGCCTGGAGTTAAGTTCCTTGCTCAAGGACAGTGGTGGTGGCTGTGGGGATCGGACCGGCATCCTTCTGCTTACTAGTGCTATGATTTAGCCCACTACACCACCACCACTCCTATGCACATTATACATCAGTGCACATTATTCCAAAGAGAGAAAGTTTGTCTTTCATCAAATAGTTTACTTTGTTTTCTGCCTTCAATTTTGTGCACACCGCACATTCGAGCACTTGGCCTTTCAAAGTATACTCTTTTGACCCCAAGCCTAAATGAACATGCTTGATGTATGCACTCTACAACTGCTTTGTAACACATCATATAGAAAAGTCAGTACCAGGCACATGCACTGACAGTGCGCAAAGATGCATTTTAGAAAAACCATGCTGCCTGCGGACACGATAGTATACTTTGGCTTTTTAGTTTCACTATCAGGAAACAAATGATTGCAGGCCTTTAGGTAAAAGCTTTAAAAGCAAATTAGATTAGAATGGAGAAACACACAGGCCAAAACAGATCTGTGCAATGCTAATAGAAGAGGTAAGTTTGTACCTGTCTAATTAAATTACTGTGTGTTTGCTGTGTGGTTGCAGATTGAGTGGTGACCAGTGTCTAAAGACATCTGAAGGACAGCCAGGACAAACAGGAAAGAGAGAGAGACACACACTCTTCTTCTACACAGGTATTACGATTCAGCAGAAAACTTAGCCATGTCAGCTCTATTGCCCCTCCATGGATATTTGGGTATCACACACCCTCTCCCTTTTTCCTGCAAACACACACACATTCTACAAACACTTTCTGTGTCCTCGCAGTCAGTGTAGATCAGCCTCTGGTGGGTTGTTGGATTGAGGCGTCAGGGGAACTAACCAGCATGCGCGCTCCATGAACACAGCCATGCAAATGACAGCTCCATAGGACAATGTACAAGTGCGTGTGTTTGTCTTGCTGTTCCTGCCCTAATCCGATCATCCCTGGGGTATGTCTGATTGACGCATGCTGTCTGCCTTCTCACCCATTTCTGTGGGAAGTGCTTACATGGCGTGGTCTATTCCAGTGTGTGTATATGTGCATAGTACATGAGTGCCTTCGCTCAGAGCAAATATGTAGTTTATAAGCACTTGTTTCTTGCTCCACTACACTTCAGTTCTTTATTAAAGGAATAGTTCACCAAATACTATCATATTATTATAAAACCATAATTATATTATATATACATAAATATATATATATATATATATATATATATATATATATATATATATATATATATATATATATATATATTTTTTTTTTTTTTTTGGAATGCTATAGGATAATTTTGAAGAAACTTCACATAGATCTTTACCATACAATAACATTTATTGATAAAAAAAAAACAAAAAAACATTATAAAGGGCAACATAAAAATAATATATGCTTCACAGGTCTTCCAAAGCCATATTTGATAGCTTTATGTGAGGATCAAACTAAAATTTAAATAATAATTCATTGATAATTTTCCACTCCACTGCACCTCTCAAATCAAGCATGGTGCCAATGGTCGATGTTTAATGTCAAGATGCGTAGTTACAAGGCATGCAAGAACCAATTCATTTAAATTAAAACTTCTCCCTGGAAAAGATATATAAAGATTCTTCAAAATTCAGATTTTGTGTTCCACGGAAAACAATTATGGATTTGGAAACGACATTGGAATGTGGGTGAGCAAATAATGACAGAATTTTCATTTTTGGGTGCACTGTTCAATTTAGGGTTAGGGTTAGACATTGAAGCCTAAACAGGTAAATTAATTTAAAGCGATTCTATAAAGTTTTCCACTATGTTTTCATACCAATGGTATACTTAGTCTGTATACAGTGAATGTGGAAGTAGTATACGCTGTGCACTATCGGTCCATGGCATCGGTGAATTCCTCACCGCTCACATCTGCATGGTTTAACACACACCAGATCCAGATGTCGCTTGACCGAGTCCACAGCAGGAGACATAGAGTAGGGCTTTCCATCATTCCAACAGCAGCAAACAGCTCTCTTCAGGAGGAGCACCTGAAACGGATCAGGTCATGTCTGGGAACAGTTTCTGAGTTGTTTATATGACTTAAACTTGGTTCTTGGTTTTTGATTCAGAGATTCTGATTATAGATCAGTATATTAGTGTGCGGTTAGCCCTGATGATACATGATTTTAGGAAGGTGGCCATTTGTGATCTTCATTGCAGAGTTCTCTAAAACTGTACACTGTAAAGACTCTTACAAGAGGCACAAAAAGAAACCAGGGTGAATTATTTTTTTAATGATTTAAAATGTATTTTTTGCTAACTGCTTGTCTACTATGATGGTAAGCAGAGGAATAGAGAGTCGGTTTCAATGTTCCCATGGGATCTAAATATATATCTGGTTTCAGATATTTCTACCTGTGGTTGAAGCAGCAAATGGTTTCCAGAGGTAGACAGTGAAGATGACCAGAAGGAAATAAGTGTAGGTATTGATGCCCACAATAACCAATTACTGTATGAATGTTCCAGTTGTGTAGGGCTTTCTTTTTCTTTTTTTTCTTCTGTATAATCTTAAAAACTAAGGGTCCAATTAGAACCAAAAAAATTGTTTTGCAGCAAAGTGCCATTTATACTTTATCCATCCATCCATCCATCATCAACCGCTTATCCTGTGTACAGGGTCGCGGGGGGCTGGAGCCTATCCCAGCTAACATTGGGCGAAAGGCGGGGTACACCCTGGACAGGTCGCCAGTTCATCGCAGGGCCACACATAGACAGACACACACTCACATCCACACCTAGGGCAATTTTTGGAGACACCAATTAACCTAGCCTGCATGTCTTTGGATGGTGGGAGGAAGCCGGAGCACCCGGAGAGAACCCATGCAGACACGGGGAGAACATGCAAACTCCACACAGAAAGGCCGGGGCAACCGGGGTTTGAACCCACGACCTTCTTGCTGTGAGGCGACAGTGCTAAGGCTACTTTATATATGTAAATAATTATTTATTATTTTGATTTGATAAAATATTTATTAATTATATTATTCATCATGCTTCTACAGTATGAATACATATTTTTGGGAAGTAGTTAAGCTGAAAATGAATGTTTGAAATTAATAGTTTGGATATTAAAGAAAGCATGTAAAAAAGAATAGTCAGAACCTCCAGCAGAATTCCCCCATGCTGCACTTTTATCTGACAATCATTTCAATTAGATGCCGAAATATTCCCCGTGTGAGAATGGGTGTGCATATCTAGGGTTTTTATAACTATTATAATATAACTAAATAATATTCTCTGCATCTTAGAAATATGTCATGTCCCATATGAGCTGAATGTACTGATAAAAATAACATGGCAGAAAAATAGGCCTAAATGTCAGTGTGGCAGACAAGCCTGTTGTTCGGTAGGGAAATGAGGAAGCAGGAACCAGATTTACAATCAATAAGACTTTAATGACAACATAAAATGCTGAACTGAAACATAACAGTACACACACACATACGAACAATGATATGTCTCTCTCTCTCTCTCTCTCTCTCTCTCTCTCTCTCTCTCTCTCCCTTCCTCTCTCTCTGGCATCCCCGGCTCCTCCTTTATCTCTCTCCTGCTGACTGGGCAACTCAGCACCGGGCGTGCATCCTCAAAGCCTGGCCATGCCCTCCTCCTTGTCGCAATCAGTGTTTAATGTCAGGATTTAAAAATGTACTCACCCACATTCTGACTACAGACCACAGCAGTCTAACTCAGAAGTAAAGCAGAGAAGGACTACCTTCTGTGCATCTTACCTTCAGCATCTGACTATTCAAAGTGTGTATGTGTGTTCTGGCTATTTTAGCACTACTCATGAAGAGAGGCCCACATGAGGATGAAAACAATGCAAATCAATCATGTTGAGAGCCACCTCCTCCCTCTCCTCTAAGAGGCCAGCAGCAGTGATATATACAGGCACTTTACAAAGGAAAACACACAATAAATACTTGCAATATAAACATTTGTCAGATGAATGAGTAAGCGAGAGAGTGGCAAGGGAGGTGGAGACAAAAGTAAACTGACCAAATGAGTGATTTATCTGCAACGCATGAAATTCAAGTATTCAAGTTAAAAAAAAATATATATATATATGAGCTTTATCGAATAGTCAAGTAATTTTTATTTGTATAGCACCTTTCACAACACACATTGTTTCAAAGCAGCTTTACAGAAGATCATGCATTAACAGAAAATGAAACTGTAATATCTATAATGTCTTATTGTCATCATTGTGTAGTTTGATAAAATATGATTGTGAATTGTGTTTCCAAGTAAGTGGCAACTGTGGCAAGGAACACAAAACTCCATTCGTCAATTTTAATTGTATAGTGCCTTTCACAACATACATCATTACAAAACAACTTTACAGAAGATTAGGCATTAACAGAAGGTAAAACTGCAATGTCTATAATGTCTATGAGTTATCATTGTGTTATTAGATAAAATACGATTTTGAATTGTGTTTAAAAATAAGTCATTAAATAATAATTTATTTATAACCCCAGTGAGCAAGACGAAGGCGACTGTGGCAAGGAACACAAAACTCCATAAGATGTTGGTTAATGGAAGAAAAATAACCTTGGGAGAAGCCAGACTCACTGTGGGGCCAGTTCCCCCCTGGCTAACATCATGAACATAATGCCAATATTACTTATTAATACAAGTCATGGTTTAAATTATTAAACTAAGTAAGTGTTAAGGGACAGTGTTAAAATTTTTTGTATGAACTGTAAGATTAATGACCAATGTCTTTGAAGTCCATCCTGTATTAACTGCAGAGGTTCACATAGATGCAATTGTCTTTGTTAATTGGCTGATGAAGGCTTTTATTGGCAGTTGATAGTCTATGCATTCCATTTCAAGATCGTACTCCATCAATAGACCGAGGCGATGCAGGCAGAGATCAGTGTGGTGCATCACAATTCAACCTGGCTGGTAATTTCGGTGAGGTTCAGTGTGGTCCATCCTAAGTCCAAGGTTCAGACAATGGCATATGAAGTATCCCAAGTATCCTCTGAAGTCCATAATAATAGACTGAAGTGAGTGGCTGGCACCGGGTGCATTTAGTCATCATCACACAGTGACACGTAGCAGTGGAGTCCAACATGAAGCAGGAATGTAGCTGGATCCACCCGGTTCTCTTGACCTCAGGATAGGAGTCCCGAGGTTAAAATAAGATTTAAGATCATTAGACTGAGGTGATGTAGGCAGAGATCCATTATACTTCCTCTCTTTGATATTAAATGACATGACATCGTCCACGACACAACATGATAACTGCATTTAGTGCAATGGAAAACATGTTTCAATTGATTACAAACAGTGGGTTTTTTTGTGCAATATGGTGGACAAAACCAACAGTTCTGGCATGGGGGAAAGATTTGTCTGACGTACCGTAAACACAAAGTAAAGGTAGAATGTAGACTCATCTTGACCCACAGTGCTTTACTTGGACAGCTGATGTATGTCGATTCACTACGTGTACGTCAATTCACTATGACAGATGGGTCTAGAGGGTCTGAGTCAAATACACCACCATACTGTATTCATACAATTTAGTCCATGGCTCAGGTACATAGACCATTACCACAATTTTATCAGACAAGTACATTATAATGAATAGTCTTGTGTGTTTCTGCCCTTGTGAAAGACTTTTATACCCCTTACAAATGTATGGTATTACCATATAAATATATAAAGAATTTCTGAACATTCCATTACCATAGTACCAATAGTACCAAATTTGAGGAGATGATTTATTTTTATTTTTTTTTAATGGATGTCTATGGAGGAGATGCTTCATTACTGTCAGGCTTGGATGAAGAAGGGAAAAGGCTTGAGTAGTTGTGAACCCAATAGCTGGAGTTTATTTTTAATGACAAAACACAAACAAATACTATGACTCAAAAAGAACATGCAACACAATAAAACAAAGAGGACTTAACTTTAGAAGAAGCAATCTATCTACAGGAGTCTGCAGTTGTATGTAAGTGTGTTTATTTAATTTTTGTAACATTGTTTCAAAGTTGTATTCATTGCTAGATCGGTGCTGTTTGTTTACTGTCTTGAACTAACGTTGCTTAAACTCTCCAGGTCATCTCTCCATCTATCTTACCTGTACTCACACACATAATTAACACTTCTCTACCTACAGGCACTTTTCCCACTACATTTAAGCAGGCTCATATAAGCAGGCTCACAGAACAAGCTGCTGGATGACAATCGGTCAGGCTTCAAAAGTGGACATTCCACCAAGACTGCCCTGCTGTCTGTCACTGAGTCACTGAGACAGGCGAAAGCTGAAGTCAGATCATCCGTTCAGATTCTGCTGGACCTTTCTGCAGCCTTTGACACAGTCAACAATCAGATCTTACACTCCACCCTCTCTACTCTGGGTATCACATGAACAGTGCTTGACTGGTTTAACTCCTATCTCTCAGGTAGGTCCTTCAAGGTAGCCTGGTGGGGTGAGGTATCCAAGCCACATCAGTTACTTACTGGGGTACCTCAGGGATCAGTTCTTAGACCACTTCTCTTCTCTATATAGACAACATCACTGGAATGCATCATTCAGTCACATGGATTCTCTTACCACTGCTATGCTGATGACATGCAACTCTACTTATCTTTCTAGCCCAACGACACCACAGAGACTTCTCGAGTCGCTGCCTGCCTGGCAGACATCTCGGCCTGGATGAAGGAACATCACCTGCAGCTCAACCCAGCCAAGACCAAACTCTGTTGAACACAACATCACTGTTCAGCTGGGTACAACTACAGTATCAGTACTACAGTACTATTTTTTATATATATATAAAAAATACCCTTCCTTTCTGAACATGCCACACAACTGCTTGTTCAGTCACTTTTCATAACTAGACAAGTTATGACAAGTGACTATGCAGGCCTCCCTGCATGTCCAATTACACCTCTGCAAATGATCCAGAATTCGGCAGCATGTCTGGTCTTTAATGAACCAAAGAGATAAAAAATAATAATAGTCATTGTTGCAGTTTAATCCGGTTTGAATACTATTCTGATGCTAGTGAAACTTTGTAGTATGGCATTTTTCGTACCACTGTCTCCTTAAGATGATTCGCTTATGTTTTCCTCATTTGTAAGTTGCTTTGGATAAATGCGACTGCCAAATTAATAAATGTAAATGTAGAACATGCATAAGAGAATTAAGAGGGTCAAAAACAGTTTGCCATCATGGAGGACTACACCATCCGACACCGCGGGTGACCCCGTGGATGTGGCACTGGACAGTATGGATGGGCCTGATGGAATTACTCAGGACCGCAATCAGTGTTTAATGTCAGGATTTTAAAAACGCTCCTCTGGACCCTACCCCTCCTTGTCCACAAGGTACTGGAGGTGAAACTGGTGGCGCCGAGAGCCCAGGAGACTGCGCACATTGAATACCTGACCATCATCAAGGAGCAGAGGTGGAGGAGGGGTATTCTCCTCTCCGGTCTCTAGGGAAGAAGGAGAAGGTACAAAGGGTTTGAGATTGGAGATATGGAATAATAGTGCAATTTTATACAATTTTATAATTTTATAGGGGGGAGTTGTAGCCAGTAGGTGACTGGATTAATTTGATCTGCAATGGGAAAAGGACCAATATAATGGGGACTTATCATCTTGAAGTGGATTTTTAGATGGATGTCCCAGGTGGATAGCCAGACCAGATCTCCTGGATGGTAAATGGGAGCCTCCGACCATCTGGCATTGGCATGATGGGCATGGGTGTCATTCCACGTTCTCTCGCTCTCCCTGAACCAGTGATCCACGGCGGGGACTTCATATGGTTCTTCAGACCATGTGAAGAGAAAGGGGTAGAACCTAAAGACACACTGAAATTAAGTTAGTCCAGTGGAGGCATGGCAAAGGGAGTTTTGGGCGTACTCTTCCCATGGGAGAAACAGACTCCACTCCATCTGGTTCTTGTGGCAGTAGGTTCAGAGGAATCGGGAGATTTGTTGGATGGCTCGTTCTGTTTGTCCACTGGTTTGGGGTTGATAGCCGGAGGAGAGGCTTACAGGGACCCCCCAGAGACTGAAGGAGTGCCACATTCTGGAAGCAAACTGGGGACCTCTGTCAGAAATTATGACTTCAAGCAGGCCAAACCAGCAGTTTCCAGGGATGTAGGGAGCTTTTTGAACTGAATAAGCTACTTCCACAAAGATGCAGGTGTTTTGGTTAGACGTAGGGAGATCGGGCACGAAGCCCACACCAATGTGGGACCAGGGATGCACAGGGAGGGGCTGGAGTTTCCCAGAGGGGAGGGAACATGGAACCTTCAAGGTAGCGCGTTCGGTGCAGCACTTCACAAATTGAGTTACCTCCACTAGCATGTTGGGCCACTAGAATTTGGGCCATGGTAATGCTACAGTTCGGGTGACCCCTGGGTGTCCGAAGCTTGGAGTACAGTGCAGTCATTTCAGTAAGGTTTGTCAGAGGTGTTCGGGAACATAGGTATTCCCAGTAGGGCAAGAAGGAGGTGCAGGACCCCTGGTGATAGGAAAACGGAGGATGGAAGGATGACTCCGGGATAACTGGGAGGTGGTTGGGTAGAGTGGAGCCGGGAGAGGGCATTTGCTTTCGTGTTTTTGGAGCCGGTGCGGTACGTGACAATGAACTAGAATCTGTTGTAGAATAGCGCCCAACATGCTTGGCAGGGGGTTGAGTTTCAGGAGATTGTGGCAACGGTTGTCCGGAGAAATGATTTGGGATTGTTTTTTAGGAGTGATGTGAGGGGATCAGCAACTGAAATCCTGTATGAAGCAGTGGTAGAAGTTGCCAAATTTGAGGAAGCACTGGATCTCTTTGATGGTCATGGGTTGTGGCCAGGACTGAAATGCTCTCCATTATGACTCCCTGCAGACTGATAATGTACCCAGTGAAGGGGACAGAAGTTTGATGGAACAGGCATTTCTCAGCCTTTAAATAGAGGTGATGTCCTCTGAGGCACTCCAGGACTAGTTTGATATTGTGTTGGTCTTCAGAGAGGGAATTGGAATAAATGAGGATGTCATCAATGTAAACCAGGACAAAATGATTCATTCATGTATGCCTGGAAACCTGACGGCATGGAATGTTTGAATTTTACAGTGATGAATTTGAGGGACTAGTAGTCAATACAGGGACGGAGGCCTCCATTCTTCTTGGTGACAAATAAGAAGCTGAAAGTGGCAGGAGAGCTGGATGGACGAATATACCCCTGACTGAGGGCCTCTGTGATGAATTCCTCCATCTCCTACTGCTCAGGGAGTCAGCGGATAGACATGCCAACGAGGAAGAGGAGCACCTGAATCTTTCATTCTCTAAGACTCAGAGCACTGCTGCTGAAAATCTCAGCAATAAATACTGGGTTGCTTACTGGCCCACATCAAAAGAGGCAACTCCCAAGTCTCTATAATATTCAGATCTCTTGATATGGCACTGGTCCATTCTTTACTGTAAGTCTATGGGAATATTACAGCCAGGTAAAAATCTTAATGCAATATTCCGGGTTCAATACAAGTTAAGCTCAATGAACAGCATTTGTGGCACAATACACATTACCACAAAAATTATTTAGACTCTTCCCTCCTTTTTTTTAAAAGGAGTGAGACACTTACAGTGGGTAGAAACGTGATGCTTATAATTTGATCAAAGCAGTTACATTAATTACTCTGTTAAAGCTTGTGTTTTTCTTTTAGCTGTAAAAAAAAAAAAGTTTAAATTGGAGTATTTATGGTCGTTTTAGGGTTTACGATTATTTTAGTGTTTACAACGTTATGTAGTCATGTTGTTAAATTGGACAGAACTTTAAACATAAGTTAGAAAGCAATTTTCTCACACTGAAAGCATACTGTTTACATCTTGTGGCAAAAAAGTATTTTAACCTTTATGGATTGGCCCCATTAATAATAATAATAATAATAATAATAATAATAATAATAATACATTTTATTTGTAATGTGCCTTTCTTGTACTCAAAGCGCTACAGTACATTACAATCACAATTTTACAACATAATCTATTCACTTCGATTGTAAGTGCCTCAACCCAGCGTTTTTTTTTTTTTTTTTTTAAGAAAACGATGGACAAGTCTAAATTAAATTTTTGTGGTAATCAACATAATGCTACAAATTCTGTCAACTGAGCTAAATTTGCATTGTATCATTCATGTCCATATAAAAAATAAAAAATTCCTAGCTCTAAGTATAAGCAATTGAAATAGTAATATACAAATACTACAAAATACTGTAGCATTACCATCTGATAACATCAATTATGGTACCACCACAGAACTTTTATATATTTCATAATTAAGATTTCTTCTTTAGTAGCATTTCTCATATTCCCACAATTCTATTCTGTTTTGTAGTGTGCACATGATAGCACCCAAATTGGTTAGATTATGCAGCCGTGTGAAAGAGTGTAACATTTAACACAGGCTCTCTGAATAGGTACAAAAAAGGAATCCACCTTGGGACTTTGACTCCATTGCGCTCTGGTTTCCTCTGTTGCGTTCACTGGTGTGGCCACATGCTGCCCAGATCTGGCCCAAGCCAGGACTTAGAATCACCCTCTTATAGTGTGGGATGGAAAAGGCTGAGCGCAGGGAAAGTACCAGTGGGAGGTGGATGGAGAGAACAGGGGGAGAGTGTGTAGCTGAAGATAGGAACACCTCTGTGATGACAGCACTCTGTCAGGACAGGAATTCCTCCCTCTGCGTTTGATTGTTTTTTTTTTTCAAAAGTAGATGACGGCTCATATATTTCATCAGGCAGTTCAAGACCTTTGCTTTCAGATGGACCCCTAGTTTTTCTTGTACCTATAAGGACATGTGAATATATACAGCTGGTTGCACACTGTGTATGCACAAATATATGGAAGTTATTCTTGTGATTGCATTAATGCAAGAAGAGATCATTAGATCACAAAAACTAAAGGCAGTCTATAATAAATATGACATATTTTAAAAAACCTTGGATGTTAAAAAAGCATGCAGATCCAAATTTGAATATAAGATCTTAACCTTTATAACAGTGGATCTCAACTGGTTTTGCTTCTGGAACCAGATTTTACATTGGATATATGTAAAATGGTTCGAATGGTGACCCAACACAACACCCAAATAGTATTTAGGTCAAATGAAACACGTTCTTAAATTAATATCCTGTCATTTACTCACACTCATTTTGTTTAAAACATATTTATTTATTCAATGGAACACAGGGAGAAATTTTAGCTACTCTTTTTTTTTCTTCCAGTACAGTAAATGGTTGTCAGTTCCTAAAATTCTCCCTACCATCTCCTTTGGTGTTCCATGGAAGAAAGAAATTCAGAAGTGTGGAAACAACATGATGGTGAGTAAATGTTGACAGATTATTCATTTTTGTTTGAACTTTCCCTTTAAAATTAAACATTCAAATATATTATAGTTATTCATTTATTTATGATATAGCCAATAATTATCTATGCAAAACATTATCTATGCAAAACAGAACAACACATTTTGATTGGCACGAACCATATTAATCCACATTGCAAGTGAAATTCTATTTAATTCAGTCTGATTATATTTTCTTTTACCTTGTGTAGTTTTGTTCATGGTTTTTGAAGATAATTTTGAGAGTTTGATGATTGACATCAAAAACAACAGTGTAAAAGTTGATACCCCTATTTTGCCACCCTAACTATGAACAATTACATGTTTAGTTGTATTTTCTATTGACATTTAATATTATTTCTTTCGCTGCTTTCTGCAACACTATCAAACAGAGAGGCAAACCATTTTTGGTCACACACACACCAGCGAGAATCACTGCTTTATGATATCTTAATTTCATTCTTGTAGATATCTTTGTGTGTGAAAAAGCTGATTTAAAAATAGATTAAACAACAATAATTGATTTGGGTTATGAGTGGTTGGCTTATTACAGCCTTTTTTCATATTAGACGGCACTTGATGCACCCCTTTTGGTCAGGATTGAGAAAGACAAACTTGAGAAACAAGTGTTTCTCAAGACTCCAGCTGGCACCCCAGTCATCCAAACATAACGACAGTTGTTCTATGAAAGCACGGCTAGTTATTGGACCTGTGGTTTGTGATCCACCCCACCACTGATCTGTTTGAAGTGCAGGTTATTGTGGTTTTGGGGGTGTTATGGGATACCTGATCCGGGTGCTTTGCTTTGGCCCCCTACTGGCACTTTTGACGACTACGAGTGGGGAATGACAAACACGAGAGAAATGTCTGGGATCGTGAATTGTGAGAGACACAAAGCCATATGGACTACTTTCATGTCTTCTATAGTTATACGGCCAAATATAAATAGACCATGTTAAAGATATTGCATGCAGGGCATATCAGAATTTACATCTCAAAAAGAGATGATTCACACTGTGAATCTAATCACAAAGTCTGTGCACATTGGGATTCCTGCTGTGTTGACAGAGCCACTGCACTTAGAGTATTCAGAGACAAAACAGTGATAAAAAGTTCCATGTTGTTAAAGGGACAGTTAACTCAAAAATGAAAGATCAGTCATATTTTACTCACTCTAATGTTGTTCCAAGCCTGTTTGGCTTTCTTTTTCTGTGGAACCCAACAGGAGATGCTAGGAAGAAGCCTTAATCACTATTCACATCCATTGCATCTTTTTTACCTACAAAGAAAGTGCATGGTGACATGGTAAACCATGGTAACACCATGCTATTTTTTGAAGTATTATGAACAGTGGCCCCATAAAGTATTTCGACAAATTTGGACACTTAAGCTGAAGTATGTAATTTCTTCGACACTAGCGCCACCGAATTGAATAGCAAAAATAAACAATGTTTTCAAAACAGCTTTAGGAATATGCCCTTCTATGCCCTTGTTCAAACAGTCAGATGTTGTTGGGTGGCATCTAAGCCGGTTGCTCAAAACAAACGCAGGAATCTTTATAGTGTCACAGAGACAGTGTTTACAGTTTTAGAGAAAATTAATCGAAGAATGGCTTACTAATGGGGCTTTTCCACTGCATGGTACAACTCGACTCGATTCTGCTCGCTTTTTGGGGGTTTTCCACTGTGGATAGTACCTGGTACCTGGTAATTTTTGTAGTATCACCTCAGTCGAGGTTCCAAGCAAGCCGAGACGATACTAAATGTGACGTCAAAACCCTGCAGATCACTGATTGGTCAGAGAGAATCGTCACTACCAGCATCACTGGATTTGCGACACGGGACATCAACCCTCTAGTTTTAAAGTTAGCTACAGCGATAGCAGTATCATTTGTTCATGCAACTTTCGAATTGTAAAAAGAAATCGCTGTGAGCAATACAAAGCTGTGGTCAATAAATGAGGTGCAGACGTACCGCTCGTTAGCGACGAGCGAAATGAAAATGTCTTTCAGGAAGTGTCTCAGCTGTTGGCGACAAACGGCTACCACCGGACCTAGTGTAGGGAAAAGTAATAAAAACTTAAAAGTGACAACAGAACCATCAAGGAAAAGTGGAAGTGTTTTGACCAAATGGACGCTATCTAGACCGATGAGCAATGGGAGGGAGAGTGCCCTGGACTCTGCCACGGCTGGAGTCCACGATGGAGGATTGTACGTTTGCTCTATACTCTGCTTGAAGCTTTACTTTATTTAGTTGACCAGCTACTGGAAAGCTTGCTTCTAAAACAATCAGGCCAATTTAACTATTACATTTGTGTAAAATCACCATGCAACAAGTGCTTTATGCAGCACAATTAGAGAGTAGCTAATGTTATTGTTTATTGTTTTGTGTCGCGGTTAAGATGATGTCACGACAGTAGAGGCTACACAACTATGACAATCAGCCTATAAACCCACCCACATTGAGGCGGCACTAAACGGCAATGGAAAAGCTCAGAATAGTAAAGCGAGTAGAGTTGAGTCGAACTGTAACGCATTGGAAAAGTGCCATTATAGTTGTCTCTGCATATATATATATAGTCAGAAGTTTACATATACTAAGTTATCTGTGCCTTTACGCAGTTTGAAAAATTCCAGAAAAGTATGTCAAACCTTTAGCCAATTAGCTTCTAATAGGAGGTGTACTGAATTGAAGGTGTACCTGAAAAAAAATTGTGGACCTCCACATGTCTGGTTCATCCTTGGAAGAAATTTCCAAATGTCTGAAGGTACCACGTTCATCTGTACAAACAATAGTACTGTATATATATATATATATATATATATATATACACACACACACACACACACACACACACACACACATACTGGCATATATACACTGGCGGCTAAAAGTTTGGAATGATGTACAGATTTTGCTCTTATGGAAAGAAATTGGTACTTTTCTTCACCAAAGTGGCATTCAACTGATCACAATATATAGTCAGGACATTAATAATGTGAAAAATTACTATTAAAATAAAAAAACTAATTCTGAACTTCATAAACTACTTCAGAGTTCTCATAAAAAATTCTCCACATGCAGCAATGACAGCTTTGCAGATCCTTCGCATTCTAGCTGTCAGTTTTTCCAGATACTCCACACTTCCTGTAGCACTTGTCATAGATGTGGTTGTCTTGTCGGGAAATTCTTACACACCTTACAGTCTAGCTGATCTCACAAAAGCTCAAAGGTTAAGATCCTGAGCCACCACTGGCATCCCAATAAGGCCTACACCCCCGAGTCTGTCGGCTGAGGACATGTGAGGCGTCTATTTCTCAAAGTAGAGACTCTGATGTACTTATCCTCTTGTTTAGTTGTACATCTGGCCTTCCACATCTCATTCTGTCCTTTTTAGAGGCAGTTGTCCTTTGTCTTTGAAGAATGTAGTGCACACCTTTGTATGAAATCTTCAGTTTTTTGTCAATTTCAAGCATTGTACATCCTTCATTCCTCAAAATAATGATTGACTGATGTTGCTCAATCAAAGTTTTTAGAGAAAGCTGTTTGTTTTTTTTGCCATTTTTGGTCAAATATTGACCTTAAGACATGCCAGTCTATTGCATAGTATGGCAACTCAAAAACAAACACAAAGACAATGTTAAGCTTCATTTAACAAACCAAATAGCTTTCAACTGTGTTTGATATAATGGCAAGTGATTTTCTAGTACCAAATTAGCAATTTAGCTTGTTTATTCAAGGATAAGGTGTTTGAGTGATGACTGTTGGAAATGGGGCCTGTCTAGATTTGATCAAAAATGACTTTTTAATATAGTGATGGTGCTGCTTTTTTACACTTTTTTTTTTCCTGACTATATTTTGTGATCAGATGAATGCCACTTTAGTGAAATAAAGTATCTATCTATCTATCTATCTATCTATCTATCTATCTATCTATCTATCTATCTATCTATATATATATATATATATATATATATATATATATTAAAGTTAGAAGTTTAAAATAAATTTGAAACCTAAAATATTTGCAAGCAAAGTGTGTTTGTGCTTTATTTTCTTTAAAATAAATGCCTTTTGGTTTGAGATTTTGGATATATAATGATATTTTAAGACACTTGGAATTGTTCACCCAAAAATATAATTCTGTCATCATTTACTCACATTTATGCCATCATAAACTTGTATGAATTTCTATTGCAGAAGACAAACAAAGATATTTTGATTGAGATATGAGATTTTTTTTCCATACAGTACAAGTCAATGGGGACCAACACTTTCAAGCTCCAAAATATCCATTCAACTTGAGTGAATTGCTGAAGAGATATGTCTTCTGAAGAGATACGATTGATTTTCTGGGGCCCCAAAAGGTATTTAGACAAAAAGAAGCAAGGAAGTGTAATTGAGCTTCAAATCATGATCACGCCATAGAGACTGCAGATGGCAAGATTAATAGTGCAAAATTTGTTAAATTTTGTGGGGACACTGAAAATGTCATTGTATATGTTAACATTAAGCACCATATCAAATTAGAAAGTATGTGCTATTGCCATCTGAATTCATCACTGTGCAGTGGTACTGCCACAATACTTTTCTAAAGGTTGTGGACCAAGTGCTCAGTGCAAATAATGAGACAAGCCAGCAAAACTCTGGAAACTGTTATAATCATACAGAGTTACACTAGTGGTGCTGTGACTTCCATGTGTGGAAACGCTGGTGTGGCTGAAAGAGAGAAAAAGAGACATTCGTGGTTTTGCTGTGTTAAGTCAAAGTCAAATCCCACTGAAGGATACACAGACATTAGCACAACTCACAGAGACCCGTTAATACTTCCTTATGCTTTATACAGCTGCTGCTGCCATTTACACTATCTCACACACATGCACAGGGAGTAGGGAGTAACCCCTAGCATGAAATGTTTTACTTTACAGTGTGTCATTGCAGTTCTTTTACTCCCACTGTATTAAGACAGATTTGGATATATTTAACTGCCACCTAAGATGGGAGGGAAAATAGACCGGCAGCCAAACTACTCACTGCCAAGGGAACCCTGAAAACACAGTCCTTGATGTATATCATTATAAAGCCCTTATGACTCCTGACCGCCACCTACACAATACCTGCTTATGCTGGAGGGTGTAAATTATAGTAAAACCTGACAGAAGAATGAGACACGTTGGAGTAAAAAGGGAGAAAGGAGAGAACATGAAAGTGGGTTATGCAAAAAAATAGGAGTAGATTGGCATGGTTAAAAATAATAAGAACATTTCCACATTTAATTTGCATAACTGCTATAAAAACTGGCTAAAAGGTAGAAGCTGACTAAACAGAAACAGAGAAATAAATTATATCACTGACGATTACGCACAGAACTGCTGCTATGTGAGCTTCAACAATATTTGTAGAAGATCAAATACATCAAAAAATGGAGGAGCAAGGGGGAGACTCTGAAGACAGAAAGCAGAAATAATAGGCACAATTGTCACTGAATACCCAACTCTTAGGTAGAGAACTCTGAACTTGCGAGGAGAACTCAGATGGAGCGATTACTGATGTTTTTATTGCAACTGAATACACCAGTACAATAATTGACTGCCTGTAGGAAATATGAAACTTTTATAGATAGAGACTCCAGGCCAGCAGAGTCAGAGCCGTTTGAAGCATTTCGGTCGGCTAGCGCACATAGAGACATTGAGATTGAAGCCGTTTACAGATGAGTCAATGAGTGCAAACAGGCATTGAACTAGCAGGTGCAGAGAGAAAACTGTCAGCCATTTCCCTGCTGGCACTTGGTAATGAGGATGTATCTTGTGAGGAGAGAAATTTATGGCACTGCAGTTGGCTGCGTCTGTTTAGGTATGTACAGTGTGAGAAGACAAGATACAAGGAAGAGTTGAAATTTGGAGATGGTGTGAACAAGAAATGTATCCTTCAGTGGTCCTTCGTTGAGGAACTTTGACGTTATTGGAGGAAAAAGCAAGGATGAATCAATGAAACCTTGCTGTTGGGTGGAGCATCATGTGTAGATTTGAATCCGAAATCTTTTCTTTTGTTTGTTCCACCACTGGCAGATCTAAATGAAAAGATAGAGGACTCAAAGGACATGGCAGAAATGAGACATGAAGTTTAGAAAAAACAAGAAAGACATCAATGAAGAAAGTTTTGGAGAACTTTCGGGTGAAATTTGAAGTGAGACATTCCCTCCCCCTCTGCCTCCCTCGGTTGCGTTTGATTTATAAAACACTGACTTTCAAAGTTCAGAGTTTGTGTGTGTGCATTGCACACTCCATGAATTCATGCTGGAGGAAAGACAGACAGAAAGTAGGCATCAATCACATTGACAGAGTCAGCCTGTTAGTGTGTGCGTGTGTGTGTGTGTGTGTGTGTGTGTTTGAAAGAGTGTGTCTGCTAAAGTGTGCCTGAGTGTGTTTACCAAAGAGGGAATTTCAGCACAGTCTTGAGTTTGCATAGCCTTAGTCAGTTTGTCAGAATGAACAGTGTATGTAGTTCCAAGTTCCAAGGGAATGTTGATGCTGCTCTTATTTCCATACAATGAAAGTGAATGGTGACTGAGGCTGGTAGTCTTTAACATTCTGTCTTTTATCTTTCATTGTGTTTCATGGAAAAAAGAAACTCATACAGGCTTGGACTTTTTGATATAATAAAAAGTATGTTCATTGGTTTCTTACACGTATCATGGCAGTTCGGAGGTGAAATTTCCAGTGTATCACTAAAGCAATTTAATGTTAATGTCCGGAGTATCACTAAAAGCAAGTTAATATTCTCCTAAACAGGTTTGTAAGGTTGATGCTTTATCAAGTTTTAAATCAACAACATGTTTTAAATCTACCTACCCTAAACCTTAAACATAAACCTAACCAATAGTATCTTAAAAAGCAAATGTGAGATGAAAAACAGATGAGGTTTTGAAGGTTAATACTCTATGAAGTTTTAAATCAACCAAACTGACCTCCCTTCCATAAACCATAATAATAAACCTTACAGATAGTGTCATAAAAAGCTAATTAAAAATTGCTGAAGTAAACATTTCATTTTGTTGTCCTTCTATGACATTTTGCTCAGGATTTTACTTGTGACTGTCTTTGTTGTTGTAGTGCCTCTAATGTTCATTCCACCTGGAAATTGCCATGATGCGTACGACAAGCCACATAAAATCTGTTTTGCAAATATTGGCCCTTACCCACTGGTGGTACTAAAGCCCATTTTAGGACCTTTTCTGTCTTTTTTAAATAAGTATTTCAGGACAGTATTTTTGTGTTGAGTCATAAAATCCTTTATTGTAAAAGTGTGTTGATAAAAAGTTGATAAGGGAAAAGTACCAGGACTGTAGGTGGGAAAGGGCCTTATGTAGGAATAGTACCACGGATTCTATCGACCAGGTTAGGTTGATGGAACAACTTAAGGGTAGTAAATGATGACATTAATAGGTGAAATCTTTAAGAAACGTGGTTGGGACAACAGCACCCAATGATGAGGACTAGCATCCAAAACACAGTATATTCTTTCAGCAGGGATTACATCAATGTGATTGGTCACAAAGAGTGCTAAGTCCTGCTCCAACAATCCCCTTTCTATTTGGCTGGTGATTAACAGAACCTTACACTCCCTTCCCAGTCTGTCAGCACCTGTCTTGCTGTGTAGCTCATACATGCCTCCCTCTTAAAGAGCACTAATTAAAATGCCATGGGTCAACTGGATGGAAAACGTGGCAGTGCAGAGCATTTGAATGTTGGATAAACACAGCCAACTTGTCAACATTTTCGCTTCGCCATTAAAACAAAATCAATTTCCCTTCCAAAGCACCCTTAACTTTCCTCTTTACACTAACACTGCCATTGCTTCAGGCAGTCCTCATGAGCAAGACAGATTACAAAGATGACTATGTACTGATTTCGACATGCACATTGACTGAAGTGAATAGAAGGTCTTGCACTGCTTGGGAAGAGTTTTGTAGTGTTAAATGTAACCATTTTTTCCTTTTCAACACTATTGATTGCAAATGGATTCAATCCCAATAAAATCAATGAAGACCATAGTTTTTTCATTTATGCAGCCTTTTTCAAATAAATTGCTTCTTGTAATATAAATAAAGCCACTGTCACCCGTAAAGGCAGATTAATCACTTCATCATCCAAATCCCAAAGCCTACTGGGATCAGTCTTCAACTAAGAATTCTGAACAATGCTCACCTTGTCATATGGTGTTTAGACTCATAACAGGTATTTTCCCTCCCTTCACCATTCTAATCGTCCTAACGGAAACCAGGAATTAAATTTTGGGTCACAACCAAGTTTTCCTTATATTGGGTTATAAACCCAAATGAGATGTGGTTTTAGGATTTGCTTAAAACGCTGACTTATTGTTGCAGGCAGGCTGCCAGGAATGCGAGCCATGGCTGGATTTGTGCGATATACGAAAGAAATCATCTCTGCAACACGTTGAGCCAAAACCACAACTGACCCGTAAGATCTCCTAATCATTAAAATCATATTAGCAATAAAAATGAGAAAATGTGCTGTCTTTAATTAAGGTTTGTTTTGCATGTTTATGATTACTTTAAGTTGTAATTGTAAAAATGCAAAACAAGCCTTAATTAAAGACAGCACATTTTCTTGTTTTTATTGCTAATATGTTTTTAGTGATTAGTAGATCTTAGGGGTCAGTTGTAGTTTGAAGAGAAAACTGCACAATTTACTGCACAATTTAAATATGATGGGAAACAGTGCTCATGGGAGTGCTCAAGCACTGGCATTCCTACAGCTGATATTTTGCTGTGAATCCCCTTCTGATGACACGTGTCAATAAGATTTGAGTTTATTTGGGTACAAGAATCTCTGACCAGCTTTCAGGGCTTGCTGGCAGGGTTGGAGTATATGCATCATAATTGCCTTGAACGAGATTAGACCTCAACAGTAAAATGTAGGTTTATATTCAAAAATGTATACCCCTGCTGAAACAACCATAGCTGGTCACCAGCAAATTTTGTGTTTTGGATGTAGGTCCCCAGCATGGGATGCTAGTACATTGATGTTCTCAGCAGGCTTCCTAAAGGTATAGTTCATCCAATATTAAAATATTTGTCATAATGACCTTACCCTTGGTAAGTTGTTCCAAACACATATGACATTCTATCTTCTGTGCAATGCAAAAGGTGTTGTTAGGCAGAATGTTAAGGACTGACACCCTCAGACAGTATTCACTTTTAAAAAAGAATGAAAGTGAAAGGTTGACTGAGGCTAACATTCTGCCTAACATCTCCTTTTGAGTTCCACAGAAGAAAGTCATTAGGGATTAGAACAACATGAAAGTAGGTTAAAGATGACAGAATTTTTATATTTTGGGTGAAATATCTCTTAACAAGGTTAACCAACAAGACTTTTTTGGCAAACCAATATTATGGGAAAGACTGGTGATGGTCGACAAGCTTTACCAGGTAGATTTAGACCACGCTGGAAATTAAATCTGGTTTAAGATGATCTTTTCAGCAGTATAGTACTGTACATATTTACAGTAATACAGATGAGCTTGTGAAACAGCATTGCCCCTAAAACTTATTGTGGCCATTTAGGGATATCACCCTTCATGCCGTAAAGGTTTTCTGCTGTGTCCATCTACATGAGGCAGATGGGCGTATTTTCCCATCCCACTGCAGTTCAAAAGCATCCTTTTGGCTTTGATCATCTTTTCTTTGCTCCTTTCTTCTATTGTTTTTTTTTCTCCTCACTTTTGTTCTCCTACTCAAATGACACACACACACACACACACAAAACTTGTTTATATTTGCTCAAACAGAATGTTTGTAGGCCTACCACCAGTGTCCCACATTGTGTATACAGCCATCACATGATAAACTCACTGAAGCGTAGATCACATTTTTAGCCAGTCAACAACACCTGCAAAACTACGTTGCTTTTGATAAACCAGACTACGGCATTATTAAAACACAAATGAAAGTCACAGCTATTCTCGCTACACAAACACTGTCCACACAGAGTAAGTCACCCCTCACCTCTGTCCCCCGAACGACACTGTTGGGTCCTTAATCTTGTAATCAGACTCCATATCATATCATAGTGCATATGAGGTTATTAAAATAAGGGTTTTGGAACAGGTGGGTGATGGCTGGTGTCTGTTATATTTCATTTGGATTAGCTTATTGAAGGTTATCTGAAATTAGTGCTGTCTACTCCTGATTGTCCTTTTGAGGGACCCTGTCATAACATGACAGTAAGCACAACTCTGCTACAATTACCCTGAAATCTGCTTATCAATATTTGTAATCCATCTTGCCTATATATAGATCAAATCTAAATGGAAAAGCAATGCTTGTTGGAGGCACATCAAAGCTCAGTGGCGTTCTTTCCTGTCTTGGCCCTCTATCAGTGTCCACTATCAAGTTTCTGCTGGACAGACCTCAGCTAGCCAAGTAAATTAAGCTCTTTGCTCTTAAACCTTCCCCTTCCCTCTCTAGTCACATCTGTCGTTATAAGCGGCTGAGCTTAGGGCAAGCGGTAGAGAGAGATGCCACAGTGGCCTTAGAGACCCAGTCTTGCAGAGTCTCTGACCCAGCGTCCTGAAAAACACATACCTCACTGGTACGCACTTAACCTGAAAATGCGAAGTGCGGTGACTTTCCTTCCATCTGTTCTTGGACTATGACCAAACGTGGCGGCTGAGTAAACAAGCTATTAGACATGATGCGCTTTGGTGCTTGGGGTTTTGATGCCTACAGAGGGAAAACCTTCTAATCGTATAAAGAACTTTTCAAATTCTAACACTTATTTATTCCCCATCACAACTCATTGTTGATTCATTTGTTTATTTTATTTTGATATTCCAAGAGTGGGAATATAATATTCATGCTGTATTCCAGCACTGTTTGTCATAAACTGAATTTTCCTGAATGCAACATTTTGCTCAATGCTAGAAGTAATATCAAGTTGACTTACCAGGCCCACAGTAACCTGTAAATATTGTCTTTAATACTGTACATAAAGTCAATATCTTGTGTCCTTATATCCAGATCTAAACTGGTTCTAACTCTCATTCAGCTCTTATGACATCTGCCACCAGAAGTGAAGCATTCCAAGAACAAATGACCACCTTTATATCCAAAGTCTCTAGAATTTACACTTTTTGATTCCAAACTTATCATCCACAATGACACTGACCATTCAGATCATGAAATAATTTATTTACTTTTGTATTATTGTATAATTATTATTTGAAAAACACAATGCTTATTTGTTCAAATGTCATTGCACATTAAAAGTGTACAAAGTATTTTTTGTTTGTTTTGATAATTGATTTAACGCTGGACTTCTCTTTTGAATGTGCACCGTTTTAAACGTATTCATCAAAAGTCCTATACATTGCTTGTCCCTCCTTCTTAAAAAAATAAATAAATAAAATAAAAAATAAAATATGTGTTACAGTTAGGCACTCACAATTTAAGTGAATGGGGCCAATCCATAAACTTGAAAATATTCACTGTTTTAAAAATATAGCCAGAAGACAAACAATACACATGTTAACATGATTTTAGTTTAATAAATTCTCTTACTAACCTTTTCTGTGTAAAGATATAGCCAATTTTACAACTTCATTGCCATGAGGATGTGATGTCAACAAACCCTAAAATGACTGTAAAAATGACAATTTAAAGGGATAGTTCACCCAAAAATCAAATTGATCTCATTATTTACTCACCCTCATGCCATCCCAGATTGTATGTCTTTCTCTCTTTAGCAGAACACAAAGATTTGTAGAAGAATATTTCAGCTCTGTTGGTCCTTACAGTGCAAGTGAATGTGATCAAACATTTGTAGCTCCAAAAATCACATTAAGGAAACATAAAATTAATCCAAATGTCTCCAGTGGTTAAATTCATATCTTCAGAAGCTATATGATAGATGTGGGTTGAAAAACAGAAAAAGTAATTTTTTTCCACTCTAAATCTCCACTTTTACATCGAATAGTCAGAACCCATAATATCAATTTAAAATGGGCTTACAATAACCCTAAAATTGTAATTGTGTATATACGGTTCCATTTTAAGAATACATTTCATAACCTAAGTTTAAAGTTGAAATGTGTAATTGTTTTCATGTTAAAATATCAGTCCTATCCCAGTTCACTGTGCAAAGACAACCACAGAATGTGAAGCCATTCATTGGTTGACTTCCCAAATAGTGTAAACACTGTAGCACCTTTAAAAAAATGTGTGATTTGTTTAAACTTGTGGCTCAACAAATGTCATGAGTTTAGAGTGGGACTACCTGAATGTCCGTACAATGGAAGAGAGGCAAGGTGGAAGATGTGGAAATAAAGTGTGACAATGCCTGTTTGGAAACAAACATTATTTTTATCCATTTGGTGTCACAAGTTGGGCAGAAATTACACACTAAACCTCTAAAGCAATGGATTGCTAAGCTCATTCTTATCAGATAACCAGATATTGTTAGACTAAGGGCCAAAGTATACTTAAGATTTCTGTCAAGGTTTTAAGGAAGGACCCAAGATGCAGGAATGGCAATGATGTGGTTTTATTGAAAAAATACACAAAAGAACTTACAAACAAAAAGGGATGTGCACGCGCGCGTACAAATAAAACAAGACAACTATGAAACTGAAAACAAACCAACTGGGGGTAACTGGAATGCACAGGACCAAAACATCTAGACTGGGAACAAAACACAATGATCTGGTGGGGAAAATGAGACAAAGGAGAGAATAAATAGAGGAAATGGAGATGGGATACAGGTGCTGCTCATAATCACGAGCCACATGAATCGGTGCTGCCATGGTAATGCTGATTGCACTGCTGAGCAGCACATGTGAGAAACATGAGGGAGGGAGAGAAACAACAGCACATGGATGGCCGGATTGTGACATTTTAATTGTTCTACTACGTCTCGCACACAGTACTTTTCATGCAAATTTCGTCAACAGCCCAATTTTTCTAGATATGCGGACAGTCCACGTCTGAGCACCTCCATATAGGCTTGCTGTAAAAAGAGTTTATGAAAGGCTAGAGCACTTGGCTGTGCACGATACGCATTGACATGCACAAAAACAAAGTATACCCCAGCCTTTAGGCAGTTATGGACTGTGTATGTCATTTTTGTTTATATTTACATTTGATAAAGCTCCTTTATCTAGGTCAAGCTCTTTGGGCAAAAGTCCCTGTACACCAAAGATTAAAGACTGATCTTTCATGTCATGGTTGGTGATTGTTTTGGGGATTTTTGTCATATATACCTCTGCAGTTTATTTTCTCTTTCTGTATAAAATTTCCTCACAAGTTCAGACTATAACAATATTTTGGATCATACCTCTCTGTAGAGAATCAATATTTTCAAATGGGACGTCCTACTGCAAGCTGCCAGAGGCTGAGTAAGACCTAATGTGATTAGTGAGAACAGTCGTCTTGAGTTAGAACCCCTCCTTCACCCCATCCCATACCTCCATCACATGCCGCTCCTCGAAAAAAACCTGACAGGGCAAATTGAAAACAGAGTGAGGCTGTTTGTCAAAGCCATACAATTTCTCTTTATCCTACCCCTTTTTCTCCTTCTTTCCCTCCCCTCATTTCTTACTTTTGCCGCCCAAGGACAAAGTTTGTTTGATTTATTCTTAGGAGAGGCCATTTCAACTCAGCTTACCTCAAGTTGATGATCCCACTTACATATAGTTTGTCGACTCAGTGTGTATGGAATTCCTATTAGTGCTCTTCTGTGTATGAACTTTTTCCCCATCTCTGAATCCTGCCATTAAAGTTTTTATCAAATGTGAGGCAACTTCATCCCCTTGTGAGGCAACTTCGTGAGGCAACTTCATCACCGCCTCTATAGCCATAATAGTTTAAATTATACACAAGGCAGTGTAAATGTATAAAATGGTTGATCCATGTTTGCAAGTAGTACTAAAGCTCAGTCAGTTTAAGTTGTGTTGTGTAAGTAAATTTTGACAATCATTTGAGTAACATACACAGGGTGATATGACATGGAGACAATAATATTTATTAAAATGTAGACATTGCATACCTGACTATTGGACATGTTGACATTAAATATTTGGCATAAGAACATATTTTTCATATACACTTTACATGAGAACAAAATTTCAACATACAGTACATGTAGAAGGCATAGTAATTTGTTAAATGTTTAGGTCTTATGTAGTACATGATATTGGTTAATAGCCATTGTATTTATAAATGTCTTCAAAACATAATTTATAGTGAACATCGTCAATAAATGCTAATCTCTCATCTTCATTCTTCATTTCATCCTCCCATTCTTCACCTTTTGTTGTAACTTTTTACTCGTAAGTGGTTCACACTTTACTATGTGCCAATCAGAAAGAGATTGTCATTGTTTAACATTTGGTTTGAGCTACTATGGCACATCACTGTTTGCAAAAAATCATATATTTCGTATGTGAGCAGCTTTTTAAAAATGAGTGATGTTTCTATTTTTCTGACCAACTTGTACATTAAAGTGTTTGGAACTTGTCTCTAACTTCTTCCTGTATCCTTGTTTCTGATTCCCATAGAGTTCAGTCTGGAAATGGCTGGGAACATTCTGCATGTTGTATATACATGTGTGTTTTGTGAGATGGGCGACAAAGTGTGGCAAGGTAAATTACAACATTCAGGAATAGAAAATGACAGGGATGGGAACATTATTCTCTAAGAGGATAGCACACAGACCACAGATAAACCACACTCACAGTTAGGACCAGGACACACACACACACACACACACACACACACACACACACACACACACACACACACACACACACACACACACAAGCAATAAAAGAAAGTCAGATAAGTGTTAAGAGATAACATATGGTGATTATTCATCAACATCAAACAATACGGGCATACTTGCAGTCACATCTGACTCATATGGTTTTGGAAAATTACAAAGCATCACTTAAAGTTTGGGTTCTAAAATGCAGACATATAAATTGAGTACAGGGAAATTTTTCGAGACAGAGACAAAACAACAATAACATAATAGATTAATCTCTATGCAACACTAATCTCTATGAATACCTGCATTTGTCTGTCTCTTTTGAAGGGCACAGTGTGATTATAGGGATGTGCGAAACTACCAAATTTCATAACTAGTCTGACAATTTTTTGAACGATTGAGAGACTAGTTGGTGTTAAGGGAAATAATGTACTGTATAAGTAGGCTCACATTCACACTCAAATGTATTGTTGATGCAGCACTTTACTGAAACAACAGCGCATAAAATTACTAAACCTAAAGCTATAAAGAGATGAAACTTGCAGTGGGTTTTACTGTGCTGACTGTTAATCACTGTGAAGCACAGCAAGCTATCATCATGCAAAAACACTCAATAAGAAGTTGCATCCCTCAATTAAATTTAGAATTGCGTCTCCCATTAAAACCACCACTACTAAAAATATTAATGTTAGTAGTCACCTCCACTAATCGACTAGTCAGTTGTTAGACGATTCAGCATCAGCATCATTTGATGGTCCTGTAATAAAGTTTATCAAACAGTCATAGCCCTTACACTTAGCCTAACCCCTTATAGAATGGGAAATTTTGGGTTGATAAGAATGTTGTACAAGCCCAAACATATAACTAAAATCTGATAGAAGCATTGTTATATCAGATTAACAATTTGAGTGAAAAGTGGAATTGAAAAATTATTACGAATTTCAGAATTTAGTTGTGTTTTGGACCTAGAAGTACATGTATAGGGCAAAATCTTTAATATTCATTTGTCATTTTACATCATAACTTTTCTTTTTTTCCCCTTTTTTTCTAACACTTTCTGTTTCTTTCCAGGTTTAAATTAGATTCTGGATCCCAGATGTTCATGTCCTACTTGGGTAAATCACAACAAGGCTACTGAGGGTAAACAATGTTTGTATTTAAATATTTTATATAAAGTATTCAGTACAAAGTTGGTAATTACAGTATATATAGTATATAATATCAAACTATTCAAAGTTGCATGGAAGACATTTTTCATAAATCTGTTGAAGTGAATAAGTGAAGGGGCATTTAAAGCTGAGATTGGGCAGTAACTCATTCTGAATCAGCCATTACAATCAGCGAAAGTGAAAAGAATTTGTGAGAACCATGCACTATAATTTCTGCTTGATGGGAGAGCAACAGCTTGCGAGATACAAAACACTCAAATGTTCCCACTGGGGAAATGCACGGTGCTATTTAACACCGCAAAAGACTTTAAACATATACAAACCTCATGCAGAAACAGCCTTTAATTCCCATGGCTGAATATACCACACGGCCCACAAAACACACTTGTGTGTCGTCCCCAGCGATGTTGCGTTCCAGACCATGGCATTTAATTGTGCTGCAGAGCTGTCTTGTATTCCCCAACAGGTGCAGCTAAACCGCACCAGCCTCAACCAACCATAGGACCGGTGTGTGCCAACCCAGTATGTGTGTGCCAAATGCATGGTGGATGTGCCCGTTGCGGGGACATTGTGGATCGGTTCCTGCTGCTCGCTAGTCCTTGTGTGTTGCCTCAGATTCAGATCCCTGGAGGACATGCAATTATCAGTGGTTAGGAGGCTTCCTGTGCAACTAAGCATCTGCTGAAGCCGCCACAGACCAGCCAGGGAAGGACTGCGAAGAGTAATGGTAGGGATGTGGGGGGCTGTTTGAAAGAGGTGGAGGGGGTCTTTTTGAGAGGAAGTGGGTAATTACGAGTCCCACGCATCATTAACACCCCCAATCTGTCTGACAAGGTTGAGTTTCACACTCCCCTTGTAATGTCTCAACGTATGTGTAGAGTCGCGTGTTAGCAGAGTACACAATAAGAACAGAGTCCATGTGATGTGATTTGTGTGTACACCTCATTTAAATGCATTTCAAAGCTTTAAGGAATAGTTCAACCAAAATGAAATTTCTGTTATTATTTACTCACCCTCATGTATTTCAAAACCCATGTGACTTTTTTCTACTTTGGAAGACGTTTTGCAGAATGTTTGAGCTGTGCTTTTCCATACAATGAAAGTAAATGGTGACCATGGCTAAAATCATGTTAACACACATATTGTTTATGTCGTGTGGCTGTACTTTCAAATCAAATCACTTTATTTTCACTCAACCATATATACAAGTGCAACAGTGGATGAAAGTCTTGGGTGCAGTTCCAAGCAACATAGCAGCCATGACAGTGATGAGGCATATACTGTACCAGTTTACAATAAACATCAGTTTTACACAATACAATTTCTACTGTGAAATACTCTACTTTTGAAACAAACCCATTCTCTTCCATTGTAAGTGTCTCACTGTAACCCAGGTTTTTGTGATAATCAACATTATGCCACAAATTCTGTTCATTGAGCTTAACTTGTATTGAACCCGGATTCTTTTAAATTTCAGTCTGTTCCTCACCCTTACAGAAGACTTGGAAAAGAGTGCATGAGCCATATGGACTATTTGTGTAAAGCTTTTATGGATCTTTTTGAACTTTTAAGAGCTTGACCACCCCTGGTCCCCATCCACTTTCATTGTATCGAAGAGAACAGCTCAGAAATTCTGATAAACTTCTCCTTTGATGTTTCACAGAAGATTTTAAGTCATAAGTGTCTGCAAGATAATGAAGATGAGTAAATGATGACAGCATTTTCAGTTTTGAAATTATGGGACACTAAAATTTACATCAAACAATGGCTGTAATATAGCCAAAATAGCCAAAAAAAAGTTTACTTTATGCTATGAATCATCTAAAACCACATTATTTTGCACTGAGGTGGAACTCTGCCAACGGCAACTGGTTTTTGTCTTTATATTGAAAGAGGGCGAAACTTCCCACCCACTGCGCTCACTGATGATGGAGCACAAGAGTGAAATGAAGGGGAAACTTAAAAGTGAGATAGTAAATGTAACATTACTTAAATGAGCAATTAGCTATAAACCCAATCGCCAGAGGCAATCATCCATTCACGCGTTTGGGTGTATGTTTATTCTATCACAAATGTGAGTGTATTTGAGTATATTTTGGAGTCTTTGTGTGTGTATTTGGCTCTGTATTCTAGGCATATCCCTTGCTTTCTGGGTGGAGGAGGGGAAATGACATAGACTCCCATGGATGAAAAAATGATGTTTTCATCTGTCCTCCTTTCAAGTCATTCTCATTTATCTTCTGCAGATTTTTTAGACGCCCTGTCTGTATGTGTATTTGAGGGAAGGGTTGTGTGGTACGCTAGATTGCCGCTGATGTGTGCGTATAATGTTTACTGAGTTCTCAGTGCCGGATCTTTGCTCGCTCTTCAGGCTCTCCATGCACCAGTAACCATACAGACTGAGCTGTCATCCCACCAGCTCTGCTTTTGGCCCATCGTTGTGATCTTCTGGCTTCATGGCTATGGCCTCTGACAGTGTGGTGACATTTTTGTGTATTGAAGTACAGAGCAGGTGATGTTCAAAGGCATAATGCTTGTGATAATGGTGTGGTTGCTAAGGTCTTGTGTTCATCTCATGTGTTTTCTAAAGCCTAAATGAAATTGTGTGTGGAAGGATGTTCTAGAAAATCCAGTAATTATGAGAATTCCATGCCTTTCATGTATGTAATTCCATAAACAAACCAATGTGAATTAACTAATTTGTTTAAGGACATTTACTGGATGTTTATGAAACAAGATACTTGTTTTCAGATTAGTACACTCATTGTCAGGGAACATCACAAAGTGGGTATTTCCAGGACCAAAAGACTTGTAGATGTATACATTCAGTAACACTTAGTGGCGTAGGAACAATTTTAAAAGTGTGGTGTACATTAATGGAATAGTTCACAAAGAAATCTCTATAATGTCAATACTATTTCTGAAGACGCATCACAACAGTTTTGAGGTCATTGGTTCTCTCATGACCGATCACGATGTGCCAAGGAAATGAGATTTGAGATTTTCAGTGACTACTGATTGATGGTCTGTTATTCATACATATGGACTACTTATGGCAAGCCGAATGGACTTTTAGGATATTAATTAAATGGTAGATATCAACAGTTTAATCTTCACAAGTTATAATGCTAATTCTTCATATCAGGAATGGAATTACTACTAGAGAAAGTGCTAAATTTGGATATCAGTAATTTGGTGTTGATGTTGATGTTGTTACTCAATTTCAAATGGGATTTCAACTTGTAAAAACCCTAATTCTTGATATCTGGCATATTCACAGTTATTTGTCATTCACTCCTATTCAAAACACAATTACAGATATCTCAAATAAATTTATGACTAGTTGAAATTCCAATTTCACAAATCAGCAATGCACTTCTCACAAGTAAAAATGATCAAATTATATATCAATAATTACATTGTTACGAGTACAAATTGAATTACAACTAGTATGAATTATATATTTGTATATCAGTAATTTGGATTTCAGTATTGAAAATGTTAATTTCAGAAATCTATAAAGTGATTTTAACTAGTAAGAAAGCGTTTTTAGATACATTTAATTATTGTCTAATTTACTGATAACTTAAATACCAAATTTAAATGTTAAAATACATTTACTGTTAAAATAAAACTAAACAGAAACCGGAATAGCGACATAATAAATATACTATGGGTTTGGAGAGCAAAAATGCTCTAAAGCATCAAATAATCATGGCACACATCTGGATGCTTACTACTTGAGAAAAAAAACAGTTCTCAACATAGGGGTTACCGACAAAAACAATAGCAGTGAGTGATTGCACCGTCAAGACTCTAAGACATTAAAAGTTCATCTGTCATCGGGCAGGTCTGCAAAAATTATGAAAATCTGGAAGCCATTGGCCAAACAGCTGTTATGAAGAGAGTCAGAGCCGGGGCTGAGCAGTCAGGCCGATGGGCCCCCCGAAGTGGGTCATGAGAGGGCCACCAAAATAAATCAGCAGTCAAAAGGTCGTAATAATCCTATTAAAAGTGAGTCGCAAGGATTGGCGCACACGCACCTTGGTCGGACTTTGTGCGACTGCATGTTAATTATATTAAAAAACAGATACCAGATATCTATTCGTAGACACACAATGCATAGTACTCTTACTCAGACACACACAAAAATTAACATTTACACACATAATTAGCAGACACTCTAAAGCACCTTTTCGAAGTGTAGGGCAGTCGTTTTGCTGACAACAAAAAAAAAGAAACAAACAAATTGGCCAATCAGCTCTTTAAAATATGGGGTCATACGCATACATGAGCCACACATACCGCGGGGGAACTCAATCCAGTATAGCAGGGCCCTGCAATATGAAGCATAATCCTCTTCTATTGTGCTGTCCACCAGAGGCCAAGGGCTATATCATTATCTAATCCAAAATCGAGGAGGCCAGCCGCATATCAATTTTTTCAGGCCTGAAACTGATACGGTCTGTAAATTAATAACTACATATTTTGCAGAATCATAGAGGGTTTTGGTAATAACCCCATGCTGGGTTCTGCATTTTTAATACTGTCGATGTCTGAAAAGTTTTACACCAATTTGGAAACCAGAGAGAGTATGTTTCAACGCTCTAATTGTTGAAAAATCTTTGCAGATGGTTTTATTGGGTGCTAAACACAGAGGAACTGTCGGAAACGTAACCAAATATTCATGGCATCGTATTCGCTTTTGAGACTTTTTTCTCTTAAAAGATATTACAATCCTATTGCACTTTTATTTGCCATCCCATTTGTGCTTTAATCCTCTGCAGACTTAATCAGGCTTCAAGTGAATAATTCCGTTATCAGTTGGCTGACTTAGCCAGGGATAACATGATGATTTTTGTAGCATAAAACAGTGTCCTCTCTCTGGCTTTCTCTCTCTCTTATTATGACCTTGAACGCCTCTGTGCTTTGCTGCAGTGGAGAGCTGGGGAGAACTGATCTGATGATTTTTAAGAGTGAGCAGAGCAGGTTGACAGTGATGTTATCTCCCTCCCCAGTAAAGACCAATGAGCTCATGTAATTTAAATTAATGGTGGGGGGGGGGGGGGGGGGCTGAAAACTCCCAAGCACACAAAGGATGAATTTTCTCTTTCTTTCTTTCTTTCTTTCTTTCTTTCTTTCTTTCTTTCTTTCTCTCTGGGGAATTGCTGTGGCCGATAACTCCCAAGCACACGTAGGATGAATTTTCTCTTTCTTTCTTTCTTTCTTTCTTTCTTTCTTTCTCTCTCTCTGGGGAATTGCTGTGGCCGATAACACCATTTATATGCACTTTCTGTTAGCATTGTTTTATCACATGATTCACTAAAGAAACTATGGAAATCAGGTAAAGGCGTAACTACATGCAAAATTTAGTGCTGAATGCAATGTGGATGCTGCAATTTCTGATATGTAGTTCAGTTTTGAGTGCTAGGTGGGGGCGTATGTAACAGACTACTGCAATATGGTGTCTTTATTGGGACTGTACAGTATCATTCCACCACTGTTACCCAGACACCTTAATCGACTTTTTAAAATTCAGAAAGAGCGCTCAACTACCCACACGTCTGAATATATGGCTATCACCATGCTCTTCTCTATCATTTGATTAATTGCTGCCGCCATTATCAATAGAAAATGTACACAAACCTCTCTTTTTAATAAAATTATATTTACACTTTTTTATGATTTCTGAGGGCAGCTTTAGTGTTTATTGTGCCAGGTAAATAGTGTTGAGTTTTGAGAATAAGGCACAATCAATAATAAGCCACATTTATGTGGAAAGGAGGCATTTGCAATGAAATAATAATAATAATTTAATAATAATAAAATAAAATAATAATAATAATTTTTTTTAAATGTTCCAGTGCATTTAGCGCCTACTTAAACTGGATTGCGTGTGATTTATTAACTTATCCCATTAAAATCGTGTGACTGTGGCAATTTCTTACAGGTATCACGGCAGTTCTGAGGTGAAATGTCCCCTGTGCAGGGCTAAAAGGGAGTAAAATTTTATACCAGCACATTATGTTTTCTCTATCGAGTTTTAAATTGTCAAAACTTACCTCTCTAACCTAAACCTTAAAGCTAAACCTAAGCAATAGTGTCATAAAAAGCTACTGTGAAATAAAAAATGCAATTGCTAAAGCATTTTGTGGTGCTTCTATCACACCAGTGGCATGTCGTGCATTAAAAGTCTAGGCCTTCAGTGTGATTCATGCCATTAAGGAAACAGTTTCACCCAATTGATATTTTAAAAACACGTCCACGCACGAAAGCCAGAACTTGAAATGACACTTAATGCTCAAGCAAGCCTAATTTTAACTGCAGCATGACTGTTTTGTGAAATGAACATCTCCCAATCAGACATTCAAAAATCATAATTTTTCATGAGAATCTACCAAGGAGTTGTATAATACCTGGAAAAATGTGTCTAATAATATTTGTGAATTAAATGTTGCCTTTGATAATTTTAGTTTCGTCAGGGTACACGGTTATGCTGCATTCAGTTCAAGTTGGATGAGGGATATTCCTACTTGATATCTCCAACCAGAAATGCAATCCATTCCACGATATTTGGAAGATGAAACAAAACTGCAACAGTCCTGTTAGCTTAGAAGGGGTTTGACTCTCATTAGAGATATCTCCTAGCAACCCAATTGATAAACAATGCTGCAGCGCGAGCACTTGTGCTTCAGGTGTACGATTATCAAAAGAGATTATAATGTTTTATACACCTGTTTCTGCAAGCATTTGTTAAACAAGCTTTAAAATCATGTAATGTGGAAACAAATTCATTCATCGATATTACTTAATAATGTGAATATTTATCACTTACTTTGTATATCTCCCTGAGTGTCTGTGTGTTTGTGTGACATCATACCCCTGCATCTCGGCGAAATCGGAGTTGAGAATTTCTGAACGAGCATACAAGTTGTAATTCTGACTTCAAGATGCATTACATTGAACTTTTCCTAGTAGGAAGTTGTAAAATCCGACTTTCCGAGTGGATGGAACACAGCACAACAATTCAAAACTTGATCCGACATTGAATACTCAAGCAGTCTAATTTACACTTAGAAAACTCGTGATATTGCTATAAAAATGCAAAAAACACTTATCAATTAGCTTTGGAGGGTCCAAATCAACCCTCCTTTGAGGAGGTTCATGCAGAACATCTTGTATTTTTAAATCCATAAGAATCTCTTTCTCAGTGGTGACAGCGGCAGTGACTCCGACAAGATCTGGCACTCTTCCCTATCAAATTACTTCACTTAAAGCGTGATTACTTCACTCAAGGCCAGCTAGAAGACCTCGACCGGGACATATCCTAAAGATCACATGCACCATCACAAGAACAAACAAATAAATCAATCTGATTGACTTTAGTTGCCCATTCATTTGCACTGTAGAAGGATTCTGTAGAAATTCTGAATGTACTAGGTACTAGTGCTAGACCGATATATTGGTCATGCCAATTAATCGGCCGATATTTGGCCAATTTGTGATTATCAGCATCAGCCTTTTTCACTTGTCGGATTAACAGAGGTGTTAACTTTCCCTTTTGTTAGTTCCAGAATCTAACAATCAATTTGTCAATAGATAGTCAACACTTTCTGTTTTCAGTGTTTTTTCTTTTCCAGTCTGAACTAGTAAACATGTCTATTTCTCATTGTCATATAGAAGCAAACTTCATTAAATACTGCATAAAAACAAGTTTTTGGTTCATTTTAGAAATTTTGTGTACATCTGATTTGCTGTTGTTACATTGTATTATGTTTATCAGCATTTATATATTATATCTTGCTCTCTAGATATCGGTATCGGCATCAGCCGTTGAAAAACCCATATCATAATTCTATGAGACCAGGTCGTATGGTCCAAGTTTTGTACTGAAATACAAAAGCAAAAGTGGTGCAAGTGTTTAGTGAATAGGTCCCTCTGTCTCTTTCTCATCGGATCCAAATAACCAATCTAGGCATCCATTACAATCTTTCCCTGCTGTATACCTCCTTCTCTTTCTCCTTCTCTCTTCTCTTCCTCTCATTTATTCAGTCTACCAGCGTAGTCTGAAAAAGCATTTCTCTTAAGCAAATTCCTTTATTGTGTAAAAAGGACAGAAAAAAATGAACAATCCACAAGAGAGCAACATATCTAAGTGCACCAGAACAATATGACACATCCAGAAGGATAATCGGCCCTCAGTTTGGAGAGGTCACCTTATGACATTTATGCATTCCATTATCATGCTTATGTGCCCCAAATATCAGTGCTGTCCTTGAGGAGATTACGGCGCTTCATCACACAATGCCCTGTACCTCACTGGTGCAGGTAATGTGTAATTTGCCATTGTCATCGCCAGTTGCAATCACTCAAGAGGGTAGTGCTTTAAAAAAATGCGTGGAGATGCAATGTGACCAGCCTGCATTGCAAAAATTATTTTCTTTACCAGTATGTTTGTCTTGTTATACAATATCTGACCATCAGTCAATCAAAATGAGTATTTGAGAAGCAAAATTGTCATAATAAGACATCAAAAAAGAGAATCTATTTTGAATCAACTCACTAAAATATTTAAATTTATGCTTCAAACCAGAAAAATGTATTTTGCCAATGGAGTAAAAAAATTATTTAAGATTAATTCAAAACAAGTTTTTGTCATAATTTACTCACCCTCATGTTGTTCCAAACTTGTTTGATTTTCTTTTGTGTGCCACAGTGTGATTAAAAAAAAAAAACTTTTTGCAGTGCAACGAAGCCACATTGAAAAAGAGCGGAAAATGAGCATATTGTACTTCTCAACATTCCACATTCCGCACTGATTGGTGCCTTTGTAAATAATCTGTATGTGAGCGATCGATGTGTTGGCTCTGCTTTGCCGAATGGTGACTGTAAACCAGGAAAGCCCTGAGGGAAAGCTTTTCTCCCATCAGAACAGCGGCACCTGAAAAGTATAGGGAACGGGATTAGCTCCAGATCTTGGGGCTGAGCTTGAGGAAGCCAGAACGGGGACTGATAAAATCGGGAATGGGAAAGCGGCTAGGCGGGTGGGGGACGTAGCTTCATCTCCTCTCCTGCTGAGATTGATCTTGACGATCCCCTGAGGTTCCTGCCATGACCAGGGTTCAAAGATCAGCGTTGTTATTGCTGTGTCCTACACAGATAAACACAGCTAATCAGGCTGCTAGGAGATCGAGGCTGTGTCAGTCATTTGAAGTTCCTGAGGGATGCAGAAAGCATGAACTGTGAAGCAACATGGCAATTAGTAGGGATGCATGATATATCGGTGACCATACAGTATCACTATTGGATGTTGTTGTGCAGTTTTGTTTTTCTTTTTAAATTAACTCTTAAATGCATGGATGTTTCACCAAACATTATTACACACAGAGAGTGTCAAATTTTAAAGTCTATATATTTAGATAATAGAATAAAATATATTCTGATATATTTTGATGTTTAATTTTTCAAATATCAAAGAGATGATGCAACAAATATAGAACAGAACTTGATACTTCCATACTGAAATTTCATAAGATGCAACTGGCTGCCTGTGGCATGGGGAGGTGGTCATGTGTCAGTCAGCGGGAGAGAGAGAGAGAGGTAAGGCTTGTCACCTGGTTCATAATTAACCCTAACACCTGTCTCTTGTTATAGTGATGCGGAGGGACACATAAAAGGCATGCCGAGTGTCCAAAGAGAGGGAGAGAGTGACCTACAAGCCGATAGTGCTTCCCTTTGTTATCCCTTATTTTTTATTCTGACGGTGACCGTCGATTGTGATTGTGTGTTGGAGAAATTAAAGACTTCGCTGTCTCCTGACTCCTCCATTGCCCCGAATGAAGAGCTTTTTACACTGCCAAACACATATTGAGATAAACAAAAAACGTAATCTACACATAACATACATTTACATTTAGCAGACGCTTTTATCCAGAGCGACTTACAGAGCCCTTATTACAGGGACAATCCCACCGGAGCAACCTGGAGTTAAGTGCCTTGCTCAAGGACACAATGGTGGTGGCTGTGGGGATCGAACCGACAACCTTCTGCTTAACAGTTTAGTGATTTAGCCCACTACGCCAGATACATATATGCATTTTCTCAGACACAGTGTCTAAATAGATGAACAACTTAATTAGTAAAAAAACGTAAACAAAATTTCGGTGGTACACCCTGTGGCAGCGGGGGCGTGGTCAAGCGCCCGTCCGGGGAGAGAAAGCGGTAAAGGCGCTTGCACCTGAGCTAAATTATGTCTAACACCTGTCTCTAATTTCAGTGAGTACGGGGAGAGCGGCATAAAAGAACCTGAGAACCTGCAGTCCAAAGACAGAGAGAGACTTACGCCAGTCCAGTGTTGGCAACCCAAGAATACAGTTTATGTTTATTGTAGGAAGAAGTTTATGTTTGTTGTAAGAAGAAGTTTATGTTTGTTATAGGAAGAAGTTTATGTTTGGTTCCAGTAAATTAAAGCTTACCTTGAGAGTGGAACCCCGTTCCCGTGTCCTCTTTCCTTGCCCCGACAACGAGCTTTACACACCCAAATAGCCAAATCATACTGTTCATGTGTTACACATGCTATAGTTTACATTCACGTTGTTTCTTTGTCAAATAGCGTAGTCAAATGTAAATCAAGTCAATCACTGACACATCAGTGCCACCTTGAATAAGAAATAGCATGAATAGTACAGCATGTATGTGTACCCGCATATAGAATTCTGATAATTCACCATTGTCACAGAAAATCTACATGATAGTAGGTAGTAGCATTCACTATTAATAATAATTAGAATAAACAAAACTTACACCAAGTAATATATTTCATTAGCCTAACTGTTAGCTGTTTACAGTCGTTTAGCAATGTAGCAATGTGGTGCATTAATTTTAGGGGTGGGAAAGATGCATTGCAATGTTTGTGTGAATGATCCCAAAAATCGATTCTTAAATCTCAAGAACGAGTCAATCTCATGCATTTGCTGTGAGAGAATTTCTTTCATATGCATGCAATATAGACACTGAAATAAAATGCTAATTATTGGAATCAATTCCCGAGCTTGTGAAACTGAATCTAATCGAATCGTGAAATCTGTATCAATACCCAGCCCTATCATTCAGTTGGGTCGACAGTGCATTTATCAGCCTTGAATGTGGCTCATTCAATCAGAACTTTATAGTCTAAACTATTCTTTTTATAACTGGCATTTTGGAATCATTCATGCAAAGAGTACATTTTGATAAATTGTGTGTTTTAATGGTTAAATGGTTTAGTGCATGTCTGTATTTTTTAGTATGCAATTTAAAGAGTATGTGTATGTGTAGAGAAACATTCTGCAGTTGACGTGTCCTCTTCAGCATAAAACCTCAGAGCAGCAGTGACCATGAGAACTGCAAAGGAACAGTCCCCTCAGTCTCCCCTCTTGTGTCTGGGGAAAAAGGGTTTTGGTTTGTTCCTCCTCTCGACTGTACCGCCAAACACATGAAAGAGATGAGCACCACTTGTTTCTGTCTGCCAAAAAGCTTCTTTCTCTTTTCCCACTGTCTCTTTCAACCCGTCTGTCCTCTTTTACTCTCTTCCTCTCACCCTTCCTCTCTCTCTCTCTCTCTCTCGAGTAAGTGAGTGAGAGGTCGCAATGCTGCAGGTGTATAATGACAGTGTCCTTCAAAAACACAAAGGCTCTTCATGTGAGCTAATGCCCCACCATTTCAGGCAGACAACTCTGAATAAAGGCTCTGCTCTCCACAGCCCTCAGCTCACTAAACGCAGTGCGGTAAAGTAGTCTCGCCGGCCTGTGAATGCAGCTGAAGAACAGACGGGAGAGAGAATAATGTTAGTGATGAAAAGCCCGATGAGACTGAACATTCCCTGACCTCAGAGACAACAGCTTTTTTTGTAATTTACTTAAAAGAGACAGTTAACACTTTTAAAGGGACCAATAATTAGTCATTTTTTTTACTATATTTTACATAAGATTATTCCTTAGGAAAGAAAAATCGCAGATGAGGTCTCCCTTGAAAATCGCACTTGTTTTTCCAAGACACCAGTAAGATTAAATGGAGAGCAAATTGAGACTTTTTCTTAAGTTTCCTGTTTCGTTTCTCCAGTGAAAAAGATTTGAGTAATTTCACATGTCTCTCCAAGCCTTTGGAAGAGATCTTGACCAAGACACAAACTGTGCTCAATCAAAAGCCTGTGCTCTTGGGCAGGGCTGGACTGGTAATCTGGCATACCGTCCATTTGGTTGGCCAATGCACATTGTGGCCGATCAGGGGCGGACTGGCCATAGGGGGAACCGAGCAGGCCAGTGGGTCAGCCACGAAACATGCCGAATGGGCCGCTATAAGCAAAAATGAGCCTCCACATTATGCAGAACGGACCACAAAACGGCGCCGCGATATGCAGTAAAGGACCGCTCAACAGTTGGGACAGTTGCCATGTAAAATCCTGGACCGATTTCTCTTATTCTGTCAACAATCGTCTCTTTCTATTTATTTCTATAAATTTAGGATAAACCTGCAAGACAAAGTCGAAATGAAACGAATGTAGCAGCTGTACATCATCTCACCATTAGCTAGATAAGTCCTAGCCAATCACATGTAATCCATTGCTTTATAAGTCTGCTCATAATCTATCACATTGCTGTTTCAGTGTGCTAACATGGCAACCTCCACCTGTTGAGTGCCGTCCTGATCGGGGGCAGGATATGACGGTTACTTCTTTGGACCACCAGACGGGGCTTACACCAAAGAGAGACAATACATTTCAGTTTTATATTCATCAAATAAACGTCATCTTAAATTTCACTCAAGTCTGCAAGTCTTCCTGATAGAACTGAGACCTCCTGATACATTACTTCTTCTCAGTTATAAATCCGAAACCTCTGACCATTTCTGGGCATTCTTGTGTCATTCTCTTATTCGACACACTTTTCAGTCTGCAAATCTGCAGATTTTCAAAAAACAAACACCCTTGAAACAAGTTCAGTAATGCAAAATTGAAGGTTACACTGGAACAGAAATGTGCAAATGCCACACCAGAACAGGTGTGAGCATATTTGGCCACCAGATTCTCCCATGACTGTGACTTTGCAGTTGTCTGGAAATGCTCCATGTCCCAGTTAAACAAATAGTGTAATTCGGTGGCTAACTCAACAGCTCTGTTTTTAACACAGATGTCCACTTGACAAGTCCCAGCCTAAACCGTTCTTCACCCCCCAACCCCACATTACCATGCTTTTAGCGCTCTCTATAGCTTGAGAGGCTGTCTGTTAGATAAGCACAACAACTAGTATGGAGGTGATAGAGGTGGATAGGACAGAAAAAGAGATATAGCCATGATTAAAATGCTTAGCAATGTCCATAGTGGTTTATTAATGGCTTTTGTACTTGCCTGGTGCTTTAGGCAAGCTTGCTCTTTCAGAAGTCTGCTAGATCATACAAGAAAGAGCTAGAAAAAGAAGAAAAGAGAGTTAAAGAGTGTGAGAGAGTGAAACCGAGGGAACCAAGACTCTTTGATCAGCATCCCTCATTAGTGCTCTTGACTGAATGCAAGTGAGTAGAACAGGCCGAGCTGCCCACACTGGTCTGAAATCTGGCAATGATGATCACGGCTTGGATCACCACAGAACAACGTGATATAGACGGGGAAACAAGTGCACTGTTTTATCCTGCTATTCTCTGCCAGTTGTCTTCTTGGTACAGAATGGATACTACCAAAAAACTCTAACTGAATTTACATCTCATCTTTCTCTTATTATTATCTCCCTTTTTCGGGCAAGTCCATACAGTATTATCTTCCAAGCTTTTTTTTTTACAGCAAAACCATAGAGTGCAAAATGTGGAAGAATGTTCTGGTCAATGGAGACAATAAAAGACAGGAGTTTGGAGGTCATGTCTCCAAGGGATTTTAATCTCTTTTATAGCTGGTCACCATACCTCCCACAAACACACACACACACACACACACACATACACATAGAACTAATACTCTTTAATACCAGGCTGTTTAGGAATAATTGGGGTGATTGCTAGTGTAGGAGAAGACCAGCTGGATAGAGAAGCACTGAGGTGAGGAACTGGGGTATAGATTATTTTTAATATTAGAGGGAAGAGGACACACTCCATCAGTCTGACCTCTTCTGACCTAACTGTTGTTTCAGGCCACATTCTGTCTTATTTTTTAGTTTACAGCTTAAAGATTTGAGGTTATAGACTTGCAAGTAGACCCATGGATGGATGGATGGATGGATGGATGGACACTTAGTCAAACTACTAGTAATTTTAACATCACTAGTTCATTAAACATTATGAAACTGAACATTTTAATATAAAGTTTAATATAACAATGCATTTTATAGATACGGTTCAATAGTATATGATCCGAAAGGCAGTAATCAATATCAATATAACAAGGAAAGCACAGAGGGCAGAATATTACTGTTTATATTTATTTATTTAATTTAATGCCAAAGTCTAGTATACAATGGATACAGTACGATATAGTATAGAAATAATCCCTGACAGGATGATCATGTTTCTTATTTTGAAATAATGACTGACAGACTGAAAATCCTATTTATTAAACTGTTACCTACCAATAAATAAATAAATGGAGTCTCTGGAAACAGCTGAATTCTACCTTCGGATTGCATCAGAGTTTTGTTGATGTTTGTTTTGCGAAAATGACCATCTGACCGCTCATTATCCCGCTTATTACAAGAGTACTTGCCAAATAAATAGACATGAGATATTGACTTGAGTTGATATTATTTTATTAGCTTACTGTACATGTACTGTAGAAATCTCAAAGTGATACGAGAAGTTGGAAAGATGACTCGCAATACACATCACTTTATCCCTGATGTGTTGTCATTATTCAGAAATATCAGACACTTTGATGTCATGATTGACCAGTCAGAATCAAGTATTCTGGAGAGCTACAATACAATATGATGCACAGTAACCAAAACAATGTAAATAGGACAGCACTGAGAACAGAAAAGTCTTCTATGTAAGCTGAACATTATTTTATGAAGTTACAACTGTGGTCTAATATGCACTGTATGCTGATTGTTCCAGCACAGCAAACAACTCTGTCCATTTCCCACCAGCAGAGAAGAGGCATGGTGCTCCACTGCTCCTTTCCCACCTTTCTAAGAGAGACAGCTGCAGGGTAAACAGTGAGGAAGAATTGGCACACACACACACACACACACATTCATATAGACACACATACGCATATATACACATACAGTACATTTACACCCACACTTGCTTCCACGGTTACAAACAGAAGCCATTACTGTCCATCTGCCTCACTGACAGGTGAGTGGTGAGGGCAGGCCTGAGTGTAGCTATACTAATGAGTCTCTCTCTCTCTCTCTCTCTCTCTCTCTCTCTCTCTCTCTCTCTCTCTCTCTCCTCTAGAATGGGTCAGGGCCACTGGGTTTTCTGCTTTTAAAGGTAGTGCTGGCCAATTAGCCACTAGCAATTCATACACTGCTCTCCTGACCTCCCACTGCTCCTTTACATATTGAGACCTGAGGCAGATAACCAGACTACAATTCCCAGCAGCCCCATTTGCTCATCTGAGTTAATGAGGACTGTGATTTACCATATGCATGTGGGTGAGATGTTTATATTATATTATACACTCACTAAGAACTTTATTAGGAACACCTACTTATTCATGCGATTATCTAATCAGCCAATCGTGTGACAGCAGTGCAGTTCATACAACCAAGCAGATAAAGATCAGGAGTTTCAGTTAATGTTCAAATCAACAGTCAGAATGAGGGAAAAAATTGATCTCAGTGATTTTGACCGTAGCTTGATTGTTGGTACCAGATGGGCTGGTTTGAGTATTTCTGTAACTGCTGATCTCCTGGAATTTTCAAGCAAAACAGTCTCTAGTTTACTCAGAATGGTGCCAAAAAAACTAAAAAAAATCAGTGAATGGCAGTTCTGCATAGGGAAACACCTTGTTGATGTGAGAGGTCAACGGAGAATGACTGGTTTGAGCTGACAGAAATGCTATGGTAACTCAGATAACAACTCTGAACAATTGAAGTGAGCAGAATAGCAGCATTACATTCCTAATAAAGTGGTCAGTGAGTGGATTACAGCGTTTGTAGTAGAAGAGTGAAAGGAATTTTTATAAGATGTTGAAGAAAAAAGAACAGAAAGTTATGGAAAACTAGTGGGGAATTATTACACCAAAAATTAATGCTGACAACAATTTGCATGGCATGATTTTATGCTAAAAATAATGACAATTACCTAATTTATGTACGTTGCAGAGCAATTTCAGCACATTTAGCATCTGGTTAAAATGTATTGTTTGTGGTTAGTGAGTAAGATTTTTGCACTGAGATATCACAAGCAAAAGTGGTACAAATTGTTTGTGAATTCGCCCCTGGATGTTGATTTGATTTGAATTTTGGTTTTGTGGTATTTCTTTGCGGATATATAGAGTTTCTGACTTTTTTTAGATTTTAGTTTTTCGAGGGTGGATTTCAAGAATGAAGACTTTCCAAACAAACCCACAAAGCTCCAACATGTCAGAACAAAGGCAATCAGACGCATCAGATCGCCACTCAGGAGAGCTTTTCTGTTCTGGCTTTTTAGTGTGATGAATTTCAAAGCCTGACAATCACAAATGGTGTCTGCCTCTCCCTGATGGCTGTCATCACCTGTCTGCACAGGGTGGCCTAATCCAGAGGTCTAAGGTCAGCCCTCACCAACAAAACCGAGAGATAGATACAGGAAATTGTCGGCATGAGAGCAATGGTGTCTGTGGAGAGGGATACATCACAAAATCAGCATCATCTCTTAGTCAGAGCAACAAGGGAGTGAATTATATGTGCAAAATGACACTGAACAGTCTGACAAATCCACAGAGGAATACTTTTTCTCATTTTTTACAGGATTATATAATATTTTAGGGGGAGAGAGAGAGAGAGAGAGAGAGAGAGAGAGAGAGAGAGAGAGAGAGAGAGAGAGAGAGAGAGAGAGAGTTTACTCTTCTTTCTATTGAAAGATGTTGTTGAGTGTTGACAATGTGCATATGTGTGGAAACATGAGTCAGGAAGGAGCACTGATAGATAAGAATATAAAGGGAGAGAGACAAAAAGGGATAGGGGAAAAGAGAGAGAAGGGGAAAGACATGGAGGAAATCAGAGTGATGTAAAGAGAGAAAGGGAGAATGAAATGATAAGGGAGAATGAAGGAAAAAGAGATAAGGAGCAAAAATAGAGGTAAAAAAAATTGAGGAAACTTTTAACTTCTTCTGAATCACAATAAAGCATAACTCACTTTAGCCACAGACAGGCCCAGATGGAATCTGCATACTTCTTTGCATTTTCTTAGATGATTTGGGGAGGAAATATGTGGAATGTATTTAACCCTTAAATGCATGGGTGTTTCGCCATATATTATTACATACTCTGGTCTTTACAGTCCTGGCACATATATCTATCTATCACAAATGAATCTACAAAATGCCCAGAGAGTGTCAAATTAAAAAAAAAAAAAAAAAAATTATGACAGCTGTATTATAGTATATATTATATGATATATTATGATGTTTTTTTTTTTTTTTCATATATCAAAGTTTTTATGCAACAAATATAGAAAAGGATTAATTACTTCCATACTGAAATTTCATGAGACACAACTGGCTGTGATTGAGCTATAGCTAACACATAATCTACACATAAACTGCACATATTTATTTTCTCAGGCACTTTTTGAGTCTAAATAGATGCACAATTTACATAATTTCAGTAGTACACCCAAATGACAATAGCCAAATCATACTGTTCATGTTTTACACTTGCTATATTTTACTTCCACTTTGCTTCTTCATCAAATAGCACTGTCAAATGTAGATCAGGTCAAACACTGACACATCAGCGCCACCTTCAGTACGAAATAGCATGTCTAATATGTATGTGAACATGCATATGATAGGCTGCATTTACACTGCAAGGCCACATCCAATTTATTGTCCCGCCTCTTTTACATTTACTGAAAAAAAAGACTGGTAACTGATATCTGTTTTTAAATTAATCTCCTGCCAAAACTCAAATAATTCCATTGCTGATCACTTTCACTTACGAGCACCACGGTTCAGCCTTGGGTTTGGAATGGCCTTATGCTATTTTATAGTTTCAAAAGTAGGCAAAATTGCATGTGATTGCAACTGGGCAAAAAACTTTTTACTGCTGCCCTGATAAGCATGGCATTAATGATTTCAACATTGGTCGATGAGAAGTGTGGCTAAAGTCCTATTTGGACAGGATTAGTTTTCCGGACATATGTTTGTAAAGTAATTATTACATCTGTAATATTTACCATCAATTCACATGGGATAAGTGATCTGTAAAAATGACAGAGATGGGTGTGTCTACAGCATTTACACAGATGTGTCATATGTAACTGATCTATTAGAAAATGTATACTGTGCTGATTATGCAGGATATATTAAACATGTATATATATTGTATGTGTGATAATTAGAATAATTCGATTGGAATGTCTGGCTTAATACAACAGAATTGGTGACATTAACTGGTGCCTGTAATATTGAATTACACTCTTGAATTAAAAATATGAACAATCCCTTCACAGAGTAGCGGTTTTAACCACCACGCAAACCATGCAATTGCATGGGGCCCCCGCACATAGGGGGTCCCCAGTCGGAAAGCTCAGCAAGCAACACTTGAAGGTGTGACATTGTTCTGGACACAAGTGCGAATACGGTGTTGTCAGCACTCTCAGAGCGGTCCACATTAGAGGTCCGATGGGTTTTTAAGTCCGTTTTTCAAGTAGGACTTTGAGTTCGGGTTTCTAATTTATGAAACTTCCGAACTTGTTTCGGTGCTCTCACTCACATATGTGCAAACGGATATGTTAGGGGCCGTTCACACCGAATGTGTTTTCACATGCGTCTGCTCTGTTTTTCCATTGTTTTCCTTTGTAAACACACACCGGATGAACATCCATACCTGCTGTATCACGTCTCGCTATTTCTTCAGTGTCTCACGCAGGACGGGCACATTTTTAGACACTGTGTCAAGTTAAAAAGAACGTCAGGTCTCAAAATACATGTTGAGACACCTGTGTTCTGTTACATTCGTTGTGCTGCATTTAGGTTGTTTTTAGTGCTGGTGTCACAAAGATTTAACATTCTGAACAAGTTCAGGTTACAAAGAGGTGACTGTTACAATGTTTAACATTATTCCAGATTGTTCTGCACCAAGCAAAGTTTCAGCGCTTGATAAACAGAAATATTTTTTATTTTCTCCTACTGCTCTAGCATGCTGAGGGGCCGCATTGCATTGTATGCTTACTGTTACAATACTGTCATGAATGTTGCCTATGATACTTATATAAAATTCAGCCATTTGCAACATGTTGAACAATACATTGCAGCCTCCAGGTGAAAAGTATATAAGACAGAAATCCATTACTATTGTATACAACAAATCCTCAAAGTTATAAAAATAATAATGTATCATATTATAATTACTAACTAGAGAACAATCAATAATTGCTGGGTTATAATAATAAATGTCAACTGAATTCCAAAATGTTAGCGAGTGAAGTAGTAGTTTTTGCACACAAGTGTTTTGTTTTGTTATTAACAATTTTATTGATTTCAAAAATAAAACATACAGACATAACATAAAAAAATTATAATTTCACCCCCCGAACTTACACTAATGTGGTCACCAACAATAAGATCATCAAAATAAAATAAATGCAAAAAATACATAAAAAAACAAGATATACATTCAAACAAAATCAATAAAACCCAATTAAACTACAAATCCCTCTCCATAGCCCTTCCCCGAGAACCATCCAAAAAAGCCAAATAACCCCCCACTTCCTGACAAACAAATCCCCAGCCTTCTAAAAAAACATATCCTCAAAAGCCCCCACATCGCCCATCCTCCTGCACCATTCCCTAAATGAGGGTGCCCCAGCCGACTTCCAACCCCTGAGGATGATTTTTTACCAATCATGACTCCGGCTGGGACCCAACTTTTTAAATAACTGTCCCCAATGTCCAGAGTCATCCCATCACCCAGGATACAGAGTCTGGGGCTAAATGAAAGTTCAGTGTTCAACACCTCACTCATAAAGTTCTGGTCTTTACACATCCCCAAAATACACGTATTGTGTCCCTGTCTTCTAATTGGCACCGCCAGCAGGTGGGTGTGTCTTTAAGACCCAACCTATACTATCTAGGGGGGGTCCAGTGGAACTGATGCAAAATCTTAAATTGCATCAGACGGACCCTTGCATGAAGACTTGATGCTTTTTAGGATCCTACCCCACACTCACTCCTCAAATACCAGATTTAAATCCTTCTCCCATAACCTCTTGAAAGAAGATGAAGATCCATCCCCCAGACTCTGAACTAACAGGGAGTAATACACTGATGCTTCATGACCTTTCCCAAAAGCAGTAATTACAATTTCCAGAGTATCTGCCGCTTTAGGGGGGTGTACTCCACTCCCAAAAATAGTACAGAGCAAGTGGCACAGCTTAAATACCTAAAGAACTGGGATCTAGGAATCTTAAAATGTTGAAACAAATTATCAAAAGATCTCAGTACTCCACACTCACATAGGTCACTGAGTGTAGCAACTCCCCACCCAATCCACTCTGACCAACTTATTAATATGTAATTTAGGGTTCAGCCATATGCTTGAGGCAACATTTAAATAAATGTCTGAATTAAACTCTCTGGGCACTTTTGTCCAAACCAGGTACAGATGTGAGATAACTGGTGACTTAACTTCTCCATTTAGTTTGATAGAAAGGCTTTGCAATGGCGAAATAGGGGCAAAAATTTCCTGTTCAATACAGAACCAGGGAAGGGCTCTCTCAGGTGGAAGTGACCAATGAGCCAAATGTCTGAGACCGAATGCACAATAATAAAATTAAATCTTATCACCTTTGTCAATCGGCCTATGTAACTTATTGAAATGTAACCTGGGATGCTCACCATTCCAAATAAAGGACTTTACTATGCTATCAAATTGTTTGAAATAAGAGAGGGGAACATCTGCAGTGAGAAACTGCAGCAGGTAGATACATTTTGTAATGCAGTTCATTTTAATAACATTAACCTTCCCAATCATAGATAAATGTAATGAAGCCCACCTGCCCACATCGCTCGAAAACCTTTTTATTAGGGGGTACAAATGAACTCACAAACATTTGCTGGGAATAAAATACCCAAATACTTAATGTCATGTTTGGGCCACTGAAAGTGAAATGTTCCCCATGCCGCTAGCTGCAACACAAGCCCAAAGCATGACCGTTCCACCCCTGTGCTTAACAGTTGGATACATTTTCTTTTCTGCACCTTTTCTTGGGTATTTTAAATAATTGCGACACCCATGATGTGTTGATTTCAACGTGCAAAGTGACGAGAGTCTGCTTCATTAAGTTTCTGTGAGGAGTACAGTACATCTGGACATTTGATGTCTTGGCCCTGCTGTTTTGCTTATTGTATATTTTTTTATTTTGTTTAGTTTTTTATTTTCTATTTAATTTTGTTGGGTTGGTATTAGGAATAATGTATTTTGTAATCAGGTTAAGTGAATGTCTTAACCTGAGTTAAAGTGAAGCCAACCGCTGAGGTTTATTTTGTGATCATTGAAGGGGAGTGTTTGATTTTTTTTCCTTTTTCTGTTTCAGGAGTCAGCCTGTGTGGAGTGTCTGTCCTTTGGGGTCATCAGGGTCTTCCCCCTTTCTTCACTGCATGGTGGCATGAGGTTTCCTTCACTTCGTGAATATTGAGATAAGGGTGTAGAGTGACTTGCAGTAAGCACCACGCTAAAGCTATTTTGTTTGTGACTTAGGTATTAGTGCACGTGTAGTTTGTTTATGATTGTGGGTCTGTGGTCTAGTGACCCTTTACTATCTCTTCTTCTCACAGGCTTGGTTTGCCCTGTATTACTTTATTAATTAAGGGGTGGGTTGTGACTCTTTTTAGTGCTTTGCACATGGCCTAGATATTCTAAATTTAGATTTTAATATTAAATTAAAGTCAGATTGTTTAATGTCTTTATTTGTTATGGATGGGCGTTAATAAAACCTATTTTGTACTTGAAGGTCACGTCTCTGTTCTCATTACTGTCTGTTGTACTTGTGTTGCTGCAAAGGGTTAAAATTAGTTCCATAGGCAATAGTCCCCATTGGCGTAGTTTGGAATCAAGTGTGACCGTTTGCCAGTCCCCAGTTACATGGGTATCAATAATTAACATTTTCAGAGTGCTAGGCAGCTGCTTAGATGAGCCCATGGCTGCTGATTATTGGAACAAGGTTTGAGGAGTCAGAGTATTTGTTAAGCTTTTAAATTTGTATCACCTGGCATTTCCAAATGATGATGACTGTAGGGAAGGACATAATTATCTCGTCAAGCTCCGACAAGGTTATCAAGAGAATATTTTTGCTTAGTCATCAATTTCTGGAGTTCTAATGGTTCCTCAAAGTTTCTAATATCTTCATAGGTAGATGAAGACGTGGAACTATTTGAGCAATCCATCTGTCAATCAACAACAGATGAAATGAGGGATTAGACATAAAAAAAACAGATGGGTTAAAAAGTCACCAATTATATGCAAGACCAAGGAATTTACACATCCTGTGAAGTGTCAATGTTGCTCTAGGGGGCTTACACACTTTTGCTTCACTGTGATCAAGGACTGAATCCATCAAAAGATTAAAGTCTCCACCCAATATTATACCATGAGGGGTGCCAGCAGCTTGTAACATCCCCTCAAGATCTATTAAAAATCCCTGATCATTGCGTTAGGTTGTTAAATATTAAACAAAATCAACCTTTGCCCCTGAATGTCTGCTAAAACAATAATGACTCTTCCTATTTATCTTTAATCTGTTTGAGAAATTTGAATTGTAGATGTTTATTCATCAATATAATGACTCCCCTGCTCTTACTTGAGCAAGCACTAAAGAAAAAATGTCCACCCATATCTTCTCAAATTGTTCAGCTTCCTGTGGGGAAATATGTGTTTCTTGAAGAAAGACTATATCACATTTCTTACTCTTAAGAAAAGAAATAACCTTACTTTTTATGGGGTGCCCATAACCCATTCACCTTCCACGTGGAGAGACAACCTACTCATATTAACATTTGACATATTGACATAATAAAAAAAAAAATAATTGTGTGTCAAAAGCAAGATTATACAGACCACATTCCCCATTAATGCAACAATCAAACAAAACAAACAGTGCGCATTAACCCCACACACGACAGTGCTAATCGGCGTCAATCCCTCTAAACTCAAAGAGTCCATGTAAGCCTACGAGAGCCCCCGCGACAACTTTGCCATCGGATTTCTCAAGTCCGGTGCTTCTGCACAAATTTTGTGAGGCATAATGACATAACAGAAAATACTGTACTTTGTAAAACAGACCCCAGCCAACAGGCAGAATAAACACAAAGAACATTTATATTCATTAACAGAACTGTCTCGAAGGTGTGATACTCCACAAAACAAATTCCAACCAACATAAAGCTGTTCATTATCCTTAAACAGACAAACAAGTGTTCAGTGAGCCAGCTGTTTATGAGTACTGCAGATGATGTAATCATTCTAATGTCCATTAAAAATACTCCAGCCAACAGGAGGCATAAGCACAAAGAACGAATAGATTCATCCACAACTGTCCCGAAGCAGAGTTATTCCACAAAACAAACTCCAGCTGCTAGGTGGAACCAGCACAAAAAGAAACAAAACAGGCATCTTGGTTCACAGATGATCAAATGTGTACTGAGTAAGTCAGATTCACTTGGAGGCTGTGTAAAAAAAAATACACCATGACTTACTCAGTCCATCAACTTTATAAAAGATGTCCTCTTTGTAAACATGTAGATATTTTGCGGTTATCCATAGTGTCCATTCTCAATCTGGCCGGGAATTTCAGTTTATTGAAGTAGAAGTGTCATGCCACAAAACAAACTCTATCCACTAGGTGGAGCCAAAGCAAATAGAAACAAAAATGGCAGCCAGCTTTCTTAGACAGTCGAGTTATGTACAGCGAGTCAGTCCACTTACAAGAAAAGCACCCAATGGTTTTCTCACCCATAGATTCTATGTAGGCCAGTGCCTGTCTGGGACATAAAAACACTTTGCGACCGTCCTTGGTGTCTATTCTCAGTTTGGTCGGAAACTTCAGTGCAAAAGCAATCTTACTGTTTTTAATCTTAAGAGTTTCTTACATTTCCGTACTGATCTCGTTTCTCTCTTGTCAAATTCGCAAAGTCCAGGAACAAGAAATTATTGTGGTTCTTCCAAGAAATGTTTCCTTTAATCCTCGCCTGGCACAAAGCAAGATCTTTATCGGATAATCTCAGAAAATTGGCCAGAATTTATCGGGCCTGTCTCCCTCAGCAGATTTGGGAGCCGGGACTCTGTGAGCTCGCTCGAGTTCCAGCTTATGGCCTGTTATGTCGAGCAGACTCTGCAAGAGCTCGTGCAGGAATTTCACCATATCTCTGCCCTCTTCATGCTCAGGAATTCCAACAATCCGTATATTGTTCCTTCGGTTCCTATTTTCGAAATCTTCCAATTTTTCCAAAATGTGTTCGAAGTCTGTTTTGAACACGGGCAGATTAGAGGATAATTCCCTTTCTGATGACTCCAGATAATTGATCAGTTTCTCAACATCTGCCACATTTTTCACCAACTCAGAGAATTTTGTTTCCATCACCGTAATCAATCAACGTATTACAGCGAGATCCTCCAAGTCAGCAATAACCTTCTTCAGCAATGAGATGTTGGACAGTTGACGCTGGATTACTTCTCCCATCACGCCTTCCAAATCGAGTCCCCGGCTCACAAGGCTGCCAGAGGTTTTAGCAAGAGCACGAATAGGGCTACAAGTCAGGAGTGGTGGAGCCATGTCCACGTGTTTGACAACAGGGAGTAGGTACAACATTTTCGCCTCAACAAGAGAAGATTTGAGTTTTTATGTGAGAGTGTACAGGCACGTCTGTTTCATAAGGATACACCGTTAAGAAAAGCGTACATGTTTAGACGTAGGTCAGATGTCCAGATATTGGATATGTATCTGATGTGTCTGAATATCCAATCTGTCAGATGTGAGTAAAAAATCTGATTTTTTTTGTGACAGTGTAAACACTCATATAAAGTAGTAGACTTTTGTATGAATAAAGTTTTCACTTGCAATTAAATATATCGGTACTATCGGTCGACCTCTAAGTTAAACAGTGTTAAATGTATATATTAGGGCTGTCAATTGATTAACATTTTTAATTGAATTAATTACATGGTGTCCCGATTAAATAATCGCATTTAATCGCATATACGAAAATTTGCTGAGAAAGCCCCTCATATAACAATAATGAAATAATTATACATGGTTATTTTTAAATATTTCAAATGTGTATTTATATATATATATAAAATTTAAAATATTCAGATCATTAAAATGCATTACATTCTTAAGTTAATCATTGATAACACAATACAAAAAGATGCTTTAGAATACAATGTATTGTTTATTACCATATTACTGAACATAAGCCAATCATTGGCATACAGTTCACAGCAATCTATTTCACAAGTGAATTTGTCAGTCAGTTCGAGATTTATTATAAGGGCTTGTTTAAGGACTCATCAATGTCACCTGCGTCAAAAAGATGCTAATGTAGCATCTCGGGTGAGTTGCGTCATAACCATAAATTTTTTAGGTCACTGTGTCCTATATATAGTTTGATACTTAGAATAAATCATGAGATCCCTTGGCTCAGATTTGCGCTCCATCAGGTGTCTTGATTATTGGAACAAGGTTTGAGGAGTCAGAGTATTTGTAAAGCTTTTAAATTTGTATCACCTGGCCTTTCCAAATGATGATGACTGTATGGAAGGACATAATTATCTCGTCAAGCTCCTCCAAGGTTATCAAGAGAATATTTTTGCTTAGTCATCAATTTATGGAGTTCTAGTGGCAGCCTGCTAAAGGGTTGTTTTGTTCTTTATATAAACTGCTCGCTGACATACAGCTGAAGTTTCACTTACTTCCCTCTGGAGTAAACAGATGGTACTACAAGCTTGCATTCCTCAGGAATCTTCCATATTATGGTCCGGGGGTATAGCGATTTAATTGCGTTAAATCAACAGCCCTAATATATATATATATATATATATATGTATCAACAATAGTTTATGATAAACAAAAAACAATAAAGAAACAAGGAACCAATCTCTATACCATGTAACTATGTATTTAGTTGTTATTCAGTTATTTTCCTTTTACATCATTTTTAAATATGTTTTTTTTTTATTATTTTACAAATGCATTATATCTGTAATACATTATATACATTTCTTTAATATATCTGCATTGTTTTATTATATATATATATATATATATATATATATATACACACACACACACACACACACAGGTGCTGGTCATATAATTAGAATATCATCAAAAATTTGATTTATTTCAGTAATTCCATTCAAAAAGTGAAACTTGGATATTATATTCATTCATTACACACAGACTGATATATTTCAAATGTTTATTTCATTTAATTGTGATGATTAAAACTGACAACTAATGAAAATCCCAAATGCAGTATCTCCGAAAATTTGAATATTACTGAAGACCAATACAAAAAAAGAATTTTTAGAAATGTTGGCCAACTGAAAAGTATGAGCATGTACAGCACTCAATACTTAGTTGGGGCTCCTTTTGCCTGAATTACTGCAGCAATGCGGCGTGGCATGGAGTCGATCAGTCTGTGGCACTGCTCAGGTGTTATGAGAGCCCAGGTTGCTCTGATAGTGGCCTTCAGCTCTTCTGCATTGTTGGGTCTGGTGTATCGCATCTTCCTCTTCACAATACCCCATAGATTTTCTATAGGGTTAAGGTCAGGTTAGTTTGCTGGCCAATTAAGAACAGGGATACCATGGTCCTTAAACCAGGTACTGGTAGCTTTGGCACTGTGTGCAGGTGCCAAGTCCTGTTGGAAAATGAAATCTGCATCTCCATAAAATTGGTCAGCAGCAGGAAGCATGAAGTGCTCTAAAACTTCCTGGTAGACGGCTGCGTTGACCTTGGACCTCAGAAAACACAGTGGACCAACACCAGCAGATGACACTGAACCCCAAACCATCACTGACTGTGAAAACTTTACACTGGACTTCAAGCAACGTGGATTCTGTGCCTCTCCTCTCTTCCTCCAGACTCTGGGACCTTCATTTCCAAAGGAAATGCAAAATTTACTTTCATCAGAGAACATAACTTTGGACCACTCAGCAGCAGTGCAGTCCTTTTTGTCTTTAGCCCAGGCGAGACGCTTCTGACGCTGTGTCTTGTTCAAGAGTGGCTTGACACAATGAATGTGACAGCTGAAACCCATGTCTTGCATACATACATCTGTGCGTGGTGGTTCTTGAAGCACTGACTCCAGCTGCAGTCCACTCTTTGTGAATCTCCCCCACATTTTTGAATGGGTTTTGTTTCACAATCCTCTCCAGGGTGCGGTTATCCCTATTGCTTGTACACTTTTTTCTACCACATCTTTTTCTTCCCTTCACCTCTCTATTAATGTGCTTGGACACAGAGCTCTGTGAACAGCCAGCCTCTTTAGCAATGAACTTTTGTGTCTTGCCCTCCTTGTGCAAGATGTCAATGGTCGTCTTTTGGACAGCTGTCAAGTCAGCAGTCTTCTCCATGATTGTGTAGCCTACAGAACTAGACTGAGAGACCATTTAATGGCATTTGCGGGTGTTTTGAGTTAATTAGCTGATTAGAGTGTGGCACCAGGTGTCTTCAATATTGAACCTTTTCACAATATTCTAATTTTCTGAGATACTGATTTTGGGGTTTTCATTAGTTGTCAGTTATAATCATCAAAATTAAAAGGAATGAACACTTGAAATATATCAGTCTGTGTGGAATGAATGTATACATTATACAAGTTTCACTATTTGAATGGAATTACTGAAATAAATCAACTTTTTGATGATATTCTAATTATATGACCAGCACCTGTATATATATATTCATACATTTCTTTTCTATTATATATAAATATAATTATTTTAATTTATATATGATAGAAAAGAAATGTGTATATATATTCTATTTTATTAATTGTAGGACATGAATGTTTTAAAGGATGACACCTTTGTCCAAACTTCTTTCTGCAAAATCCCCTTTACATAATGAATAGAAAAAAAAGAAAATGTAAAAAGATAGAATATGGATTAAGGACAGAGTGATAGAGAGAAAACGAGAAAAGGTAAGGGAAATTGGGGGCACACTTTGCCTCAGCTTTGATCATCATCAAAGGACCACAGGCTTCTACACTGACACATGGAGAGTTTCAATAGGACAAATATAACAGTTTCTCTCTTATCGTGTCTGTATATGTATGTGTGTATACACAGGTGAAGCTTGTAGACGTTCTTGTGAAGTGTTTGCAGTCAGTGACTGAGTGGAGATCCTATTCCCGAAACAGTTTGGAGAGACACTTGAGATTTACTGCTGGTAGCAGAGAGATTGTAAACCTCTTTGCCTCACACAATCTCCAACAATCCCATCACAAGTGGAGTGTGAAATAGATCCAGGAGTCCTCAGGTGAGCGTTAAACCTGCCAGAAGCGAAGTAAATAGTCAGAGAAGGGTTCCAGCCCTAAAACCTGGACAGTAAAAAGCCTCTTTATTTATGGACACAAACACTCTGTAACCATAGCAACAGGACGACTGCATGTGGCTCCGGAGTGTAAAAGCACAATAGAGCAGTATGTGAATGTATGCAAAGACATTAAAGACCACCTGCGTCTCTTATAAAAGGGTGAGAAACCATTCGATTGTTTCACGGCTTGTGGACACGAATGTTAAAAAGCAATAGTTCTTGCTGGCGCTTAAAAACAGGCCGTTTCCACCCTGGAACATTTCCGTCAGTTTACGGCACCACCTTCTTTGGTTTCCTTAAGTGCCTTAGACCCCACAGATAACCTCTTGCAATAAAAAGCAAATGTGTTCACAAATCATAGATATCAAAGAATTCATTCTAATTCCTGAAAGGTAGGGTGGCCAGACGTCCCATTTTTCCCGGGACAGTCCCGTACTCAAGATCTTTTTCCAGTGTCCCGACTTATTCTGAAAAAAATTGTGTTTTGTCCCGTATTTCCCCTCTCCTAAAATGTCTCTATCACCTATGTGGCTTTCTCAATCATGTAAGTATTTTAATCAAAGGTAGCCAAGGACATGGCTTGTAAAACCAATAAAATCACAGCATGTTATTTGAAGTACATGATTGGATTAAACTATCCAATCACAATCCCCTATGAATAGACATCCAGTTAGTGAACTGATTGAAGAGTTAGTTTGAAAGAGCACACAGTGGTTGTGGTTGGGATAATGTCAAGGAAGCGTGCAATATATTTAATAAGGATCTTTAAAAAGAGTTTAAATTTCTAAAAAAGGAGTCACAGACAGATCATAGTAAAGTGAGGTATGAGATATGTGGAGCTCGCTTTTCCATCCCCCATGGAGGCCGCACTGACATCACGCAGCATGTTCATACAAAAAAGCATGTGGATGCTGCTATAATTAAGTGTGCCACACCAAGTGTTAGCGATTGTTTTTGTGAAACAAAGTTCCAAATCTGACAAGGTGCACACAAGAGAAAGACTTTTTGCTTATCATTCTGTTGTGCACAACCATAGCTTTCGGGCGGCTGCACTGCGAAGAGATAAATCTCAAATCCTTGTAACAGTCGTGAAGGCAATGCTTTTCGTACATCTTAATTTTGTAATGGACTGCTCTGCATTTTACAATAAACTCTTCAAAGACAAGCACACAATGAGAAAAATTTTTGCCAGCAAAAAGTACAAGGTGACAACAGTTACATAAGCGGATGCACCCTCTACTTCGCATTGATCTGCTCTTAGGTAAGCATATGTCAATTTAATTTTTGCTGGGAGGGGGCTGTCCCGTTTTTCACAAGCAAGAATCAGGTCACTCTACTGAAAGGTGGTGATGTGTGTTGAACTTGAAGTTTTTAGTGTCTGGTGTCCTGGTTTAGCAGTGAATGAGGTTAATAGTTTTTACATTCAATGTTTCCATATATTTAAGAAAGGCCATTTCCTACTTTTCCTAAACTCTCGGAGCACATTCGAATGAATACGCTTTGAATCGAAACCCTCATACAATTGAAACCTGTCCTCGTCTGGTGCTGTATTCATGTTTTTAGAGAGAGAGAGAGAGAGAGAGAGAGAGAGAGAGAGAGAGAGAGAGAGAGAGAGAGATGGGGTAAGAAAGAGAGATTACATTCACACATACAGATAAATCAATGTGTGTATGACAGCGAAAATTAATGGACTGTTCTTTAATTGTATCTGCTAATGTAAAAGTTAAGAAAGCTGAAGAGAAGTTGGCAGAAGGTCACAGCAGCAGTGGGAAATATGGGCGATATGTCCCCCTCACTTTTTAAAAGTAATTTTGTTTCCTAATGTTTTCTGGCACTAAATCAGATACTGTAGCAAAATACAGCAACTGTACAATTTCTCTGGTTTTATGGAAATTTCTATGATTTTAAAGACAGCTTGAAATTAAAATTGGAGGTCCGTGCCTTGTAGTCCATGTTTATTAGCTTTAAAGTCATCTATTTGCTTGTATCATCTTAAAAGTTGAAAAATTATACTTTTAGCAGATTTATGACTCGTATTACACTACATACAAGGACGGATTAAGAACTGATAGGCCCATAGGCCGGTACACCATGGAGGCCCCCAGATTGTGACTACATTCACCTTTATGCACTACAGGATGCTTTGGTTGGATTTTTCAGATAGATGGAGGAAAAGTTTGGAGCAATGCCAATTATTTGTACTTTTTATTTATCCAAAATCATGTATTATTAATTGTGATGTGCACGGCACCTTTATTCCAATAGCCTACCTACCAAAATTATTAGATTATTCTGCACATGTTTAGAGGCATTCAACCCTATCTGAGTCCAATGGTACCTGGCAAACCTACAGGTTTTGGGCCAGATTCGGGTCAGATATTCAAGTAGGCTATAGGGTAGAGTTACAGGCTGTTCACACACGTGTCTGTGCTGTTTTTCAATTGTTTTTCTATGTAACCATGCACTGGACAGACGTCTTTGATCATTGTGCCACAACTTTTTTCAGCATGCCATCGCATATTTTTTAGACACTGTTAAGTTCAAAAGAACATCAATATTTATAAACGAATCTCCAAACACCTGTGTCCTATGACACCATTTGTTGCACTGCATCAAGGTTCTTTTTTTTTGGGAATGTCCAATTCCCAAAAACCACCCCCAACTCACCCCACCGAGAGCAAACCACCTTAAAGAGGTTACCCAATGTGACTCTACCCTCCCTTGCAACAAGGCCAATTTGGTTGCATAGGAGACCCAGCTGGAGTCACTCAGCATGCCATGGGATTTGAACCAGCAAACTCCAGGGGTGGTAGCCAGCATCTTTACCACTGTGCTACCTGGGTCATCAAGCTTTTTCAGCGCTGGTATCACAAATCAATATTCTGATGAATTTCAGGTGCAGGTTGCCGAACTTACTGTTTTCAGTAATAAAACTGCACTCGCTAAGCTTTTTCATGTGGTCTTTAAAAATGACTCTTTAAAACCCATTGAATCCAAATGAAAAGTTAGCTTTTAACTTTTAGCTTGTCTATTAGCTTTAAAGGGATAGTTCACCCAAAAAATTAAATTCTCTCATCATTTAATCACCCTCATGCCATCCCAGATGTGGATGACTTACTTTCTTTTGCTGAACACAAACAGTTTGTAACAAGATTTTTTTAGAAGCATATCTCAGCTCTGATGGTCCATACAGTGCAAGTGAGTGGTGGCCAGAACTTTGAAGATCCAAAAAGCATATAAAGGCAGCAAAAAGTAATCATTGTGGCTTTTTGTTCCAAAAAGCATATAAAGGCAGCAAAAAGTAATCATTGTGGTTCCAGTGGTTAAATCCATATATTCAGAATCAATATTATACTGTAGGTGTGGGTGATATCAATATTTAAGTTATTTTCTAATATAAATCTCCACTTTCACTTTCACATTCTTCTTTTATTGTTTTTGGCAATTCACATTTGTTGTGCATTTCGCCAACTGGACATGGAAGAAAATTTAAAAGTAAAAAAGTTGTAAAAAGGGACTTAAATATTACTCTTATTATATCACATCTGAAAATATGGATTTAACAACTGGATTATTTGCCTTAATATGCTTTCTGGTCCATCATATTTCTGGCCACCATTCACTTGCATTGTATGGACCTACAGAGCTGAGATATTTTTCTAAAAATCTTTGTTTGTGTTAGTAAGCCACACATCTTGTATGGTATGAGGGTGAGTAAATTATAAGATATTTTTGAACAATCCCTTAAAGGTCATCTTTATGATAGTGTACTTCAAAACGTTGACAAAATTAGCTTTTCATCTGATATTTGCATTTAAAAATTGCAGTCTCTCACATCTGGCGAAAAATACCTAGGAAATTCATGACTTTACAACATTGCTGAGAAATTGTGCAATCAAATGCTTTCTAGAACGAGAATGCAACCTCCCCTCTACATCTGATCGGCGCACATATCTGTGTTCTAACAGGCGTAGATGATGCCTGTGCAGGGCACTTCAGAGGGAGAGCAATCCATTCTCCATCGCAATGTTCTGTGTGCATTTGTGGGTAGGTTTTGTAGTAACATGGTCAATTATTGTTCAGTTCCCAAGTTATTGGAAAAGAGGTCAGATTGAGATCTCGGTTGGAGTTTTCAGTTTTCCCAGCTAAACACCGGCTCTGTCATGAGAAGCAGCAGGGGTATGTATGTGCAGTTCTGCCAATAAGGGGGGACATCTGGACCTTCTGTACCATGCCCGGGATTGAGGGAGGCCCAGACCAGAGAGGGGTCCACAGAAAGGCTATTCCATATTGTACAGCACATCTAAACGCATTCAGCAGGAGAAGCAGATATATACAAGGAGACAGCGCACAACCGCAAAAGCCATCTGGGTAGCACTTGTGGGGCAGTGGTGGCTCAGCGGTTAAGGCTCTGGATTACTGACCAGAAGGTTGGGGGTTCAAGCCCCAGCACCGCCAAGACACCACTGTGTGGCCCTTGAGCAAGGCCCTTGATCCTATCTGCTCCAGGGGTGCCGTATCATGGCTGACCCTGCACTCTGACCCCAGCATAGCTGGGATATGTGAAAAATAAATAATTTCACTGTATATATGCAGAAATGTATGTATAATGTGTGACAATTGGGCAATTAAAATTAATTAAAAATTACTTGTTGATGGGAGAACTGTCTGCTTTTGTTTTGTCAGTGGAACGATTAAAAAAACTTCTTTTTTTTTTTTAAACTTTACAACCCATTAAAGAGACTGTATATGTCTATCCCTCACAGCCTTGTTGCCATTATCGTCAAAAATCAAAGATGCTACTGCTGTGAAAAATGTATATTATTACAGTGGTTATAAATTAGAATTTTCTATGTATACCCACCTTAACCCACTTTTAAAAATCCTATGCCCCTGGCAGAGCCTGTTCAAATCATCTAAAAGCATATATAAGGAAATGTCAGCCAGGGGCAGAACCAGAAGCGCAGGTCGGGTGCAGTCACCACAGGGTGGTGTCTCTGGCTAGCACATCATAGTGAAACACCATTTTACAGCTCTCATTGTTCTTGGTCTGTTTTTCGTTCCCAATTATTGTGAAGCCCACCTCCCAGCCACAAGCCAGACCAGGCCAACAACATCCAATGGTCACATCACTTAGCTGCAAAGAATTTTGTAAAGAGGGTCCCTCCCTCTTTACAAAATTCTTTGCAGCTAAGTGATGTGGGTGTAATGTGTGTCTTGAAGGTCTGTTTCATTAGCGTTGCTGCTCTGAGAGTCTTCCATTCTGTCTGGCATTGATTAAGATGAAGGTGCGCATATGGGCCTTGTGTGTTTCTATTGAATTGATGGCATATTTTTGACAGTGTTGGGGAAGCTACTTTAAACTTTAGCTTGCCAAAATACAGGCTACTCATAACTTAAAGTAGTTAAGCTACAGTCAAGATACTCTTTTGAAAAATACTTGCTACTAACAAAATGTATCTAACTACATTGAGGTTATTTTAGGGGGCATTATCTCGATTCTAATATATTTCACTTTCAGATAATATATTCATAATTAAATCAGCAGTATTACATAACCATTAGGGTTTTTCAATGAATGAATCTCAATTAGGGTGACAGCACTAAACCTAGATACATTTATACTAAATAAAACTAGAATAAATTTGCCATCAATAAAGTTATGAACAACAGTATTTAAATGTTGGTGATACTTAACATCAGAATGAGCTTTATTGTCAAGTATACTTACACACACACAAAGAATTTGTCATGGTGACAAAAGCTTCCAATCCAAGAGAATGAAACGTATATACATACATACATACAAACATATACATTTAAACATATATGCATATAGTGGAATAAAAAACAATACAAATGATATATAACAATTTTCAAAAATCTTGTTAGAATATTTTATATACAGATATACAGTTATGTGCAGGTGATATAATGTATCGAAGAAGAGGCAGGATATGTTAAAGAATATAAATGAAATAAGTAGGAATGGATGGATTGAATATTGCACATGGTTGTATTGACTAAAGGAAAGTATTTTGAGGCAGTTTAACTGTTCATGATGTGAATGGCCTAAGGGAAAAATCTGTTCCTGTGCCTGGCTGTTCTGCTGCTCCGTGCTCTGTAGCGACGGCCAGAGGGCAACAGATCAAAAAGTAAGTGTCATCAAGTGAATGTCATCAAGAGTGATTTTACTCTGGATGTGTACAGTTCTATCAGGGTGGGTAGAGGAGCACCAATAATCCTCTCAGCACTACTACTATCCTTCATAGTCTTCTGATGTCTGATTTTGTAGCTGAACCAAACCAGACAGTTATTGAAGTGCACGGGACAGTCTCAATGAAAGCTGAGTAGAACTGTATCAGCAGCACCTGTGGCAGGTTGAATTTCCTCAACTGGTGAAGGAAGTACAACCTCTGATGTGCCTTTTTCACAATGGAGTCAATGTGGGGTCTCCCACATTGGAGAGATGGAGCGATGGGTGTGCCCAGGAACCTAAATTACTCTTGCCACAGTGCTCTTTAGAATGGTGAGCAGGGTCAATGTTGGGGCGATCCTCCTAAAGTGTAAAAGTGCTAGAGAACTGGTCACTGGAGGCACAGGGTACATAGGCTCAAGACTTAACACAAAGGCAGGGAACAAACAGACTTATAAAGGCCTAGACACAGGTGAAGGAAATGAGGGTTAACGAGCAGAGAGTTGAACAGGGTTAGGGGCATTGGAGCCATCTGCAGGAGTGGAGAGAAAAGAGTTCAAGGTATAAGTGCCATCTGCAGGCCTGGATGGAGCATGGCTTGGAAGGCTCAAGGAAAGCACCCCCTTCTGGTCTGGAGGGGAACAGCAACCCAAAGAGGAGATCCTTTACATAAAGTCCAAAATCATTTCCACTGTTATGAGCGTGTTGATCTCCAGGTTGTTAAGACTGCACCAGTGAGCCAGTCGTTCAACCTCCCTTCTGTATGCAGACTCATCATCATCTTGGATGAGGCCAATGATAGTAGTGTCGACTGCAAACTTCAGGAGCTTGACAGAGGGGTCCTTGGAGGTGCAGTTGTTGGTATACAGGAAGAAGAGTAGTGGGGACAGCACACATCACTGGGGGGCACCAGTTCTGATCGTACATGTGCTGGAAGTGAATTTCCACATTCTCACTAGCTGCTGCATGTTCATCAGAAAGCTAGTGATCCACTGGCAGATAGACGTGGGAACAGATAGCTGGGTTCATTTATTCCATAGGAGAGCTGGGATGATGGCGTTGAAACTGAAGTCCACAAAAAGTATCCGTGTATATGTCTCTGGTCTGTCCAGATTTTGCAAGATATGATGTAATCCCATATTGACTACATCATCCACAGACCTGTTTGCTCTATAGGCAATTTGAAGGGGATCTAGAAAGTGTCCAGTGATGTCCTTCAGGTGGACTAACACCAAACTCTTAAATGACTTCATGACCACAGACGTCAGAGCGACAGGTCTGTAGTCATTAAGTCCTTTGATCTTGGGTTTCTTTGGGACAGGGATGATTGTGGAGCATTTGAAGCAGCAGGGAACTTCACACTGCTCCAGTGATCTGTTGAATATCTGTGTGAATATGGGGGCCAGCTAGTCAGCATATGATTTTAGACAAGTGGGTGAAACTTCATCTGGGCCCTTTGCTTTTCTTGTCTTTTGTTTCCAGTAGACCCGGCACACATCATCTTCACAGATCTTAAGTACATGTTGAGTGGTGGCAGGAGGTGTAAATGTTGTGTGTTCATGTGTGCTGTGAAGGTCAGAGTGGGTGTGGGTTGAGTGGCTGGGCTTTTCAAATCTACAATAAAACACATTTAGGTTGTTAGCTAAATTGTTGTTGGGGGATGGTGCCTTGTAGTTGGTAAATTCTTTCATGCATGGTCATTAGCTGAAAACTGGCTTTCAGAATAGTTTCTTTAAGCCACTCTAATCTTCTTTGTCAGACTGTATTTTGCCTAATTGTACAAGATTTTATCCCCACTTCTGTAAGCATCCTCTTTGGCCTGATGAAGCTACCTGATTTTTGCTCTTAACCTTGGTTTGTCATTGTTGTATGTTAAATAAGTCCTAGTAGGAATGCACATATCATCACATAAACTGATATATGTCAGAAGAAACTATCTGTGGCTGCAGCTTCAAAAACACTCCTATCAGTGCTGTCAAAAAAGGCTTGTAGTTACAGCTCTGCTTCATTGGTCTATCTTTTTACAGTCTTTACTACAGTTTTTGTTGATTTAATTTTCTGCCTGTAGGTTTGAAGAAGATGAACAGAGATCAGAGAGTCCTAAAGCTGCACATAGGACAGAGCGATATGCATCCTTTAAGAATTTGACAAGGAATTTGTCACCAAGACAAATTCCTTGTGTGTGTAAGTATACTTGGCAATAAAGCTGATTCTGATTTATTGTTGTGTAGCAATGATCCAGTATATTTCTCTGCTGGGGCATGTAATGTGTTTGGTCAGTTTACATGTGAGATTTGCCTTGTTAAAATCTTCCAGAATAATAATAAGTGAGTCTGGGTATTGTTGTTCTGTGT